>JAVJAQ010001667.1:3875673-4475673 GCA_032362365.1 Zygogramma bicolorata
TGTTCAAAGAGTAGAAGACTTGTTAACAAAATTAAGAAACAGTATAGCTCTTGATCAAAATCTCAACGTTCAAGAAAGAGCAGCATTGAATAGATCACATGAAAAGATTGCACTAAAAACAGTTTTAGCAGGGCTAAACGAGCCTTTCGGTTCTGTGATACGCTCACAAAGACCACAAACTCTAGATGAAGCAGAACAATTTTTAATTGAAGAAGAAAACATTGCATATCTGAAAAATTTCAGAATTTCGAAACAAACAGTTTCAAAACCAACAAACAATACAAATAAACCATATCCAAAGGAAAATTATGGGTATAACAATCGTGTAACTAACAGCCAACAAATACAAAAATTTTGTAATTTTTGCAAAATACCAGGTCATACAAACTCAAATTGCTACAAAAATAAAAATTTGAATCGAAATGATCAAATGAATCAGAACTCAAATTCGAATAGAAGTATTCCAAGTACATCAGGTACTCAACAACGAAATAATATAATACAACAGAATAGACCGTCAGTCATTCAGAAAAATATAAGTGAAAATAGAACGCAAAACAACCGCGTAAATCATTTAAACTGCATGGCGGAATCGAGTCTATCGGGTGCTATGGTTCCGGAAAATTCATGCATACCCGAAAATCAATTACAGAATCAACCGGAGATCGAACAGGATTTCGCACAGAACGAAATCACATATTTCCACCAGAACGACGAAGAAGAGATGTTCAATTATCAACAATATTGAACTCACCAAATAAAAAACTCTATTATATAAAGGATAGACAGGGAAATAAATTTCTAGTAGACACAGGCGCACCAATTTCACTCATGAAATTTGATGTAGCACAAAAATTTATAAAGAAAAATCCAATGAAGAGATTAAACGAAGAAAATTTTTCAATTTTTGGAATAAATAATCCTCAAAGTGATACAAGAATAACTCAAAGTATAGACATAAATGTAGGTCCAAACAACCTAATGCATAGATATTACATAATTGATTTTGATTTCAACTATGATGGACTTGTAGGTATCGATTTTCTCGAAAAAATGAAAGCAGAAATAGATATTACCAATAAAAAACTAAAATTATTTTTCAAAGACATTCCATTATATTGTGATGATATAAATGAAAACCAAGTAAGTTCAATCATAACAATTCCAGCGAGAACAATTCAAACTGTTGAATTAATTTCCAACAATAAAAACTTGAAAGAAGGAATTTGTCCTGAAATAAAAATAACTGAAGGTGTGAAAATACCAAATTGTTTCGTGAAAATAAACGAAAACAAGAAATTCATAACAACAATTGTGAATTTTTCAGAAAGAGATCAAAGTATCAAAACATTCCCAATTGAACTTGAAACAATACAAGAAAAAACAAGTGAGGAAAATATTCAAATAAATAATTTCCAAAGTAACGAACGTGAAGAAAAAATTATTTCAGAATTGAGAATAGAACATTTGAACAATGAAGAAAAAAATGAAATAGTAAGTTTGTGTTTGAAGTACAAAGACATATTCTTTTTAGAAAATGATAAGCTTACATTTACAAATCAAGTAAAGCATGAAATAAACACTCAAGGAAAAGGTCCTATTTCAGTAAAAAATTATAGATATCCTTATGTACTGAAGCAAGAAGTGAAAAATCAAATTGCAAATTTATTAGAACAGAATATAATTCAACCATCAACGAGTCCATGGAACAGTCCAGTATGGGTAGTCCCGAAAAAGTTAGACTCAAGCGGAAAACAAAAATTTCGAATGGTTATTGATTTCAGAAAGTTGAATGAAATAACGATAGGAGACAAATATCCACTTCCTAATATAAATGAACTGCTAGATCAGTTAGGAAAATGTAAATATTTTACAACACTAGATCTCGCATCAGGGTTTCACCAAATCGAGATAGAAAAAAGAGATATTCCAAAAACAGCCTTTAGCGTAGACCATGGGCACTACGAATACTTGCGTATGCCTTTTGGATTGAAAAATGCTCCAAGCTCATTTTCAAGGGCAATGGATAATATTTTGACAGGTTTGCAAAGAGAAATGTGTATGACTTATATGGACGATATCATAGTCTATAGTTCAACTTTGTCAGAACATATAAAGCGACTAGAAAAGGTATTTGAACGATTAAAACAGCATAATTTGAAGATACAGCCATGTAAATGTGAATTTTTGAGAAGAGAAGTACAATATTTAGGGCACGTAGTAACAAAGGATGGCGTGAAACCGAATCCTATGAAAATTGAAGCTATAATTAAGTTTCCAGTTCCAAAAAATCAAAAAGAAATAAAGTCATTCTTAGGTTTGACAGGTTATTATCGCAGATTTATTAAATATTACTCAGAAATGGCTAAACCTATGACAAATCTATTGAAGAAAAATAAAGAATTTAATTTTGATGAAAAATGTATCAACTGTTTTGGAAAAATGAAGAAATGTTTGATAACAGCACCAATTTTGCAATATCCAGACTTTGAAAAGGAATTTTTACTAACACGCGATGCAAGTAATTTTGCGATAGGTTCAGTACTATCACAAGGCGAAATAGGAAAAGATTTACCGATAGCGTATGCATCAAGAACATTAAATGGCGCAGAAACACGTTATTCAACTATAGAAAAGGAATTATCAAGTATAATTTGGGCAGTGAGACATTTCAGGCCTTACTTATACGGCAGACGATTTAAAATCCTCAGTGACCATAAGCCACTGAAATACTTATTTTCTATAACAAATGAAAATTCAAGACTAATGGGATGGAAGTTACAACTAGAAGAATATGAATATGAAATAGATTATAAACCTGGGATACACAACAGAAATGCTGATGCTCTCTCAAGAATAAAAATAAATGCTTTAACAGAAAACTCAGAAAGTTCAGATTCAGAAACAGGTTCAGAAAATGAAGAGAATGAATTTCTCTCAGAATTTCATGAATTCCTGGAGAAAGGAAAAACTCAGTCACTTATCAACTTTGAAAAAATCAAACAAACAAATGATAATTTGATATTTGTTGCACACAATGATATCATATTATTAGTTCCAACTAATGAAAATCGCGAAACCCCGCATTTAAATACGATAATAAAAGATACGTGCGTAGATCCAGATGATCAACAATTGCACTTGACCGAGTTATTAACGATAAGACAGAGTCTCAAATTTCAACAAAGGAAATATTATCTTATTCAGATACCACCGTTAAAAATAGATTCACTAAGTCTGAAAGATTGTTTCAGAATATTTCATTCCTTGAAAAATAAATTACAGACGAAGAATTATTTTATTAATCCAGTAAAACATCTTCCATTTTTAGATATTTTGAGCTATATTTTCAGAGAAAAGGACATAACGTTTACAATATGTCTTGATATAGTTAAGGTTCCACAACAAGATGAAAGAGAAAATATTTTAGAAAATTATCATACGAGTAAAACCTCGGTACACAAAGGAATAAACGAAACATTTAGAAGAATACGTGAAAGATATATTTGGCAAAATTTGAAAACAGATGTTGAAAATTTTATAAAGAAATGTCAAGTATGTAATCGAACGAAAACGAATAGACAAAATAATGACTATCCGTTAGTAATAACAGAAACTCCAAGCAAACCATTTGAACACATCAACATTGATTTGATGAGTATAACAAGAAATTGTACACTTTTGACTATTGTCGATAATTTTTCCAAATTTGCACAAGCATACCGTGTGGAAAATAAAGAAGGCACAACTATTGTTGAGAAATTATTACATTATTTTCAACACTATCCAATACCAAAAAGAATACATGTTGACCCCGGAGGAGAATTTAATAACCAACATATGAAAGATTTATCGAAGTTATATAAATTCAGAATTACTCAAAATGCAGTAGCACATCCTCAAACTAATGGTGTAGTTGAGAGATTTCATGCAACTTTGCAAGATTCATTAAGAGCATTTCATAATGATTATCCAAATAAACCAATTATTGAAGGTTTACCTTATTGCATAAAATCCTATAATAGAAGCAAGTCAACTTCAACTAAATATACTCCTGAAGAAATAATTTTTGGTCATATTCGCGATGACGAAAATGAGGTTTTGTATAGTGAAGAACAACTTCAATCGAATTATGTAAATGATATGAAAAATACTGCAAATTTTATTTTTGAAAATGTCAAAACAAACTTAAACTCAGCAAAAGAAAAGGCAAAAACAAGATTTGACAAACATGTAAGAGAGAATTTACCGAAATATAAAGTAGGCGATTTCGTATACCTAAGAGAATCTCAAATAGGCAATAAAATGAAAAATAAATATAATGGACCATACAAAGTGATTCGTATAGTGAACACGAATACAGCCGAAATAGAGATAGAAAATGGAACGAGTACGGTTAATTTTGATAGATTAAAACCAGTATCTATTGTTCCAGGGCACTCAACACAGCCAGAGCAAGAATAGAAAAAATAATCACACCCGCAGGTATTTTCTTTCAAAAGGAAGGAATAGCTAAAATATCGAACGATGAGTACAAAATCATTGTTTATAAAAATATTTCATTACTTAAAAATTCATTTGAACAAAGCCAAAATGTTCAACAGTCATTGAGAGAATTACTACATAGAGATGATGTGAATCCAAACTTCAAAATGGCATTCTCAGCTCAACTTTCATTATTGAATACCATGACCCAAGAAATAAAAAGTAAATTTTCAGAAATTGCTCTAAGTACAACAAATAGATTCAAGAGAGGCTTATTAAATGGAATAGGCTCAGTTTGGAAAATAATCACAGGAAACTTAGACGCATCTGATGGAGAATATTATAACGAGTGTATAAATAAACTTGAAAAAGATGATAAAAACTTACAAATGTTAATGAAAAATCAAATTCAGATTATTTCAAGTACTATTTCGAATTTCAATTCCACACTGAACAAGTTGAGAATTGATGAAGAAACTTTTAATAAAGATTTGAAAATTATAGAGGAAGAAATGATTAGAAATCGAGAAACTAAGTATTATTTTGAACTTCAACTGAAAATACTGGAGAAAATTGAGCAAATTATTCAATCCAACTTGATCATTTCAGATCAATTGAATGATATCATAAACAGTATAACTTTTGCAAGACTAAAGATTTTGCACCCTTCAGTAATCGATCCGAATCTTTTGATCGAACAACTAACGAAAATTTCTATGACCTTATCTCATGGAAACTTACCTTTCAACCCAACTCATCAGTATATTTCAGAATTTATTTCATTAATAAAACTTGAAGCTTTTCAAACAAATGAAAGAATTGTTTTCATATTACATGTACCATTAGTAGAGAACTCAGATTTTGATTTCTATCATATTTACTCAGTCCCAACAAAAGACCCTACAACCAACCTTTTTCATGTAATATTACCCCTTTTTAAATATGCAGCAATTGCAAGGGATAGCAAACAATATATTACAGTCAAACAAGAGGAATGTTCTGAAATATTCGAAAATGAAATTCGAATATGTTTCAATCATTTTCCAAAAACGCTTTCACATGAATCACCTTGTGAAATTTCAATCTTAATGGAATCAAAAATAATGCCAAATTGTGAGAAAGTCATAATTGCTATTGAAGATTAAAACGTACAAAAGTTAGTTGATGATAAATGGTTACTAACTGTATCAAATCAACTACCTGTAACTACAACATGTCCAGAGAAAAACTCAGAGACAGAAATAATTCAAGAAAACTCACTTTTGACTTTAGAGCCAAAGTGTAGTGCATTTATTGGTACAACAAGAGTATATGCAAGTTCAGACAACAATAGAACTCTGAAACTTCAGTTGTACATTCCTGAAATAACCTATGATTGTTGTGATCAACTCCCGAAGAGAGAAGAACTTCCAAATATCAAGCCAGTGAAGATTAATCACCTGAATCTTGATGAATTAAATATTGCTCAAGAAAAACTGCAAGAATATGATAAAACTTTAAATAAAATAATTAATGAACCATTCACTGAAAAACATTTGAGTACTTTTACTTATATTTGCATGGTACTCATATTATTTGTCATAATTTGGATAATTTTCAAATGTTGCATCAGAAAAAGATATTTTGGATATTTCACAACAAGCTCCAACTCAGACGACGGACATCACCCAAGAGGATGCTGTTCCCAGATTTTCAACTATTGTAATGTGAAGTCAATGGTATCAAGAAGACCATCGATTCATCTTACCCCAATGTACGATAATGGATCGGAAGAAATCGTCTTCCATACCCCATCATCCCCAGTTGCAGAATCTACATCGAGAAGAACTCCTAAAAGGATTTAATTCTCACTGTATAATCATATATTATTTTTATTCCTCATATAATGTACATTGTTTTAATTGATATTGAACATTGAACTATATTCATTTTGATGATTTTAATGATGTTTATTGTACTATTTGAGGAGGCTCATCTAACTATGATTTCATATTCAATTTTATTATTCATTCTTGAATTTTTATTATTCATTCTGATATAGAAATCATTCTGATATAATAAAAATTCTTATAGGGGGAGGTGTTACGTCCTCGCAGCCCTTATGGACTTATAAAAAAAATATAGTTTCTCAGTAGTAATATCTCATTGCAACATTGTTGCATGATAAACAGGAAATGCTTTCTTGGCAGTCTGTTGTTGGCGACGCAGATAACGGAGTGCTGGGAAGAATTCGTATGTGACTTTGAGAAGTCAGTTTCATTTAGTTCTCCGTTGAGAAAAGTTTTATTAAGATCTTTTTGAAGACACAAGTTTCAACATTCAAGTCCTTCAGTCAAATATTCAAATAAAGTCAAAGCAACAAGTTAGAAGAGTTTCCTAACAATTGGAACTCGAATAAAAAACCTTTTTTAAAACATTCTCTTTGATTCCCAAGTTATAAAATATATATATTTGTTGTGATTACGGTTATGTTTACATGTTTTCTATTTTTCGTAGTTGTGCTGAATAATAAAACTTCGTACTTATTGGAACCAAGACGTTCTCCGGGTTTTTGTTCAAATCTCTCACGAACCTTTCATTCTCGAACTGTGGCGGCGCTAATAGCCGGGCGCTCCGCTACATCTTTGGCGACCAACTAAGAGGCAGATTGAAAAATACAGGAGAGGCGGCAAATGGTTCCCACAAGATCGCCACGGAACGAAGAAAAAACCAAAAATTCACCCCCTATGACGCGTATCAGAGTAAATCGAGAGTCATCGGTAGGTGCACCAACCCCCCTAGGGGTTACGGGGGCAATTCCAAGGAGACAAAGAGGAATTTGCAGCAATTTGGACACTCAGGTCCTTACACTAGCAGCTGCAGGGTGCCCACCGGTACCCACTCCATCACCGTCACGTATGTCCTCCCCTTCTTCATCTGTCACCATGGACACTCAGGTATTTAGAAATTCATTTGTTGAAAATACTGAACAAGAAAATCCTGCTGAAGCTTATGTAACGGTACCAATCACTAGTGAAAAGACCTAACAGGAAAAAGTTTGTTTTGATAAAAGTGCTTTGCCACCCCATCTACATGGTGGGGTGATTTCAACTGATATGATTAATGTGTCGAATAAAAATAACCATGTAAATCATTATATACAGCATGTTCCTTCTCGAGATAGCATCCCAAATGTTAATTATCAAACACAGTTTTCCGGACCTGGTATACAGGGTGATGCTAATTCATCAAGATCAGGAAATTTCAATCAGAATCAGCGCTTTGAATTTCAAAATCACAGAGTACATGGCAAATCAAATGGTTTTAGTCGTTACCCACCTTCAGTACAGGGTGGCCTAGTTTCATCAAAAACCAAAAGTTCAGAGACAAATAACCAGATACAAACTAATTTGAATCATTTTACCAACCAAAATATACACAGTGATTCTATTTCTTGTTATGGTCATATGGGATGTGAAAAAGTACAGTGTTCCTAATTTGTTTACCCAGGATTTGAATAACAGAGTAAATAGTGGTAGTTCTTTTGCACCCAACATACAGGGTGTGCCAAATATTCCTAGTTGTATAACAACCTGTATACAGGGTGGTCCACGAATTTCGGAAAACTCTGTAGTGCAAAACTATTTGAATAGAAATACACAAGGTGAGACATTTTCATCAAATATTTTGAATTCGCGGAGCAGGCAGAAGCAGCCTAATAATTTTCCACCTGAAGGTATATATGGGGTATCAGTTCCTCAGTTTTTAAATCCTGCCGTTATGACTAGAGTTGATACTGCTCCTCGGACGCAAAGTACACAGGGTGGACAACGTTATGAAGAGGAAAATAGACCATCTGATCGGATTTCACAAATACAAGCTGAATTCAGTTCGATCCCCCCGAGCACCAATAGACATATTATCCCCAATTTTCCTCATTATAACTTGAGTTTCCCTATGAATTTTCCAAATTTCGAAAAAATGTTACCAAAATTTAGTGATAAGGGTCCTATGCACCCAAAAGATTTTTTAGTTCAACTCGAAACTGTTATCGATGTTTTTAGTACCCCTTTTAATCGTTTAAAATTATTATTATATGAATGTTTTTCTGAAAACGCAAGGGTATGGGCAAATGCTTTACTAAATCAATTCAATGATTATAACCAGTTCAAATATGCATTTTTACAACAATTTTGGGGTCCGCTCAGACAGACCTTGAGCCGTTCGGAGTTAGAAACTAGCCGTTATAACCCCGCGGTCAGTAATTTTGTTGATTATTTTTTGAATTTAGTAGCAAAGGCTAGATATATCGAACCTCCCTATGCTGAACATTTATTTGTAGCCATTATAAGTCGGGGCTATCCTTCTGAAATCGCCGTATCTTTGATAGGAGCTTCAACTATCAATGATGCTCTAGAAAGACTCAGGCAAGCGGATTTCGTGAGTAAAGTTCGCGGTTCGGGGAACCTCTTTTCTGAACGGGAAGAAAATCGTACTGCTTTCAATTATGGTAACGTGCGAAACGCAAATAGATCACCAAGTCCTCGGCCCAGAGTATCTTTCAAGAATGAAAATGAACGTGTTTCGGAAAATTAAAACGCCTTCACTCAAGCAGCCCGAGGGTGGAGGTAATAAAAAAAAAAAAAAATTGTTTAATGTCTAAACAGGAATAAATCCCAATGACAAGACATACATTCATATACATAAGCAAAAAGTTTTATAAATATACATACACACACATACCTGCATATACCTGCATATACATACAGACACATATATATTCATGTGTACCAAAATTGACAAATTGACTTTAATTATCAGGAAACACCTGAAGATGGAGAAAAGTGGAAAAACATAATTTTTTGTAGTAAGGTACATATATTGGGCTCAGATATTTTGGTTATTATGTAAAAGTATTTTGATATTGTTCTTTACTTGACCAATTGTCTGATAATATATGTCGAGATCTGCACAGAATTGATTGAATAATTTGCTCATTGCTACGATTGGGGATTTGAGAAGTATGTTAGTTCTTGAATTGGGTAAGTAGAAAGTTAGTTCATTTCTAGAGTGTAGTCTCGGCACATGAAAATTAAAATAAGAGAGTAATTCAGGACAGTCTACTAGATTGTTTACTAATTTGAAAATAAAGATTATTGAATAGTAGGTTCTTCGGTTTTGAAGGGATAGTAGTTTGAACTTATTTAGTAATATTCTGTTGTCGATACCTTGTTCTGGGTAGATCCCATCCAATTTATAAGTGATGTATTTCATGAAGCCTCTTTGGATAGATTCTATTTTGTTTGTGTGAATATTGTAAAAAGGCGACCATATTAGTGAACCATACTCCAGCCGAGATCTCACGTAGGCATTAAACAGTGCTATAAAGCTGTCCTGGTTACGAAAGTTCTTACAATTCCGATATATGAGACCAAGCATACGTTTGGCTGCACATGTCATTGAACTATATTGGATAGAGAAGCTCAATTTTGAGTCGAAGATGATACCAAGATCCTTTGTTTGATTGCTTTTCTGAAGGGGAGTGTTATTTATATGGTAGTCATATTGTGTAACATTATTTTTGAGGGTATATTGGGAGTATTTGCATTTATTAATGTTGAGAGGGAGATTATTTTCGACGCACCAAGCATGTAAGAGTTCAAGATCTATTTGTAGAATGAAGCAGTCCTTGTCAGATACAATGGGTCGAAATATTTTTAAGTCATCTGCAAAAAGTAAGAAGTGACTTGAGATATTAGTTCCTATATCATTAATGTAAAGTGAGAATAAGAGAGGTGCAAGGTTACTTCCTTGGGGGGCACCGCTGTTTGCAACAAATTGGGAGGATTTGTGGCCTCTATAATCCACGAACAGAATACGATTAGTTAGGTAAGAGCGAAATAGGTTCAAGAGTTGTGTGTCGAAACCATAGGAATGCAGTTTATTGAGGAGAATATTATGGTCCAACTTGTCGAATGCCTTCGAGAAATCCGTGTATACTGTATCTACTTGGAGGTTTTGATTAAATGCATTACTGACTGTTTGTGTGAAACACATTAAGTTTGTAATTGTAGATCTTTTACTGAAGAATCCGTGTTGATTGTTGGAGATCAAATTTTTAGCTTCGGGAAAGATCCTGTTGTACAAGCACATCTCGAATGCCTTAGCAAAGTTGGACAACAGGGTTATAGGTCGGTAGTTTTGAATATTGTTTATAGCACCAGTTTTGAAAATGGGGCAAATTTTTGAAACTTTCCATTTGTTGGGAAAGCACCCTGTACTCAATGCTAAATTGAAAATTACCTGTAATGGTGCAGTTAGAATGTGAGCACAGTCTTCAACGTAGAAGCTAGGTATGCCATCGTCCCCGCTGGTACTTTTTGATTTTAATTTTTTAAGAGAATTGCAAACTTCGATATCTGAAAAACGCCTGACAGAGATGCTGGGATTGTTTGATGCAACATTAGTGAATTCGTATGATTGTTGTGGTTGAGAGTATGCACTTTCAAAGAATCGTGCAAATGCATTTACAATTTCTGAGGGATAGCTGTATTCTACATCGTCTAAGAAAAGTATACTAGGTATTCTTGATGTACCTTTTTTGTTTTGAATGTAGGCCCAAAATTTGGCTGGATCTTCTTTTATTGCCCTTTCAGATTTACTTTCGTATTCCCTATATGCTACATTAATTTTGGTTTTAATGGAGCGACGAAGGAGTCGGAAATTTTCTCTGAGATTATCAGAGTTGGTGGTTTTCAGTTTTCTAAAGATTTTATTTTTCCTTTCAATATCTCTGATTATTTCGCCGTTGAACCATGGAGGATACTTACTAGTGAAGTTGCGAATAACTGGAACACATTCATCAATAATTGGGGTCAAGATTGAGTAGAATAATTCTAAGGCTGCGTTGACTTCAGTACAATGATTAAGTGGTGACCAATCAATATTTTGTATAAGAGTATATAACAGAGGAAAATTTGCTTTACGGAAGTTATATCTGACCTCTGATGGGTTATAGGGTATTTGTTGTTCAGATGATACAAATTTTATAACAATGTCCAATGCCGGGTGATAGCCATCTTCGGCTAGAAATGGCATTTCGTCGTGAGTTACAGAGCAATCGAAATTGGATAAAACTAGGTCGAGAACGCGATTTGAAATATTCAGCAAGGAATTCAGTTGTTTTAGATCATAAAAGCTATTGAATTGCCGGATATTATCTGAGTTGGTGTCCCTGTACATAGGATTATCGTTTATAAAATTAGGTATATTGAAGTCACCTACTATGAGAATTTTGTTATCATATAAGCATTCAAGTGTTTCTAGTGTATCCAATAAGTTAGAAATATGTGCGTCACTAGTTCTAGGAGGTATATATATAACAAACATAAAAAAAGTATTGTGGTTGAATACAATCTTACAGCCAATGATGTCTATAGTTACAAAGTTTTCCGCGAAATCAGATAAATCAATTTCAACTGCTTGACAGTCATCTCTCACTGCTAACAAAACACCACCACCTCTTGATACTGAGTTTGCTTCAATGTTTCTGTCTTTTCTGAAGATCACATAATTATTGGTAAAAAGTTCCGAGTTGAAAACGTTTTGCTGGATCCAGGATTCCGTAATGGCAATGATGTGAAAATCACATCCAGCGACAGATTTGTAGAAATCGTTTGTTTTTGTATTAAGACCTCTGACGTTTTGATAGTAGCAGTTTACATTGATGAGATACTCCTGTTTAGACGAGCTTAGAGGTTTTTTACGATTTTTGGCTCTCCATTGATATGTTTAATTTTGAGATTTGACTCACCATTACTCATGCGGTCGGCTAACTGTTTCTTCGTGTCTTGATACAGTTTTACTTGGTATGGAGTTTTGTCAGTGGTAATGAATAGGTTTTTGAATCTTTCTATGGATTTTAGATGTTTGCTATTGAATATTATTTCATTTGCCCTCTCAGAGGATGCAAAAATAACTTTTAAAGGCCTGGGTTTAGTATTGTTATCATTTAATCTTCCTATTCGAAACATCTTCAGATCATTACAGGGGATGTTAGCATTAATAGATTTGATGATGTCTGTACAGGTTACCTTGTCTTCTTGATTATTTTCGTTCTCAGGGAGATTGAAAATCATCACATTTTTTTTCCTGGATTCCCGATCAGCGAGTTCAGAGATCACTTCATTCATTTGGAAGGTGGGAGGTTTGGGATTGGGTTGCCTATTTTTCAAGGCCTCAATTTCGTTCTTTAGATCGGCAAGTGCTTTTACTATTAGACCGGGAGGTCATGACAGGTGACGTTCCACCATTTTTTCGTGCATGCCTTTTTAAGGCTTGATAAATAACCCTAAAATATCAAAGATAGTCGGGTTTTTAGCCCCTCCGCGCGTCCTCTTCATAAGGAAAAACGCTTTTCTTTCTGTAGCGAATTTTCGTGTTTTTCCGTGATATGTTACTGCATGCCATTGTAATATACGGAAGTTCAAACTAATTGAAGCTCTAATAATTGATGGCATGCACCCCGCAGCGGCCCAAGATGATCAAAGGGTTGTGAAAACCTGAAAAAAAATTTTGGAAAATTCCGTGTTTTCAAATTGCATGCCGATGTGAAGAATTGAAGTTTTTGTAATAAAAATACTATGGGAAAATTGGCATGCACCCCCCGTAGGACTAACGGTGAAAAATTTCCGGAAAATTCTGTCAAATTCTAACACCGATTTTCCGTGATTCCAAATCACTCCTAATAAGGATGAATATTAATTTTATAACGGAATAATTATCTAATTCAAATGGCATGCATGTTGAATAAGCCCATCGTATTATAAATAATAATAAAAGTTGCAAAAAAACAGTGCAAATTTAGGTGACTTGTTTCTGCATGCCGTTTTGTATTTGATGAATTTACCTTATTTCAAGTCATGAATGTAAATGGCATGCATGTAGCTACAGCCCAATACACAAAAATTGTGAAAAAAATGAATAAACATCAATTTTTGGACTGAAAAAAAAATCTAAAAAATGCCGTGACTTCTTCTTGCATGCCACTTTGTATTTCGTTTGTAGATACTATTTTAAGTTGAAATACGAAATGGCATGCATGTAGCTACAGCCCAATACACAAAAATTGTGAAAAAATTGAATAAACATCAATTTTTGGATTGAAAAAAAAATCTAAAAAACGCCGTGACTTCTTCTTGCATGCCACTTTGTATTTCGTTTGTAGATATTATTTTAAGTCAAAATACGAAATGGCATGCATGTAGCTCCATGAAAATTGTTTGAATAAACATTATTTCAAGTTGATGGCTGAAATAACATACATGTTATCACAGTCCAACATTCAAGAATTGTAAAAAGAATAAATTCAAATGACTCGAATCTCCCGGTCTCTAGTCTAAACGTGGCCTATCATACGTCGACTAGCACGAGAGGTTACTACTACCCTATTGTTACGATCTTTCTTCTGGAAAATATTAATTCTGACACCACTGTTACGATATATCCTTTCAAAATCCAACTTCTGACACTACTGTTACGATTTATCCCTGGGTCCGTCGATTGAAACACCGAACAACACTGAACTTCTTTTATTATAACTCTCTATCACAATGCAATACAACACAATCACTTAAATCGCTCCGATAACTTTCCAATGCTCGGTACCAAAACTCTCTGTACTAAAAATTCTACTTCCGCACAAAGCTCTGCTCCACTTAGCTCCCAATAACTTTCACCACATAGCGCTGAATAAAATTTGTCACTTAACTAACTCTGTCAATAACTTAATCTCCGAATAAAAACTTCTCTCCGCCGCGATATCACGATGCTTATATACCTGCGTATCTATCGAGAATCCTCGAGAGAAGCCCCGATGACGTGTCTCGAATTCTCCAGGCGGCAATCAACAGTTCTTGGAAAATGACGACGCGATCCCTCATCTGCGTTTACGATCTCGTCAGGGCCGGCGCTAGCACGTAACACTATGATAGACGCTACACGCTACGCCATTGCCTATACCACCGTATAGAAGTAAACAACAAGTTCGCTACCAGTCGGCATGATGTATCAGGTCAAGATTTTATATTTAGCTGGGCTCTGGCAGCATGTGGTGCGGTAGGAGGATGTCGGCTGAGAGCATTCTTGGCTCACTTGCACTCACGCCTCAGATACATCGGCTGAGCGTTAAGTAAGAGATGGGAATATTAACCCAAATAGGGCGGCGAGTGAATTCGATGATAATACTTCATGTATAAAATAATGATCCTGAAAATGATTTTTTACTTTCATTTTTCATAAAAAATTTGAAAAATAATAAAATCATTAAATCGGACGATTTTTTTGTTTATTTAACCAATTTTCATAAAGCTACATGCATGCTATTTTGCATTTCGGCTCAAAAAAGTACATAGCGGCATGCAAAAAGAAGTCACGCCATTTTTTAGATTTTTTTCAATTAAAAAATTGATGTTTATTCAATTTTTTCACAATTTTTGTGTATTGGGCTGTAGCTACATGCATGCCATTTACATTCATGACTTGAAATAAGGTAAATTCATGAATTTCAAAAAGGCATGCAAAAACAAGTCACCTAAATTTGCTCAGTGTTTTTTGCAACTTTCGTCACGCATGCCTCTATTTTGCAACACCCTGGTGTGCATGCCAAATTTCCTTCTATTGAATAATGGTACGAATTAAGTATTTTTTCAATGGCATGCAATTTGGAATCACGGAAAATCGGTGTTAAAATTTTACAGAATTTTCCGGAAATTTTTCACCGTTGGTCCTACGAGGGGTGCATGCCAATTTTTCCATAGTGTTTTTATTACAAAAACTTCAATTCTTCACATCGGCATGCAATTTGAAAACACGGAATTTTCCAAAAATTTTTTTCAGGTTTTCACAACCCTTTGATCATCTTGGGCCGCTGCGGGGTGCATGCCATCAATTATTAGAGCTTCAATTAGTTTGAACTTCCGTATATTACAATGGCATGCAGTAACATATCACGGAAAAACACGAAAATTCGCTACAGAAAGAAAAGCGTTTTTCCTTATGAAGAGGACGCGCGGGGGGGCTAAAAACCCGACTATCTTTGATATTTTAGGGTTATTTATCAAGCCTTAAAAAAGCATGCACGAAAAAATGGTGGAACGTCACCTGTCATGACCTCCCGGTCTATATGGTAGGAATCTGCTGTAGGCCATTGGTACAATCGTTGCACAAGAACCGGAGCATCCTATTTTTTAATTGCATACATTTGATCTCGGTGGCTGATAGTTCTGAGCAGAGCGAATTTGAATGTATGGCCCTTTTGCATGAATCACATTCGTAATATGCCTCATCTCTTATGTCATTTATGCATTTGCAGCATTTTAGTGGCATGTTGAGTGGAAGCCGGTCCTGTTCACTTTATTTATCGCCAGTGGAGAATAGTAAATTGTTTTTATAAATATGAGTTTTTGTAGTTTTTTGTACACGGCAGAGAAAGTTTTCATTTACACCAAACAAGAAATGGTATTTGAGTTTTTGCACTAACCGTTTTGATTTTATTCCGCGGTCAAATGTGACAAGATTATGCGGAATTGCACGAATCTGTTCTTCTGAAGACTGAGTAGTTGTAGGGCAAAAGATTCCGCACACACTGATTTTAAAACTTGAATAATAAATTATGTTTGAAACCACTAGAAATTCACACTTTATTGCGGAGCAATTAAACAGGTGTTGACTCTTTGCTTTCACAATAAGAATTAAATTAAATAATAAATAAAATAAATAAATAATAATAATAATAAAATAAATAAAATAAAATAAATTAAGTAATAAACTGTAGGGCTAACAACAAATTGGGTCAAAGATCAGAAGGTAATGATTTACCTATCAGTATCGAAAATGTGAATCCCAGTGAGGAGCTGTGTGACTTCTCCTGCGATTTTGATCACACCATGGAAAGTCGATGCCCTTTGGTATCAGTTCATATTCTGAACTGTGGATTTCCGGCGTTGCTGGATACTGGGAGTAACATTTGTTGCATATCAGGCTCTGTATGGGACCAGGTACATCACCTAGACCCAAACTTGCCTGTTTTCCCAGTTTCTGAAGTACGAGTATCGGGGGCATTTCGAGGAAAGCCATTTAGGGCGAGAGTCCTTGGAAAGTAGTTGTGATTTGATATCTATTTCCCAAAATTGTGATTTAGATGGTACTCAGAGAGATAAATTCTTGCATCTATTGCAAAAACACTCGAAAAATTTTTCAGACACACTGGGTCGGGTTACTGAATATCATCACGATATTTGGTTACCGCCGTGAAAAGAGATGGAAGTGTACGTGTATGTTTGGATGCGCGACGTCTAAATCGAGTCATGGTTGCCGAATCAGAGCGTCCACAAAAAATAGGAGAGATGGTTAGAGATCTCAGTGGTGCTCGATTTTTGTCCTCCATTGACCTCACTCACTCCTACTGGCAAATTCCGCTCCGCAAGGAAGCCAAAAAGTATACTGGGTTTGTGGTCGGAACGCGTTGTTATCAGTTCACTGTGTTACCATTCGGGATTGAGACAGCTGTTTCTTCTTTTACACGCTGCATAGATACAATTTTGGGAGCAGAATTCAGGTCTTTCGTAACGGCTTATATCGATGATTTGTTGGTTAAATCAGAAACATTCGAAGAACATCTTGACCATTTGGACAGAGTATTATCAAAATTGGGCCAGTCAGGATTTACCATTCGTTTGAAGAAATGTAAATTTTTTCAACAGGAGATGAAATTTGTTGGCTACATCCTCTCTTCAAATGGAATTCAAAGTGATCCAGAACGGGTTCAGGCCATTTCTGAGTTTCCTACCCCTCAAAATATAAAACAACTCCAAGCTTTCATAGGGATTTGCAATTATGACAGGAGCTTTTGTCCTAATTTTGCCACTATCTCGGAGCCATTAGTTGCCCTTTTGAGAAAAAAGGCAAAGTGGAGGTGGGGTACTCCACAGGAAAACGCTTTCAGTCGACTGAAAGAAGTAATATCTTCTGAGATTTTATTATACCATCCTGACTTTTCAGCTACGTTCTATGTCCAAACCGATGCCAGTGATTTTGCCTCGGTGCCCAACTCTTTCAAAAAAGGGACGGCAGAAAACAGATTGTTTCCTTTGCTAGTAGACTTCTTCTTGATAGAGAGCGCAATTATAGTATTCCAGAAAAAAAAACTTTGGCTGTCGTTTGGGCCTTGCAACGTTGGAGAGAATACTTGCTTGGTAAACCTTTCATAGTACTTTCAGATCATCGTGCTTTGTCTTACCTCCAGTCCTGTAGGCTCCTTTCTGCGAGGATAACTCGTTGGGTGCTGGCCCTACAGGAATTTGATTACACCATTGAGTACATCCCAGGTAAACAAAATCTAGTTTCGGATATTCTCTCTAGGCATCCGCCGTTCCGTCTCCCAACCCCGGAAGATAAATAGTCCAGACGGAATGTACATGAATTTGGACGACTTCTATTCAACAGCCGTGCCAAATCGCTAATTTTTTTGTAGGTAGTTTGGACCTCAAGGAATATAGTGTGAAATTTGTGGAATCGAGAAATGACGATTTCTGTCAAAAAAAAATAATTGAAAAAAACAAAAGACATATTTTGATGTTATTATCTTTGGAATAAACTTTATCGAAAAATATTTCGTACAAAAAATGTGCGCCGTGATGAAATCTACAAAATAAGTCCTATGCAAAAATCACGTAGAATCATTAGTTTGGCGGTAAATCACTGTTAAACAAAAATTTTTCAAAAAAATTGTTATTGTATTCACGAGGTTTATCTATGAAGTACTGTCCTCAAACTCATCCACCATCTGGAAGAAACTCTCCTGAAGAGATACCGGTAAAGTTTATCCAGCCATGTTATATAGTTTAGCAACAATGACCGATTTTCGTAAATCTGGCGTGTCGCTATAGCATTTGTTCCACAAGGCCGAGAACGTGCAAAAAAATCATGGTGATTTTTTTCAGCATGTACATTTAGGATTTGAGTGAAAAAAATATTTTAAATTTTTTTTCAACATGTTTTTCGAATATGTAAGATTTTAGCTTATAAACAAATAGAAGGTACGCCTTATATATTCAAGTTATTTGAAATGTTCCTTAAGATTCCCGTAGGTCTTAGCGAGACGCGTAATTCAAAAAAGAAAAAGTTCCAATATCTTTATTCTAGGCCGAGATACAATACCTTTTACGTTTGTTTCATTTGTTATTTTTTAAATAAACATTTTCGCGAAATTCAAGTTTTCAGGCATTCGTAATAGTGTTAGGCCTAATTTTGATATTATAGAAACCGTTTCGAGCATTGATCTCATGGCAGATCATGATTGCATTCGGTCACTCGCACGCGAAATATACTGACGGCGGCCTCGGTCCAGCCGGGTGACGCGTGCTGGCCTGCTAGCCTCGCTCCAAGGCTCCTCTCGCGCGGCTTACTTAAGAATTTCCATATCTCCCTTATAAATTGTCGTAAACGAATGAATTTTGTTTTTATTCAACGTATTTTTTTCTCGTGAATTCAAAAATGTTCGTGAAAATCATTTTTTTTCAATACGTACCCCAAAAAATTGTTTTCAAATTCAATGTTGATGTTG
This sequence comes from Zygogramma bicolorata, assembly GCA_032362365.1. Lineage (NCBI taxonomy): Eukaryota > Metazoa > Arthropoda > Insecta > Coleoptera > Chrysomelidae > Zygogramma > Zygogramma bicolorata. The sequence continues at coordinate 3,894,761 of JAVJAQ010001667.1, forward strand.
GGTGGCCTATAAATAATCTTATATTTGAAAGGTGAGGAGAAAAAAAGTAAATTTGAATTCGTCCGTGATTTTTTTACTACAATTATCATCTACATACATCCTTACAAGTACCTTATGAAATACTTTTTTTTTCTCTCCGGTTCATAGCTAGCGTTATCATCGTTATTTCCTACAATATTTTCATCGTCACTCAATGCAAACGTTACATTCTCCGTATCATCTATATCGTCTGGAATTCCGGAAAATTGTTCGTCGATTTCGTCATCGCTTAGAACTATTTCAGGTTCGATGACATTCGAACAATTTTGTCCGCAACATTTTTTGCACAATATTGTGCATTTCTCCCCTTCTTTTCGACACGCACAATTAGTTTGACATTTACTTGTATCGCAATCGCAAGAAATGATTTCCAATAAATTGGCCGGAATTGGGTATTTTTTACAAGTGATCGGCACCAACATACTATACTGTTGCTTCTTTTCCACCCCCATTGCATTGAATCCTTTGAACAACCGCCTTGCCATTGGCACACTCGTAAATAAGTGCGAAGCGAATGTTCATCACATGCCTCAGCGGTTGGGGGAAGACAGCTTAAATTGAACGTACTTTTAAGGGTTGACTTCGTAAAACATAAGTACCGAAATTCATCAAAAGAGACGTTATCATTTTTTCGTGCGCCATATAGCGTCATAACGATGTACTGTCCGGCTGCCTGTATCGAACTTCTCCTGATATACGACACCTTATCCACGCTTTTACAGGCTGTGACACAACGTCTTCGCTGTACAAGCAGGGAAAAGCCAAACTGATTAAACTCTTGAGAAGTGACCGTAATTATCTCAAGAGAGAAGCTAGTATTTTCAATGATCCAAATGCGTTGAAAAGTTCGTATGTAGATGATAATTGTAGTAAAAAAATCACGGACGAATTCAAATTTACTTTTTTTCTCCTCACCTTTCAAATATAAGATTATTTATAGGCCACCCAACATCAACATTGAATTTGAAAACAATTTTTCACAAACATTTTTGAATTCACGAGAAAAAAATACGTTGAATCAAAAAAAAATCATTTGTTTACGACAATTTTTAAGGGAGATATGGAAATTCTTAAGTAAGCCGCGCGAGAGGAGCCTTGGAGCGAGGCTAGCAGGCCAGCACGCGTCACCCGGCTGGACCGAGGCCGCCGTCAGTATATTTCGCGTGCGAGTGACCGAATGCAATCATGATCTGCCATGAGATCAATGCTCGAAACGGTTTTTATAATATCAAATATTATGCCTAACACTATTACGAATGCCTGAAAACTTGAATTTCGCGAAAATGTTTATTTAAAAAATAACAAATGAAACAAACGTAAAAGGTATTGTATCTCGGCCTAGAATAAAGATATTGGAACTTTTTCTTTTTTGAATTACGCGTCTCGCTAAGACCTACAGGAATCTCAAGGAACATTTCAAATAACTTGAATATATAAGGCGTACCTTCTATTTGTTTATAAGCTAAAATCTTACATATTCGAAAAACATGTTGAAAAAAAATTGAAAATATTTTTTTCACTCAAATCCTAAATGTACATGCTGAAAAGAATCACCATGATTTTTTTGCACCTTCTCGGCCTTGTGGAACAAATGCTATAGCGACACGCCAGATTTACGAAAATCGGTCATTGTTGCTAAACTATATAACATGGCTGGATAAACTTTACTGGTATCTCTTCAGGAGAGTTTCTTCCAGATGGTGGATGAGTTTGAGGACAGTACTTCATAGATAAACCTCGTGAATACAATAACAATTTTTTTGAAAAATTTTTGTTTAACAGTGATTTACCGCCAAACTAATGATTCTACGTGATTTTTGCATAGGACTTATTTTGTATATCTCATCACGGCGCACATTTTTTGTACGAAACATTTTTCGATAAATCTTATTCCAAAGATAATAACATCAAAATATGTCTTTTGTTTTTTTAAATTATTTTTTTTTGACAGAAATCGTCATTTCTCGATTCCACAAATTTCACACTATATTCCTTGAGGTCCAAACTACCTACGAAAAAATTGGCGATTTGGCACGGCTGTTGAATAGAACTCATGTATTAGTCTACTGGCCTAAAATGTTTCAGGGTGATGGCTTGTAGCACAAAGAGAAAGGATACACCAGACATCCAAAGACACCTTCAAGACCTCTTGAGAAATTTGGGGGCTGCACAGCGACAAGATAAAGACCTTCTCAGGATAATTCGGAATTTGTCTTCTCCAGAGCACTCTGACCATCGTCGTTTCATAGTCTTCAACGATATGTTATATATGCGAAAATCAAAATTGGATCCCGCATTGCTGTGTTTACCCAAGTCCTTGGTGTCAGGAGTAATCCGATTATACCATTCGGCAATCGGTCATTTCGGAGTCTATAAGACATGGTGTGCGTTGCGCAGAGAGGTTTACTTCAAGAACATGCACCGTCTCATCAAAGGGGAGCTCCGTTCGTGTGAGACGTGCCAGATTACAAAGCACTGTGTGCTACCTGATCCTCCGCAGAAAGCGATCATACCTGAAGGGCCAAATGACCTCGTGGCCCTGGACCTTTTTGGACCACTCCCCACTTCTATTGGTGGTGTGACATATTTATGTGTAGTGGTAGATGATTTTACTAAGTATGTTACCTTGTACAGCTTGAAGCGTGCAACTACGTAAGCCATTCTAAATAGGCTTCTGAAAGACTATTTTCCAAAGTTTTCCACGCCCAAGCGTATATTGACCGACCATGGCACACAGTTTACTTCAGAACTATGGAATAAGACACTGAAAGATAGAAATATCCAAGTCATCCATTCTTCGGTACGGCATGCACAAGCTAACCCGTCCGAGCGTTGGATGAGGGAATTGTCGAGATTGTTCAGGGTTTTTTGCAATGAAAAGCATACCCGATGGGCCTGCGAAGTACCCAAGCTGACACGCTTGTTGAATAGTGTGGTTCATGAAACGACAGGATTTACTCCCATGGAACTACAGCTTGGGCAGTTACCAGACCCTCTCATTCCCTCGATATTTAGTCCTCCATCTGATGGGGCCCAGTACGATGCCCATGTCAAATTATTTTTGGCTCGCGAAAGTTTTCTCGCGAAGGCCAAGCGCCGTGAAGCAGCTAGTCCTGGAAGACCTTATCAGAGATACTCTTTGAATGATATGGTCCTATTACGTTCAAACCCTATATCTTCCGTATTATCGTCTCAAACAAAAAAATTCATGCTTTTGTTCGAGGGCCCATTTTGAATCAAGCGATTGGTAGATGATCACGTGTACGCCTTGGAGTACGTAGACTCAGGTAAGGATCGCGGTTACTTTCATGCTAGCCACCTAAGACCGTTTATCACGAATACTGTTGTAAGTTCTCCTCCCTTAACCTAATTGGCTGGTCGAAGAACTTCGGGGGCAGTTGTGGCAAAACGTAACCTACTCGGTATGGTTTCCATCTTGAGAAACACCCGATTTTGTTGCAACTTGCAACAAAATATATTTACCCATTTCATTTAAATCAGCTCGGCGAAACGCCCTATATACGCACAAACCTCGCACATCGAGGGCTCACCGTTTTTCTTGCTTCTATTAGAAAAACGCTGGCCGATAAGGGAATGCTCCAAGCCAAGACATTTCGTTTCAACTTTCGAAGATTTCATCCAGGCTTTGTGTCGGGTTTTATTATCGTTATAACTCCGAAGTGCTTGAGGGTTTGTTTCACCAAGGTGTTGTACCTGCTTTCGTAGGTGAGTTTGTTTATGCCTTTGCGTCTTTTATTTATTTATATATTTGTATGTAGGTACGTATATATATATTTGTTGTGATTACGGTTATGTTTACATGTTTTCTATTTTTCGTAGTTGTGCTGAATAATAAAACTTCGTACTTATTGGAACCAAGACGTTCTCCGGGTTTTTGTTCAAATCTCTCCCGAACATTTCATTCTCGAACTGTGGCGGCGCTAATAGCCGGGCGCTCCGATACAAGTTGAACGAGATTTATGGTACTCTTACAGCTGTTTTCTTCATCCAAATGTGAAAAAGTACATTTTTTTTGGTGATAATCGTGGCATTATATTGAAAATATAGATCAAGAGATGAACATCCAAAGCGACTTTTCACTTGGGCAGCTTACCACCCACTGAGGGAGCAGCTAGACGGCATGCAATGCGATTGTGCTTACAGTTGCAGATATGAAATGGGAATGTAGTCGATTGAATTCCAGCTAATATTGCAAAAAAATGCACGTCGCTGCAAACGTGGGGGCGGAGCGGAAAATGTGGTTGCGGAAAACATGGGCTGAGATGAACTAGTGTTTGTTTAGGGTGTGATGAAAAAAACTGTCACAATTATGAAAGTAATACTGACTCACATCGAAACTCTGAAACTGAGCAAGATGATGATGATTTTTGAAATGAACTAATGAAACATGGCAATGATAATATGTTCAAAATGAAATGTTTAAAGTGACCACTGTTTTGTTACGGACGAATTCTGATCATACCATCGTTGACAGAGGATGGAGTATTCACTTCGAATCCAAGAAGTTTTGTCGCAAAAAAAATTGAAAAAAATTACATTTTTACTGAATTTCTTTGACGTTATGAGGCAAGACAGCTACTTTCAGTGAAAATAACAGATAAGTTGTTTAGCTTAGGAAGACTCTAGGCCCTGAATAAATTTTGTACGTTGTGCCATGGCTGAGCAATGCCCAATTTACCAAAAGCCTTTTTTCATAATTTCGTTATATTGTGTATTGTTTATTTTTTGCTTCTTTTCTACTCGACGAGGGCTAACTATATACCAAATTTGAATTGATTTGATGAAAATTAACAGAAACGGAGCAAAACAAAAAACGCTATTTTTCATTCGATTTTATGATTTTCTGGAAAAATACACATCTCAATCCACCTGATGTCATTTGGTGGTTTTTGTATTGCCTACAACTCACCAATTAAACTTTTTTTCACAGGATTCTTTGCTTTTGTTTTTCAATCGCAAAAAACGTTTTTTTAGCATTCAGGAATTTCTTAGGTTATGTTCTGCATCTGCTAGAGAGATGCAATAAACGCCACATTCCTTAGAATTCTTTACATCACCATATTTTTTGTTTTCGAGCAACATCAAAAAAGTTTGTTCTCGTAGAATTACTGGAGTATACCGAATAAATTGGTGTATTCGCATAACCTACCTTATAGGATTTGCATTTAGACAACCAACACTGCGTTGTGTCAGTCGGGCTGAGTGACAGCCAGAAAAATTTTCAACTTCTGCGGGGATCGAACTGGCTGTGAGAACCGTGTACCGACCAACGTGCAATATAATTGTTGCATTTGTAGGTATTATTCCATCAGTCGTTCTACTTTCAGCTGAACCAGCATGGTCGACCTTGAATGCCTAATTTTGGCTGATGTTTTCATTCAGAAAAGCCCTGTTGTGGAATTATTTGCTAATGTAGCCACTTCCTGGGGCATAAGATCTCCAAATATATTCATTTCAATTTTATTCCATACCTTTTTCGTGGGGATGTTCTTGATCTAAAGTTTTCAAGTCCAGTTGTAGAGTTTGTTGAAAGTCTTCAGGGAAACCGAAACTCAAATTCTGTTTGACGTTTCGACCTTTTATTTGATCATCCCTAGGATGTCGACACTAACAGAATTGGGTTTTCTCTTTCACAAGCCACTTCCAACAAACTCAAAATCTGAAATTGATTCATATCTCCTCAAAATTGGATATCAAAATATTCCTTGAACATTATACTGTCTATTAATCTACATGTTGCACACGAATCATCAGAATGAAAGTGGCCTGAGGAATATTGCTCCAATTCACAGTCGAAAGGTCCGGGAAGAATAGTGTTCAAAATTATCATTTTCATCATCTCCAGACAGACGGAATTAGTTTGGTCTCGACAAACAGTTGATATCTCTGTAACCTTCGCAGATTTTTTTTGATCGATACGTTGTCCTAAATTCGCAAAATATATAAACAAGATTGCCAACAAAACAAGTTCTCATTACCACTCGAGAGGTCAAGATTGTTGTGCACCAAAGTGTTGCGAATATGCGTTCTCAAAATTCAAAAATTATTCATTTGCTTTATGAATCACTCTCGTCAAAAATGCCAATCCTTCTTCAATTAGTAATGCCTGATTGAGAGCAGAAAAATGTTTCAACCAAATCGAAACAACCGTAAGGGAGGATGTGAAATGAATGGCTGAGAGAAACGACTACTCCCTGGTATGATATCAAGACAAACATTGAACATTATTTGGAGAATTCTTTTCGAAATTCTTCACAAGTTCATTGAAATTTTATATGAATGGAAATAAAAATAAATATATATAAATAAGTGGATATAAATAAAAAAAAAATTATAAATCTTCTTAATATATATAAATCTCGTGTCACAATGTTTGACCTCAATGGACTCCTAAACAACTTAACCGATTATAATAAAATTCGCACACCATGTGCAATTCGATCCAACTTGGGAGATAGGATAGTTTAAATCTCAAATTATAGTCGCAATTTTAATTTATTGCTGATTATTTGTCTGTTATTATTTGACAGTCACAATTATCTGTTAACTCCAAATGATTCTAACAGATGTCGATACCTTTCGACTGGGTTGAGTAAGTAATCAATAGATGGCGCTGCTGAGCCCATCAGTTAGCAGAACAAATTGAATCAAGATGTCGATACCTTTCGACTGGGTTGAGTAAGTAATCAATAGATGGCGCTGCTGAGCCCATCAGTTGGCAGAACAAATTGAATCAAGAAATCCAGCTCAAAGAATCAGGACAGCAGAAGGTCATGCACAACCACAAATGGTTAAGATTTGGAAAATCCATGTTTTTCTCATGGGCAACTATATGTTGCATGTTCACGTGTTGGGAAACCGTCGAATCTATTTGTGTTAGCTAAAGACAGGTTAACCAAAAACATTGTGCACCGATTGGTGTTAAATTAAATTGAAATTGATAGTATTTATAATTCAAAAAAATAGATATTAATGTTTAAAAGTTTAAGACTGTCTGCCTTGCCTACCTCATTCATGAGTTTAAGCGTCACATGTTATTTACTGTATTATACTGTAATATACTTATATTTGTTATAAAATTAAATGGAAATAATAAATCTGATAAATTTTTATTTTGTACCTATTGATTTCTGCTTAATATCAAGTGTAAGAACATTTTAATTAATTGTGTTCAACGTACTTCCCCTTCAAATCTCAATCCAGTGAATTTGTATACCAACATCAACATTTTCGTCTTTGTTCGTAAATAATTTCATTGTACTAAAGGGTTATAGTAGTAGAAAATCAAATAAGGAGATCACCATATTTTTTTACAAATACCATCTGTGTGAAAAAGCATAGTGGACTCCGTGACTGATGTTCTCTTATTGTTCCTCTTAGATTGTTTACTATAATGTAATATAACAAAAACTTTAGCCACAGCAACGCGTGGCCGGGTCATCTATTATTTATATATATACATATATATATATATATATATATATATATATATATATATATATATATATATATATATATATATATATATATATATATAGAGAGAGAGAGAGAGAGAGAGAGAGAGAGTGAGAGAGAGAGAGAGAGTGAGAGAGAGATAGAGAGAGAGAGAAAGAGAGAGTACGGTCCATAGGTATGAAATGAATTCATTTTTAGCGTTATTATGTATTTCATAAAAAAATCCTGACCTATTTTTTATGGTCAATTGGACAATGTACAGTATGACAATATTACCCCCTTCTTGCATCCCCTCAATAATTTTAAATGAAAAGGGAGGTCCTGTGGCATCTAGTTCGAAGGGGATCATCAGTATCTGTTCAGCAATACTCAGTTTTTCATATTTGGTGCAACCATAACGGAGAACATGTGTTACCAAAATTGAAAAATATTGACAATATAAATTATGCATCCGTTGCAAAAACCTGAAACAGGTCGATTGCTATTGTCAATTTCACAATTTACAGTATGAAAATATTACTTCCTTCTTGCACCCCCTCTGTATAATGAGCATCCCCTCCAAAAATTTGAAAGAGAAGGGGGGTCGTGTGGCACCTAGCTCAAAACGGATTGCAATTCTCTGTTCAGCAATTTCACGGAGTTTTTAAAATTTGATGCAATTATAGATGACACAATTTGTTTGGAAACTTTTAAATTCTCGGATACATAATTTACAGTATCAATATTTTTCAATTTTAATAACACATTTTCTCCGTTATGGTTGCACCAAATATGAAAAACTCATTCATTTAAAATTTTTGAGGGGGTGCTCATAATTAAGAGGAGGTGCAAGGAGGGGGTAATATTATCATACAGTATATTGTCAAATTGACAATAAAAATTCACCTGTTTCAGGATTTTTTTGATAAAATACATAATAAGGGGACCGCACTGTATATACAATATACACACAAAACTCACAGCAGATTATTGCTGTGTATATTGATTTTAATATTCAAAATATACACCATCCAGGCTTGTTTGAGAGTAGCTGGATAAAAAATTGTCATTTATCAAAACTGGTGGATAGGCAAACAAGGTCCCTTAAAATGGCCTACTAGATCCCCTGATATGACGTCTTTAGATTTTTTGTGGTAATACATACGCACATTCCAGAACTAATGGATATAATAAGTGGTTATTATAACCCCAGAAACATTACATGGTGTAAAAATAGTATACTGTATACCAGGTAGAAAAAGTCTGACTGTGACTGTGAAGATTGCTAAGTCAAGGCACAAACCGTGACTTAGCAAACAGAGTCCAAAAAAGTGGCTTTTCCTATGAGGTAAACATATTATTTTTTGAAATTCGACAGATATTACTTAGTTTTGGAAAAATCGCGAATAATTTCATTCACAAATAAATGGTGCCTGAGAAACTTTGTCTGGAATTTTTAAACAGATTTCTTTACTGTCAGTGTGTGAATGGTAAGAATTTTTGAATATTCATTGGGATAAACTGGAGTTAGTTTTGTATTTCTTTCATTTTCTCGAGCTCCCAATATCAACTAAAAAACGGCTGGTCTATTCCCGAAAAGAGATAAATAGTTTTGAATAGAAAATTGATAGACCTATCGAACAAGATATCACAACACCCCTTTCGATTGAAACAAATGTTGACAAAATCCTGTTGACAACGTTTTTTTTTTATAAATGCAAGAAATTTGTTTGAAGTAATGACTTTTTAAGTGAAATTTGTCGGAGTTTGCCATCTTGATCTACTTAATAGATAAGCGAAATAGAAAGAGTTTTTTTTTTGCTTTTTAGCTGTGCCTTGTATTATATAATTCTTACGGCGTTTTGTTATTCAGATTGTTTATTGAACGGATTACGTGTGGAATCTTAGGATGGCAGTCACCAAAAAAGTGTCAGACAATAATATTTGAAATCTTTTGAAAATCCATTCCAAATCAACAGTCATTTCACGCCATCAAATTAACATTATATTTGTTTCGGTTGATACGATCACAACTATTGTATTCGATAAAAATGCCGCCTGTTTCTTTCGGTCACACAATTCATATGGTATCCTTGCCCTTCTTAAAACTGGATCTCAATAATGATTATCGTGATTTGAACAAAGCGAACAGCCCAAATTTATTGCGTAATGCGCAAAAACTCGTTTAATTGGCCTGGTGTGGTCGAACTTGCCGCCCTTTCAACGATACTGATCCAGCTATAAAAGATCTTGCGAATCAAATTCAGATATCATTCTCCACCCAATATTCCACGAACTGAAATCAAGTTTCAACAAACCCAATAAAATGGCCTACAAGGTGAGAAATTTTCCTCAAATTTTCATATACTTTTCACTCATCAATTTAACTTTAACTCAATAATAATTGTCTTCTTCTTTTTTTCTCTTTACACTTCAACCTAACATAGTGTGTAAAGAAAAACAATAATAATAAATGGTTGAGTTTTTGAATAAGCTCATAGAAAGATGAAACACTACAAGAGTATTAACTGTATATATATCTTCTGGAGGTACATGTTATTGAGACATGATATAATATGGAAATATACATTAAATATTCGAATTTTCATAACTGAGGACGAAAAATATCATCCCTCTGCTATTGGAGTAATTTATTTCTAGATTCCAAACGACTTTAATCGTTTCGTTTGAATAGACCGTTTATTGATCATTCTTTGATTTTTTGTGGTATTTAATACTTTGTGTCTAGTAATATATTATTATCATTATCTTCATTCATCATAAGAAACAAATGTTTATAATAGGGACATACTAAAATAAATAATGTAATACAACATAAAAAACAGATAGATCAATTCAAATAGTTATGAATATTGATCATTACTGGCAGAAAAAAGTTTTCCAAATGCTTTAGAGTAGTAGATGATTAAAACAGGCACAAATATCAAATGTCATTGCTTTTAGTTAAAAAAGTCTTTGAGGTATCGTTTGAATTTTTGACAGGATCTTTAACATTTTTCAAATACGGAGGTGAATTGTAAATTTTAACGGCATTATGAAGAAAGGATTCCTTGGCAAATTCTGTTTTGACTTTTATCGAAATGAACTCATCAGTTTGTCTGGTACCATAGTTATGAATATCAGAAATATTGCAGTTTTAAATGTATCAATCCGAAATGAATCTGTTTCAGATGCTTCAGTGCAAAAGAGTTTCTAATTCGATACAATACACCAATGATTGGTGAAAGTTCTTTTCTCAAATGACCAATATGAGTTGCTCATGAAAGTGTAGAAAATAAATGTAAACCTGAAAATTTAATAGAGTTCGTATAATTAATCTCATATTTATTAAACTTGATTCTTGATAATCTCTTATCGATTATCATTGGTCTTTTTGAAACAAACATGACAGAAGATTTATTTATTCAACGTCAATTTATGTTTGGGGCGTTCAATTTAGGCTCCCATCGGCGCTTTTCGTTTTTTTTATTACTTGTTTCATTTAGCAATTGCCTCACTTCTTAAATTCCTTCTCTTCTTTCACCAATTTTTCGTACTTGGTCCATCGATATTTCACTTGATCTTCTCGAAATTTCACTACATCATCAGATTCCACCTTGATTTCACCTTCAATCTAAGATTTCTGATTCCTGTTTATTTCATATAATTCTCATTCCTGTCACAGAACTCCTTATAGTAATATATCATGCAACGATCATTTCGTATCACAGATTAATGCTCGTGTCCATTACATGAGAGTTGCATACGTTGTTTTTTCTATACCCTATAAATGATGAACAATATATTGAAAATGAAATAGTTCATCAGTGATTAATTAAAACACAATGAATAGGAGAATAAGAGAGTATATTTCAGTGCTTGTAAATCCATAAATATAATATTACGACGCACAAAGGAATGGACAATTATCCCAAATAAACATGGTCATAAATAATATAGACCCTTCGGTTTATTCATTTCTCTTGTCAATTATCCGATAGTTGAACGTAGACTCTCTTCAAATTTTCATTTATATAATAGTCATCCTATTCAATTGAATGTTATCATCGAATGGTACGATCGCATAACACATGATATACAGAATTTCGTTTCTAATTAAAATATTAAATAATGGGTCTATCAAATAGTTTGAATTATCAAATCACCCACATTCAATAAACAATCCTATTTATGGATCGGCTGCTCGATAACTGGATAATTATTATTCAATCGAGAAATCACCAATATTATCGGTGATCTGAAGTGGTGTCGACCCGACATTTAACTGGAACTAACCAGAAAAACTTTGTAGTATGTGGTCCTTGAGTGAGAAATTTGTTCACTCAAAAATATTTACATTATGTCGAATCAACATGTTTTGTGATTATTCCATTATTTTGGTTTACGGGCATTTCGAAAACGTGCTTCAAATCATGACAATAGCATAAAAGCAATAAAGAGTTTCATCGATATACGGGGTGTTATTTAAGTACGAGACCAAACTCTAAGGGGTGATTCTTTGAGTAATTCTAAGACAAAAAGTTCATATTATAAACATAGATTCGGCAATGCTTCGTTCTCAAGATACAGGGTGTCGCAATTAAAAAAAAAGTTTTCTCCTGAATTTCTCAATGATCCTTCAGCCGATTTTCCTAAAATTTGTCGGTGATATGTAGGACATTGGGGGGATAATTTGATCATAACTATATTGAAATCATTTGGTCCAGGGGCGTCCGGAAGGTACCTCAACCAATATTTTCAAAATGAAAAAAAAGCGCCAATGATTTTTTGCAATTTTTGTATTTTCTTTTTTCGCCTTGAGCTACTGAAACTACAAATTTTCCATCTCTATCTTCATTCATTGCTCTGTTTTGGCGAAAAAAATCAAAATAATTTTATAATAAAATTATCTTTTGCCCGCGGCTACTTCGTCCGCGTAGAAGTCGAACCGAACCGTTGAGTCAGCGCACGCCGGTGAAGAATCGTACATATGCTATTATTTTTCACTAATTTTTTTTAATCGTTATTAAATATAGCCTATATCACTCCTGACTAGTGTAGCTCTCTGTTAGTGAAATAATTGTCATGATAAAATGAATAATAATAAATATTTTCCTTTTTCAAAATTCTGATGGCCATGAAATTTGTAAACTGTTATCCGCTTTTAGCAGTTCAATTTTATTTTTCGGTTTGTTGAAAATAGCATTTGAACAACTCTATTGAGAGGTGAAATGGCCATTCAAAAATTCTTCACAGAAAACATTTATTTTTCATCGAAGTAGTACTTTACGTGGGTAGTGTGGAAAAACTCATTCTTAACCAATAGAGAAAATTGAGATGGTGACATCTGCTCTTCAGAAACTTTCGTTTGTTTTTTTTTTTTGATTTCCATGGTGAAACTGGTGCGCACTCAGTGTTTTTATCCTTCATTAAACAATAGAATAGTGGAAGATGAAAGTACACTTATTTTACACCGGTTTGGCTGATGAAAAACTGATATGTTTGTTTCTTGTTTGTCACCCAAACATCACGTGATCTGGAATGTCCAATTAGCACCTTATTTTCATAGGGTAAGCTACATCGAAATTACAAATGTTTGGTGCCATCTGTAGTAGCAATATGAAATTATGTTATCTCCTAATCAATTGGGTCGTAGCTTTAATGTTTTCGACGGAATAATTTCAAAATTCAGGATCCAAGAGATTTCCAGGATATTCATGCATCTTTATTATACTTCTACTATACGATAAGGTCTACTGACTGAATATTGATCTTGAAGCTTGCAAAACGAATTCAGCTAGCACTGAATCATAGCAAATGGTTAAAAGTTTGATGGACTCTCAAGGTAATATTTATACGATTTCAGATAATCATCCTTTGCGCCACTTTGGCTTATGCCAATGCCGGAGTGCTTCCAACCTACGCCGCTGCCCCAGCAGTGGCTTACGCAGCCCCCGCACCAGCCGTAGCCTACTCAGCGCCCGTTTCCTACACCGCCCCCGCTCTCACGTCGCAATCTTCCAACATCTACCGCAGCTTCGGCAACCTGGGACAGGTTTCCACCTACTCCAAAACCATCGACACCCCCTTCTCTAGCGTCAGCAAATCCGACGTGAGGGTTTCCAACCCCGGATTGAGGATCGCCGCTGCTGCCCCCCTCGCCGCTGTCCCCTACGCCCATGCTCCCCTCGCCGCCGCTGCACCTGTCGCCCATGCTCCCCTCCTCGGAGTTGCGTACTCCGCCGCCCCCGCCGTTTCCCACATGACGTACGTCTCTGGACTGGTCAACTACGCTTTCTAGGGAGCAGTTCCGTTTGTGGAAATTGTATTTATTTATTTATGAAAATAAATTATTAGCAGAAAACCTACTTTCAAGTCCACAAACCTCCACAAACTCGAGTTCGTAAATGCGTAATGTTGCATTTATGAAAAGTTCATTTTTCGAAATAACACACGTTTTTTTATTCCAATAGAACCTTCAGAAATCTACACACACAAATACAGCTTTTGAAATGAAGATAGTAGCATAAAACCTGGGAATCAGATATGCCAGTCGTTTCATTAGATATGAAGCAAAAAGCTCCATTTTCACAAGTGAATTGAGTGGCTTCAGTGAACAATCGCGAACTAAAAAAGATCGTTTGAATGGAATAAGGTAATAATCAAATCATTGAAAGCTACTTTTTCGTATAATCTTCAATATTAATTACCTATACAATTTGTTTAGAGCATATCGTGCGAATTTCCCAATTGATGATAGAATTGATTATAGGGTGGATTTATAAAAAACTTTAAGACCCAAGATTTATGACTTATCATTCAAGACCTATCACTCAAGAGAGATGGAGCATAGGAAAAACAAAGAAACGGTTATAACAACACTTACGGCTTGATATTTTACATTTAAGATTTGAGAAGATGGTCAACTTCCAACTTAAGAATTGTTTGATAAATGAAATAGGATGTGCACAAGAAATTTACCCATGTACCCATTTTGTTTACAAATGTTGATGAGAATTGAAAGATTATGTTATGCAATAATATATTTTCAAACCATAGGAATCATTACCTATTCAAGTATTTTCATGATATCTGCGTTTAGTATCTATATTTTCTCTCACGATAAAACGACAAAATCTGAGATTGAAAATAAGCCTTTTTATTGCTATAGTCAATGTTCAGATGTCAGTATTGACAGATGACAACTTATCGGTTATAATTGCACGAGTGCATAAAAATTACCGATAATTTTGCAAGAAAGTGTGATATCTAAAAATTGCAAGTTTATTTTCATATTTTGGCGAAAGTGCCCGAGTCCGAAGGGCGAGGGCTCTTTTACAAAATATGAAAATAACCGAATGCAATTTGTATAAGATATCACGCTTGAATGCAAAATTATCTGGTCATTTTTATGCACGAATGTAATTCATTGGAATATTTCACGATTGAAGAAATTCTCAAGGAAATGTTATTTTTTGTTCATTTATACTTTCCTCTATAGATTGTATGGAGTACTCACCTAAACGCGAAATGTTTTTCTATTGTTGAAGTCTATCTGACATTTATTCGTGTTGTTTACTGACGTCTAGCGATACGGTTTCAAATGTGTTGTTATGGCGACTTGATACAATGCAAATACCGCTGTAAGTTTTCGATAATTGCATTGCTCTAATGGGACATTTTATATATGAGGAAAATATTCTCTGAGATCTTAGTTTTTTTTATATAACTGGGTCCACTATCCTGCAGTAAAGGTGGATTCATACAGCATCAATTATTAAGTAACAATGAATAAGTAGCGATTAACAATTATCAAGTAGAAAGTGATGAAAAAGAAGGTATTCATGCACCTCAATTCAACAGTGATCAAAGCTTGTGGAAGGGAATCAACTTTAACGTTACATAAACCTCCAACTAGCATTTTTTATTCATTTTTATATTCCCTAGCTTCATTCTGGAGAGTTGAAGATTGAAATTGGAAATGAAATACCATTGTTTTCCTGAGAAGGTCCACCAGAATCGCATCTACAGTTTCAATTTCAGCTCGCTCACATTCAACGAATAGAAAAACAATCTCGAAAAACAAATTATTTGAATAAAAATTTGGTTACGATCACATAATCCGTCATAACCTGCACATTAGAGATACATATTTTACAATTCAAGTGAGAAAGTTAAAAGTTGGCCAACTCTTGTTACTTGTTAATTGATAATTCAGTTGCAAGAATCATCTACAGTAACTTAGGCAGTTCAACTCATCATTGATAGTCGTCACTTGCTACTTGTTAATTGTTCCTTGATAATTAATTGAAGCTGCATGAATCCACCTTAAGTCTTAAGGCGATGAATGTTAAATGCTAGATGTTCAAACTTTTTATAAATCCACTCATATACTGAAAATTCCATAACAATTATAATTTCATCAATAATGAGCATTATATACGGACAATAATTTTTTTAAATTAGCATAATTCATGAAATATGAAATAGAACAATGAACTGTAGACTATATAACATTAATGTATCAGACGAGACAATCTAACACAAAAATCGATATGAATCAAATTGAATAAATTAACATTTAAATAGCTAGCGAAAGATTTATTGCCTGAGTCAAATCATCGGTGGAAAGTTAATATTGCCAAATTTTAATAATCTGTTATAGTTTCAATCACTCATAAAAGCAACGCAATCGTAGTTTGTACTATAACTTGGAACTAAAACTCAAATTAAATATAGAACAACGCCACTCCTTTCTTATTGGTGTCACCAACCAAAAGATTATGCATACCATTCTTTCAGTGGGTACCTATGGTTACGGTACGGGTTTTAAGACAACTTAATGAAAACCTATCATAATCTGAAGAAAAAAGAATAAATATTGGTATATCTACCCCTCTTGACAAACATATTGGTCAACTCAAATTTTTTTTACATTCACGAAAACGAACCTTTTTAGAAGAGAATATTTGTGAACGAGTTTCGAAAACGGAAGCTGATTTGGTCTCTGAAACATTAACGATGAGTATTTTGATAAATATCATTACTTGATAGGCAAATTTGAGTTATACGAGAAGTTGCTGACTAAAAGGCTCCTATATATTGATGGTTTAACTAAGCTAGGTTTTGTTGCTATGGATTTGCCAATCAGATTCCTTGTTCCTCAGCGATAAAGCCAAGCTTAGTTAAACCTACATCAAGTAGAAACGGTGCATACGGGCGTAATAGAACGTGTTACATTCAGAAAAAACTGTTTTTTAAATAAAGCAGCAACTTTTCAGACATCAGAAGCCATCTGTTTCGAGCTTTCCAGAAAACATGGCATTGTACAAAAAATGTGTTTACAGTTGTCATGGCAACCGTTACGAACTAAAGGGTGAATGGATCCTTCCCTGACGAAACATTATGTATGAATGGTCGTCTTTGGATTTTCTGTTCAACAATGATTCACGAATTTTTTTGGCCTTTTTCTTTTCCGAAAGAATAAATTAGAAAATATTACCTCTAGAAAGAGGTTTAATTTAAATTTCACAAACACCCTCTGTTGATAGGTATATCATCCAAAGACATTTGAATCATTCACAGAAACGAAGAAACAGTCCATCTGAAACAGCTACTCTCCTGCCTATATATTACGAAGGGCACTAAGTTACACAGAAATAACTTTTTGCGGCAACCGTCCGGGAAGTACCCAATTCCCGTACGCTTTTTCTTTGAGAAAGTAGCATTTTTCTGGCCTAGTCCGGGAAGTACGTACTTCCCGGACTAGACTTCCGGTTGCCGAAAAAATAGTGTACGCAACACGACCAAAAACAGCTTTTTTGGGTATTTTCCAGACTTGTTACGTAAATTACTATTTCGTGCTTATATTCTATACCAAGCATAGGAAAATTGAATCAAATAAATGGCATACATAGGAATTATGTACATAATAAATAAAAAAAAAAGATGTTCTTAGAAAAATCTCACTTTCCAGGATAAAATTCCATTCAAGCCCAGACAAGATCTTGTTTCGCTCAGAAAAATCTATGGGTCGTTGAAATGATATTTAGTAGGTATTTCTGTGGAGAAAATGAAGTTTGAGGAAATGATTCATGTTTTATCCATCTGCCCACCGAGGAGCTCGAGAGGTGGGTAATTTTCTCTGAGATTGAAGCTAGGCTTGAATAAAATATCATCCTGGTGAATGAGACTCTCCACCAACTTCTCTCTTTCGTCGCTTCATTTGGTAGATATTTCCTAAGTATGATATCTATTGGATCAATTTCTGTATGTGAATGTATCAAACTCCTTTGAATGATATATACGTACCTATCAAGAGAGAGAGTGCTTGTACAATTTTTTGAGTATCTACTGTGCCGTTCCTGGAAAGTGACTCAGTATTGGATGGAGAATTGGAAGACGTATACAACAAAATAATTTTTGGACCCTGTCAACGCGAGACCAACTTTTACTTTCATCATCAAAAAATCTATATATGCCATTTATTACTGAAATTTGTTTTACCTTTATATATTGTCCTCTTTACAATTTGAGGGTGTAGAATGAAGCATTTAGAAATTATAAAAATGGGGTTTCTCGTTTCTCTAACCTCCGAAAGTCAACCATTAGATATTTGTACGAGTTAAGGATAAACGAAGTATTACTTTTCAATGTAGCACGGAATTAAGATGCCTAGTAATCTTGGCGATTCAACTGATTTGATTTTGTTTAGACTTTTGTGGCGAAAAAAACAATCGACGCTTTTGAAGGTTTCCACAATTTTTTCGGTAGAGGGCGTTATGTTCCCATTTTTCAAATTTGATGACAAGTGTCAAGTTGATTGTCATATTGTCAGGTCAGTTTGAAATTTTGATGTTTACGACATCTGTACATATTGTACGGAAACCTCCAAAAGCTCAATTATCCACCAAAAATCAAGCAATCCAGATTTCGCCACTTTTATCCCAAACTTCCACAGGTATAAGTAAAAACACCAAGGTTTTCAGGCATCTCACACGGAATATTACTAAACCTCTGCTCGCGCCATCTATAATTGGGTAGTTGTGCTGCTGAAGCTGAAAATTTCAAGATAACAGATATGCCTGTGGCTTGCCTTTGGCCATTGTCAAGGAATCCTCAGAAAATGCTTTGGAATTGTTTATATCTCTATAAACAATGGCCGCGTCTAACAGCTTACAGCGCTCAAAGCCGCTTCACAAAATTCGACATTTTACCATGGAAAACTGTAAAATTTTGTACAGCGGCTATGAGCTCTTAAGCTGTTAGACGCGATCATTGCCTTTGCTGCCATTCCTTCGTACTGCCATCTGTCGATAGTATCCTATAGTATAGTATCTCCGAATTTTCTAATTACTAGCATAGATCCATATAATAGCTGGGCGAGTGAATCGAACACCGTTTGATTAAAATCCGAAACGTAACGAGAATGTCATAAAAGCCTTTTTTCTGTACACTTTTCGACACACCAAAAGCTCACAGAATCAATCATGGCCGGAGGGAGCCAGCCACTGGCTGCGTCTAACAGCTCACAGGGCTCGGAGCGGAGCCGCTCCACAAAATTTGACGTATCACCATGGAAAACTGTTAAAGCAAGCAAGTTTGAGTGCTGTTAGACGCAGCCAGTGACTACCTACCCATCCTATCTATATACTAGAGTATTGTACCTACTGTACCGTACCTATAAATTGTACCCAGAGGTCCTATAATGTATATACGATCCTATTTGATAAATTTTCATATATTACACCTTCTCAAATACTCTCACGAATGATAAGTTGTATAATTTTATAAATCTCTCGACCCCTTATTATTGTAATATTATTTTATGCTTTTTTTATATGGAAGAATCGGAATGTGGGTAATCTATTATATTTTTATATTTCAGAACACTTCATTCGACGCTCTCTGTTATACCCATGTTATACCTACCACACACATCACATTTCACATGAAGCATGTTACTGTTTTATGAGTTGCCTATATCCAGGCGAACTCGTTACCACGATTCTTTACTTTCAAATATAGTAATCAAGGTTGGGCAACCAGTAATATATATTTTCTTGCTATTCTTCCTTCAGAGAGGAGGTGGAGACAACACTACTTTTCAGTTTCACACTCTGGGTCCGAGGAAATTGTTAATTAAATAAAAACTATATGTCTTCACAAATGTGTTGATTCTAATCGTAGGGAAGTAGTTTTTTGAAGAAAAAAGAAAAAGGCACATCAAACATTTTTTCTAGACCCAGGATGGAGAAAGGCACTCTGGGGATGTTGTACTAGAATTCCTCCCCCCTAAGCAATCACTCGAAATCTCAAATACATTGTGAATGAGGAATGCTAGTTATTTTATGGATCATTTGCATTTGTAACGATTGCAGTTCTTCTTTCAATGAGTTAGTTTTCCATATTCTGATCAGTACTTAGAAGTTATAGATATTCTATAGAAAGTCAATCCAAACAGCTGAACGAAAGACTAATTGTACAAAAAACTGCCGACGTTCAGTAACTATTTAGTTTTTATGCCATTCGAATTGACTTCGTATATAATATACAAACGATTGAGAATATGTTCACAATTTTTAGCAACCTCAATCTCCAAAATAATACGACTCTGGTTTGGTACAAAGAGTTTGATGAGATTTGTATTACCTATATTGCATTTTCGATCTGTGCCCTAGTATCTTCATACGTGTGCTGAGTTTTTTTCTTGTATTAGATTTTAATAATTTTTTTTTGATCATTTATTCAGATGAGAAAAATAATTACTGACTCATGCAAAACGAATGTAGCGTGAACGAGGCACAACAATCAACCAATTCACAATTGGAGATGGAATATCAACCATTCAATTGAACCACGTACCTTGCCACCTCCACTACTTTTCAGCGAGAACATATGAAGCAGGAAGTCTAGCTAGCTAAACTTTGCTATGAAAGTCCCATGAACCCATATTCGTTTTCCACATCTGTACTTATTATAACTATTGTTTTTCGTAAAATAAACCACTATCAATTTGAGCAGTATTGCCATTACATCTGATTGGAATCAGGCAACCAACAATTTAAACAAAACTCACCTAAAAAATTCGGTAAGGAATTATTCAGAGAGATGCAAAAGTTCTATGAAAGATACATATTTATCACGTGTTCCTAATCATTTTTGGAGTTAATCATGAAATTTTGAATATTCTTTTTTTCATCGATCCAAGAAAATGCTAAAAAAATAGTTCCTCAAAATAAGAGGCTTGAGTTCCATGTATAAGTCATGAAAATAATACCAATTGATTCAAACTTTTCAAATAGGTATGTTCCAATTCCTACAAATTTATGAATTTATATAACATTGCCAAGCCTTACTCTACTCGATCAACACTTGTGGAAAAATATATAATTATTGGTTTGAATGCTGTACCTAACATTGAACTTTGGTGCTGGTAATTGATTCAGTAGTCATATCAACTTAATTCTTTGATCAATTTCCATTACGAATGAAATGAAACCATAAATTCAATGTAATATCTTTATTGAAACATTCTTTCAACTATAAAAAATAAAAAAATCCCTCTGCTTGAAGAAATTATTGAAATATCTAACAATTCAGTATTCCTACAAGTAATAAATGAATGAATATTCTATATAATGAAGTAACAAATATCAATATGTATTATAATATAATGCTTAAATATCAGACTCGACAAATACACTGGAAAAACACTTGGAAATTAGTCGACTTCTTCAATGGTTGGTCCACCTTGTGGGTCAGACCCACCTTGAGGTCTACCATGGCTTTGCCCACCAGCCCCTCCATAGAGTTTCGCCATAATGGGTTTGCATACGGACTCAAGTTGTTTTTGTTTGTCTTCGTATTCTTCCTTTTCCGCCAAAGTGTTGTTGTCCAGCCAACGCAGGTGACTTTCAACTTCTCTTTCAATCGTAGACTTATCCTGGGCAGACATCTTATCCCCACAGTCCTGTGCAGCTTGCTTGACTTGGAAGATGTAAGCTTCCAGTTTATACCTAGCTTCAACTCTCTGTCTCTGCTTTTCATCCTCTTCCTTATACATCTCTGCTTCGGACAACATCCTGTCGATATCCTTCTGCGACAGCCTAGCCTTATCATTTTTGATAGTGATATTACGAGAGTTCCCTGAACTGGTATCTTTGGCAGAAACATTGAGAATGCCATTTGCGTCAAGGTCGAATGTGACTTCGACTTTTGGGACACCGCGAGGAGCTGGAGGAATGCCAGTCAAATCAAAGCTTCCCAGGAGATTATTGTCTTTGGTCATCGCTCTTTCACCCTCGAAAACTTGGACTGTGACTGCTGGTTGGTTGTCAGCAAAGGTCGTGAAAACCTGGGTTTGTTTGCAGGGGATTCTAGAATTGCGCTCAATAATCTTCGTCATCACTCCACCAGCTGTTTCTATTCCTAGCGACAAAGGTGCAACATCCACCAGCAAGACATCTTGGATCTTAGAATCCGTTGAACCAGTCAGAACAGCAGCTTGGACAGCTGCTCCATAGGCGACAGCTTCATCAGGATTGATGGACAGATTTAAGGATTTTCCATTGAAGAAGTTCTGGAGGAGCTGCTGTATTTTCGGAATCCTGGTTGAACCTCCAACGAGTACCACATCATGGATTTGCCCCTTGTCCATCTTGGCATCGTTCAGAGCCTTCTCAACTGGTTGAAGGGTTCCTCTGAACAAGTCAGAGCATAGTTCTTCAAATCTAGCCCTACTAATTTTTGTATAGAAATCGATACCTTCAAAAAGGGCGTCTATCTCAAGGGTTGCTTCAGTACTGGAAGATAAAGTACGCTTAGCTCTCTCAGCAGCTGTTCTCAATCTGCGAAGAGCCCTCGGATTCGAACGCAAGTTCTTCTTATATTTACGGAAGAACTCATCTGCGAAATGATTGACAATTCTGTTATCGAAATCTTCTCCTCCGAGATGAGTGTCACCAGCTGTAGATTTAACCTCAAACAGGGACCCTTCGTCGATAGTTAGTATGGAAACATCAAACGTTCCTCCTCCCAAATCGAAAATCAGAACGTTCTTCTCTCCCTTCAAGTTCTTATCCAGTCCATAAGCTAGAGCTGCCGCTGTGGGCTCGTTGATGATCCTGAGAACATTGAGACCTGCAATGGCCCCAGCATCTTTGGTAGCTTGTCTTTGGGAATCGTTGAAATATGCCGGAACCGTGATAACGGCGTCTCTGACGGAGAGACCCAAATAAGCCTCAGCGGTTTCCTTCATTTTGGTGAGAACCATAGAACTGATTTCTTCCGGAGCGAAGCTTTTTGTTTCACCTTTGTAAGTGACCTGGATCTTGGGCTTGCCGCCGTCGCTGATGACTTTGAACGGCCAATGTTTGATGTCTTGTTGAATTTTGGGGTCGTCGAATCTGCGGCCGATGAGACGTTTGGCATCGAAGACGGTATTACTGGGGTTCATCGCCACTTGATTTTTGGCGGCGTCTCCAAGAAGACGCTCTGTATCGGTGAAGGCAACATAGCTGGGTGTTGTTCTGTTACCTTGATCATTAGCAATTATTTCCACTTTTCCGTGCTGCCATACACCAACGCAAGAATACGTGGTGCCCAAATCAATTCCAACTGCTGGAGCTTTAACCATGTTGTATTCGATCTGCACTCACTTCGTTCAAAATTGAGTATCAAAAACTATTCACTTCTTGTCGTTTGAAAAACGCTCAACTTTTTACTGCGCGTTAATCTCAAATGTGATCTGTTCACCTTTCACGTTTCTACGTTTAAATCGTTCTAAACGGCGCCATCTCAGTGTTTTTATATAAAGGGGAAAATTCTTCCCGAACTTTTACGAACATTCTCGATTGGTGGAATCGTCAGGCCATAGAACATGAAATCCAGAAATTTCTCCACTATTCCATGGTGTCAATAGAATTTGACCACAGTAGCGTAACATTGAATTGGGAAAATGAAAATTGTTAGTGTAAAATGATCAAACCATTGAATTATAATTTTATGAATGATTTTTTGGATTTTTTTTCCGGATCAAAAAAATTACAACTTCTATGATATTTTAATGCTTTATTGCGTGTCATAGGGAAATTGACTCATTCTCTTCATATTGATTAATCATAAATATTTATATCTGAAGGGAGCACTGCACTGCCTAATATGCGATAAATTCAGTATATAGTATATAAAGTGAGATAGACCGTTTTGTTTTAATTATTGTGTGTCTTATTAATGGGTAATTGCGTAGACTAAACTTTTTGTTATTAATGGACAACAAACAAAATATAATATGCAATCTAAACCGAAAGTAAGGAAAGAAACCCTATGAAATTGAATAAAAAAAATAAATAATTGTCAAATAAATGTTGACATATTTGTTGAGTTGTCAACTGAATGTGAAAATTCTATTAAAAGGTTTGGTGGATTCAAAGAAACACACGCCCACTCATTTATTTGGCAAATATTCTATCTAGAAAATAAATCTAGGTTTATAAGAAGATTGAAGAGTTGAAAGTATTTGAAAGGTATTTTTGTAGTCACCGATACATGGCTTCTATTTAGGGAATGCAATCTCGTTCTCGCGAGATCTCGATTTTGCGAGATCTCGGCCTTTTTTTAGCGAGATTGATCTCGGCCGAAAAATGGGCAAGATCTCGCGAGATCAACGGGATTGTACTCGAGTATAAAATTCTCTCATTCGAAGCGCGCGAATTGACACAGAGTTTCGGAGGGAGCGTGATATGAAGATATGAGAGATCTCTTCAATTCAATGACCGGGACACAAACTGTCCAAGACCCAAGACACAATTAAACTATTAGTTATGAATTATGGCATGACATTGAAAATGGAAATAAAGCGTTAACTGGCTCAGCTGAAGGAGAATGACCACAGATTTACGCTAACATTTGATGAGTGGACTTCTTCTATGAACAAGCGATACATGTAAATGTACACACATTTTTGAACGGCAATAATGCTTTTTGGAATTTGGAGCTGATTCGCGTCTTTGGAAGTATGCCTGCTGAAAGTGGTGTCAGTATTTTGAAAACAAAATTAACCGAATTTGGCCTCATTCTGGAAAAAGATATTATCAAAATTACTACAGATGGGGAAAGTGTGATGAAGAAGTTGGGTCGATTGAAATCACCTTCATACGAAAGCGTAGAAGTGCCACTAAAGAAAATATAAATCCACTTCGACTTTAAAGTCGAAATTTCGACTTGAGAGTCGAAGTGGATTTTTATTTTCTCCACATCAGCTCTGCTATGCCCATGGAATTCAACTTGGCATAATAGATGCTATCCATAAAAAACAAACTGATGTTGAGAAAACTGTGATATAATCCGAAAATGATGAAAACGACGATATATCAAGCACAGACTCAGAAGATGAAGTTTTTCATTGCTCTATCCTCAGAACAGAAGAAGACCTAGATGCAGAATATGCAGGTATTATTGAGGAAGTAAGGAAATTGGTGAAACTTTTCAAAAGATCACCTACTAAAACTGACACTCTGCAAATATACGTGAAGCAAGAATTCGGAAAAGATTTAAAGTTACAACTTGGTTGTGAAACTCGATGGTCGAGCCTAGCAGGCACGATTTCTACTTTCAATAGAATGAACTTTGCTAATAGATTTCATTTTAGTTTTCTTGTTGTTCTGTTATAAAAGAACTGTGTTATTATTATGATACTTTGGTTTTATATGGAAAAGAAAACTGGAAAAAAATTATAGATAGATCGTCAAACAATGTTAAATACATGAGAGTTCATTGAAAAAAAATCGTAAAAATAAATGTTTATTTCATAGAACTTATAATTCGTATCAGATTCTTACTAACCTATAAGAATATTTTGATTATTTACAAGAATAAACATACAAAACTGCCAATCTCGCGAGATCTCGAAATTGGCGAGATCTCGCGGTATCGTTATTCATAAGCTAGCGAGATCTCGCCTGAGCCCCAATCTCGCGAGATTGCATTCCCTACTTCTATTCATTGTTTCAACCATTTCTTAAATAAATCTGAGCCTGAGATTAACTAATAGTTTCGCAAATAACATCAGTTTTTATTGAATATCAACAGGAAGTTGGGACAATATAAACACAACATAGAAGTTGGGGTATCTGATTCCAAATATGAAGAAATTCGTGATTGGAATCGTGAATAGGTTTCTAATGGACTTGTGTATCATCATCAGCAAATTTATATGTTGGGGATATTAGTTTTTGAAAATGCGAATGAAAAAACTTTCAACTCTTCATTGGAAAATATTTTTATGTGATCTCTGAGACAACGGATGTTCATGATATTATTCCTATAAGTTAATTTATATTGCTTAATTTTATTGATGAGAAAAATCATTGTAGTGAGTAGTGCGATGTGATCAATAGCAACTTATTCAATAAAAGTTTGACGAAAGATCGTAAGTATATAACGAAATAATTTTTGTTTCAATTGGCTATAGTTGAATGAAAAATCGTTCGAAATATTGGACCCGTCCTCCATTAAATCTAACAGTGGAGTATACCAATCGTGAGTTTTGATCATATCAGATAATAATAATTCTACTCCATTTCATAACTTTGATACAGAGAATATTGAATTTTAGATATTATTCATGAACCGATCCATATCAAAATCCAGCTACCGGCGCCTATGTCAGAGATTTCTGGATGAGGGAACGTTGCACTTTGACAGATGTTACTGTTGTTCCATGATTATCATGTGAAATTGGGGTTGACGGCGTTCCTCAACTGCTCTCATGGTTCTTTTCAATAACTTAAGTTCAGAAGGATTTAGCAAACTTCTTTGAGACGGCCGTGGCAAAGCCTAATAATGGCTAATCCATAACTCTCATCTTCCGGTTGAAGAATCATAATAAAAATAATGAATTCTTTACTTGATTCATTCTCATTCATTAGTACAAAGCAGTAGTGATATGTACCAAAAGTAATATCACAGCGACATAATAAAAATGTCTTATAATAATATTCCCCACATATCCCAAGGTTGGGCTGATTGGTCGGCCACATCGAACATGTGACGTACGTTCGGAACAGTATTTTGGGGCACGATAAAGTATTTGAAAGTTTGAAGATGCTTCCTTCTCGCCAGTTTTCTAAAATTTTATAGGATGCGACATGTCTATGATAAATTGATCGAAACTTTCAGTAAAAGATACTGGCAAATACTTGTACATCGATTCAGTAGTTGCTTCGAGCCTAAATATAAATGGGTTTGTATGAAAACAATATACGAACAATACACGAACTGAAATCAGTGAAATTCTTAGGAATAGTGCTGGACAGTAAGTTGACATGGGAGACACACATTAATGACATAGTAAGTAGGCTGAGCTCGGTATGTTTCTTAATTAGACAATTGGGGAATACGGTTTCGATGAGCGTTCTGAAATTTGCATATTTTGGGCTGGTTCAGTCAATACTATCCTATGGCCTAATATTCTGGGGTTCATCAGCACATATAAATAATGCTTTTGTCCTCCAAAAAAGAGTGATACGCTGCATGAAAGGAATACATCCCAGAGAAACGTGTAGGCCTCATTTTATTGAATTAGGCATTATGACACTACCATCTCTTTATATATATTTGTTAATAATGGATATAGTAAACAAAGAATCGTTAACAAATAATGAAATACATGGGTATAACACTCGGAATAGCAATCATCTTCATCAATCGTTCTCTAGGCTGACAGTGGGTCAAAATTCTCATCATTATCAACAGATAAGATTCTATATTAAAGCTATAGACATTTTTGGTCATATAAGAAATAAAATATTTACTATCAGAATATTTGTTAAAAATGGCATTTTATTCCACAGAGGAATTCTTAAATGTGAAGTAATGTATATGTTTGTGTGTACAATATATTTGTAAGAGTGTATGTGTATGCTGCATATATATGTGTGTATGTGTGTATATGTATATGTATATATATGTGTATGTATAGATATGTTTTAGAACTCTATTTTCTGACAAGTCCAACAAACTCTATACTTTTTTTATATTTGTATGAGAGCTTACAGTGACGAATAAATTGTTTTTGACTTTGACTTATAAGTATAGTCATCCATTATTCGGACTATTTTCAAGAATTGACAATTGCTGAAGAATTTATACTGGTGATCAAATTTTTTCAATAATTTAAGCTGGGAGAGGTTGTGATTGCATATAATAGAGTATTATAGGTAGGTAATTATAACCCTAGACGACCAATTGTTGTGACTATTGCAATTGCATTTTAAGAAATAAAAATAAAAAGCACTAATTAGAGGTAGTTCATAAACGTTATGATTCCATTTGAAATGTTCATTATTTTAGAAGTCAATATCAGATGAGGAATCTCATACGGCATTTCATATACCTTGTGTGATACACTGTGTGAAAGGTTTGATCAAGAAAAGCAGATTTTTTCAGATTTCCAGATTATTCGAATCGCCCTTATAACAATGGCGGCATTAGCGAATATTTCGAGAATTTCCGAAACCAGTTACCTACTTGAAGACCGAAATGGTGGATATTTCAAGGTCTGAATGATACAGGTTTCCCCTCCTATACGCCGCAATCTATCCCCAATTTTCACTTGCAAGTATTATACTATTTCCAACACTGATTAACTCATCATAGGTATATTTTGCAAAAAAAAAAATTGAATCATTCCTCTGAAACAAATGGAAATTGCGGCAGTAATAAAATTCTCAGAATGATCTTTGGTACATGCACTACCAAGGAAATGAAGTATTTGAAATGGATATGTGTTCAACATAATTCTAGGAGAATCTTTCTCTTAAATAGACTTTTCAAGCGGTATATTGCCAGTTAAAGTGGACAGTTTTCTTTGGGAAGTCCTGTTCAAAACTTCTGGACGAAGTTTTGTGCATGACATAATGACTTTCGCCATTGCCGTTGAAAATATTTCATTCTGTTATTCGACAGACCAGAATTTTTCAGCTTTTAGACCATACACTCTTCTACACAGTCACTCGGTATATCTACAATATTCACCATAGATAATATCGAGGTTGATTTTTCAACAAAATCTCATTTCCATGCTAGTAGATTTGCTTAGAAATTTCATTGATCATAGATTGGGTCCGTAATGTTGCGGAAAAACTCGTAGAGTTACCTCCTCCATAACTTTTTCCTAGAATGCATCATCTCTTGCCCTAAGTGGAATGAACAGTTGATTGCTGCGTTGTACAGATAGTAGAAAATTAAAGTGCAGTTTATTTTCGCCCTCAGATAATAGGGGAAACTGCATTGTTGCTTTTCGAGATCTTCCGAGACCCTTCGAGAATGTTCGGATTCCTAATCGATCATAATTACTAATAATTGAAATTCGCTGTATGCATTTGATTAGACAGTTGTTAGAAGTACTAGGAAAATTGTTTTTCACGCTGATTTAATATCTTACCTTGAGCAATGTTGCTGGCAACCCGTTAATTTTGTCTTTCTTCCATAAAAAATTGTGATGATGGTGTTTGGACGATTTATAAACTTGACGTATTTTGATATGTTGCTCGTACATATGCAACTCACAGTTCATCGAAGCGCAAAGCGTAGAGTATGCATGATAGGAGAATATTCTGATTTGATTCTGTAGGGTAGGTGGCGATGTTGTAGGCCACTCACATCATGTTTCCACTGGTTGAAGCAATCCATCAGAAATATTTCGATGATTTTAAGAACTTGCTCTATTGTCTTCTCCAACTCTCGATATCTTCGGATCAGATTTCTTAAAATTCAAATAGGCAGGCACACTCTGAATAATGATACTTCTCTAAGAGATAAATTGACAGGATTCTCTCAATTCTAGGACTTCATTGATAGAATCAATTATTTTTCTCCTGGGTATATTAACATGTAAGTAATATCAGGTTTATGTTAGGGTAATTGATCTTCTACATCGAATGTTCCAATCTCATCCTCTATCATTTTAATTTTGTTGAGGAAACTATAAAAATGAATGAATTATTATCAGATGATAAAGACGGGAATGTCAAGGATGAATAAGCTCAAGATTTGGTTTGATATTTGAGGTAGTTCTGTAAAGAGTAAAATGAAGATGTTGTTACCAAAATGATAGTGAGTGCTATCATCAATTTTTCAAACAAGTAGTATTTACACATGGTAAGAACAATGTGAAATATATTTTTCATTTAATTAGTGAAATGAGTGTTTTATCATAAGTACATTTATAGGCTCATCAATACTTGAAGATCATCTTCTAATGAATATTGCTTGATATTTTTCTGGACTCATGGTGATTCCAGGAAGAGCAATTCCAGTGGGCTTTTTAGCGTTAGGCGGTAATTCTATACTGAAACTTTTCATAATCACTGAGAAAAAAGTGAATATACAGCTCCTTGCTAATATTTCGCCAATACATCTTCGTTTACCTAAAACAATAAATAATTCATTTATGATACATACCCTTATTAGTCCAGTAACTGAAGATCCGAAACTAGGGAAAGCTGTGAACAAGTCTATGCGTTCTTCACTTGTGGCCCAATTTGTAGGTCGCCACAGATGTTTTCGAAAGACCCAAAATAACACGATTGCGCTCATGGAAATGGCCGAAAATGGGCCCCCAAACCCAGAAAAATGGGTTTCCCGCCACTATCTGGCTAAATATACGAATTAGAAAATTTTCGTTCATACAAAAATTAAAAATCGTCTCATTATCTACAAAAATGACCCTTATCATTTTTTCCGAAAACTCGACAGTTTTCGAGATAAAGGACCCAAAACTCTCCTCATTTCAGCTGCCGCTTCCTCTATAGGAATTCTGTTCCATTCCATTCGCTTAGAGGCGGGCGGACGAATTGTTTCATAACTCAGGCAAAAACTGACATTTTTCAATGATTCAAAGTTCAAGATAATGAGGAAACCCGCAGCTATCATTCCATGTACTCCGAAGTTCTTTCTTATTTGGCGAAAAGATTTAATAAGATGTGAAAAATTTTTCCGCACCATTTCGACACTGTTTCATTAGTTTGTTTACATTTTTTTCAAAAATAGTTTTTTATCGGAAATTTTTCTTTACAATGGGTCCTTGGGGGTCTTGAATGATCTCTGATTTTTTTTGTACTTTCCCCGCGTTCTAATAAAGGATCCATTTGTTTATTTACATTTTTCATGCGATTACGGAGTTATGTAGAATCTGCGGAACAACCGCGAATTGAAAAATTATTAGCCATAAAAAATATATATGTATTCGGAAACTAGAGCATCTTGGCTTCAAAACGATGTGCATGGCAAGTCGATAAAATGTGTAATAAATTCTACATAACTCCGAATTCGCATGAAAAATGTAAATAAACAAATGGATCATTTATTAGATTGCGGGGAAAGTACAAAAAAATTCAGAGATCATTCAAGACCTCCAAGGACCCATTGTGGAGAAAGATTTCCGATAAAAGACTATTTTTGGAAAAAATGTAAACAAATTAATGAAACAGTGTCGAAATGGTGCGGAAAAAAAATTCACAGCTTATTAAATCTTTTTGCCAAATAAGAAAGAACTTCGAAATACATTTCGAAAAATGTCAATTTTTGCCTGAGTTATGAAACAATTCGTCTGCCCGCCTCCAAGCGAATGCATAGACGACAGAATTCCTATAGAGAAAGCGGCAGCTGTAATAAGGAGAGTTTTGAGTCCCTTTATCTCGAAAACTGTTGAGTTTTCGGAAAAATGATAAGGGTCATTTTTGTAGATAATGAGACGATCTTTAATTTTTGTATGAACGAAAATTCTCTAATTCGTATATTTAGCCAGATATTGGCGGGAAACCCATTTTTCTGGGTTTGGGGGCCATTTTCGGCCATTTCCATGAACGCAATCGTGTTAAGTTTCGGGTCCTTTGAAAACATCTGTGACGACCTACAAATTGAGCCACAAGTGAAGAACTCATAGACTTATTCACAGGCTCGTCCCTTCATTTACTGGACTTTTATAATGAGAATTGTGTTTCTTATTTCAATTCTCTCATTGTGTAGAATAATATCACACACAATTAAAAAAAACTTCAAACTTGTCTCATATTCATCATACATGAAATTTTAATGTTCATACAGATTGGATACCACTGTAATGTCGATTGGGAATGAATTGATGATGAGAAATAATTTTCGTCTCTCTGTCTCTCTCTACACACACGCAAACAGAATCGATGTTTTTCTTACCCAAACCGAAAGGCAACAATCTATCATGATAAATTAATTTTCCATTTTCGTCCAGGAATCTTTCTGGCCTGAATATTTCAGGATCTGTCCAATATTCTCTATCATTATGCACTGAATGCAGGCTCATTAATACTGTCGTTTCCTTGAAAATGCAAAAACATCAAATAATTTTGTAAACCATTTCAGATAATGTTTTTCTTCAGTTAGGTGAACCTACTTTTGGAATCTTATAGCCATCCAATGTGGTTTCTCTCAGCACTCTTCTTGGTCCAATAATTGGGGTTATGGTATAAAACCTTTCTACTTCACAGAGAACAGCTTCTACGTAGGGAACTCTGAAGAAAATACATGTGATGTGATAAGGCCGAATATTGAAAGTGTATCGCGTAGAAAAGCTTTCTAGATATTGATAGACAATTTCCTATCAGATATACAGGTATTTCTCAAGTGCTGTTTCACTTCAGGAGGATATTCTTTATCAAATTTCATGAAGAAAAGTTCATATAAGCATACAAAACTCCTTGGTTTTAAAAATACGGGGTGTTGAAAATCGAAAAGAAAATATATGTTTTTGTAGATATCCTAGAGATTACTGAAAAGGAGATATATGTTGATATGAATTCGGTGATGTAGAATTGGGGGTTGGGAACATAGAATATAAAGTATTTTCAGCTTTTCAATTTCGATTTCTTTATTTCCATACACACTTGTACATATTTCTGTAGGAGGATTGTTATAAAATTTGATCGATGAGAAGGCCGTTCGCTCTTCATCTCATCTATAACGTTCGGGTAAATTCAAGTTTGGGTGAATCATTATATCATGTTGAGTGACTTTAGATTGAGAATAATTCGAAATAGTTCTCTGAGAATACATAAAGGAAGTGAAAAGGAATTAACAAGGTGATGGCAAAGTTTATTATTGTACAAATAATGAGAAAGTTTTTGGAAACGCTGAAGAGGCATTTTTATCCTTCATTTGTTGCCTCAATAGTAATAGGCCCATTATTGTGACAATGAGAAACATAATTGAACAATTAATATTCTAATCACTATTTTACCTTTTTCTTTCTCCGTAAGTTATCTCTTTCGAATCACCAAATTCTCGATCGAGACAAGCATGAACTTTATCTTTAACATCTGGATATAGGAGCATCGACAAAAAGGCAGAGTCCAGAGTATTACTCGTTGTTAGAGCTCCAGCCAAAAATATATCCAGGCAAACCATAAGAAGTTGTTTCTCTACGAATATAAAAATTTTCAGTTGTAGTGCTTGAATTATTTCCGGAAATTCCAAGGATAATTCAAGTACTTGTGGTATTTCTTTAGAAAATTTCACACCATACTGAATTTGGAATTCATATTTTAGCCTCTCTCTCAGAGAAAGTCGAGATAGGCTTTGGATTACATTACAGATTCAACAATTGAATCGAAATGTCTAGTTCTGTCATATTTAATTCAGTTTATTGTGTGAGCTTTAACAGAATGAATCGATTCGGTCAAGAAACTACCAAGTTATTCATTATATCGACTTCAGTTGAAAGTGAAGTTTCACTACTAGTGGTTCCTAGAAAAATATGTGGAATAATATTGTATTTTCATCAGTTTGCTAAATTGCTCTCGTGCCGAATTTGAACGTTACATTTTGTTTACTTCTGTTAAAGGTGGGTAAGTGACATGTTACGTCAAACAAAATATTTTTTCTTCAAACGTCAAATAATGATGAAATTACTTATCTAACTTGATCCTGTCAAAGTTTGACGTCTCCGCCGACAGCAGTTTTTTTTTCCCATTTCTTTACGGCGGAGGGAAAAATGTTGTCATGGCAACAATATGAAACATGTCACAAAGCAACAATACAAATGTCATTAACAACAATTAAACATCATTTTTATTTATAGTAATATTAAAAGTACAATTAGTTAATGAAGCATTTTCAAAATTGAAACCGTGCAAAAATGTTCCCGGCTCTTGATACGCATTGGTAATTGTTGATGATACTGATGGTCGAGCACAACTTTCAGCAATCATTCCCGAAGTTGGCGAATCATGAGGGTTTGAAATTTTTTGAGCTTTATCGTTCTTATTTCTTATTGAATCCTTTCCGCCTCCATCGTCGTAAACAGTGACCCGTGTATGCGCTTGCATCGTTTAAATTTAAATAACTAGCTACTTTTTGGGCTACTGCGCTGATCGAATGTATTCCCATGACGCTTCGGTAACACTTTCCAGTTTGGTACTTTATAAAAAATCTGTTTTCTGTGAAATTTTCAGGCCGCAGTGATGCATACTTTTTATACAGTTCAATGTAGTTTTGACCAATTATCGTAAAAGATCTAATTTGTCGTGTTTTACTGTCTGGGATTTTGATAATTATTACATTTTCTTTATCCTCAATGTCCACAGTCTTCATTTTTACCAATTCGTCGCATCGACAGGCGCCGGTAACCCCAATTAACAAAACAAACTGAAATATTTTTATAATTTAGTAGAGTATACTACATGCTTTGCAATATATTTTTTTTACCTTTAATCCTAAATACAACTTATCTGGCGCTTCAAACAAAAATTTATCAAACTCGTCTTTAGTGAAAACTTTAGACTTCTTTGCAGTATATCCTTCGCTTGTCTTTTTCAGAAAGGCACGTAACTTTAAAAATTTGCTTGTATCAACATTTTTTCTAATAACTAACTCGGATTTTATCATAGAGTATCGTGACCACATTGTAGAAGATTTCCATTTATTTTCATTTTCCATTATATTAAAATATGCCAGTAAAACGTCTTCGGTAACTTGCCGTACTCCTCTTGTATCGCACCACTCTTGGAAGTGCTTGTACGCTAACCGATACTTTATTCCGGACTTGGAGGGCCCCAAACGTGCTACTGCATCATTAGCCGCGGACTCAATTTCGTTTAGGTTTTCCATTTTCGCACTAAATTTGCGCTTGCGGTTGCAACAACAATAAGCTGTCTTCAATAACATAAAATAACTGTCAAACAACTGTAACCAGGGAGACGCAAATCCCACCTACGACTTGATTATTTTTATTTTAATAACATCTAGACGACTTTGATAGTTGTCACAGTTAATTTCGAGTAAAAATAGCGTATGAATTGTACTATTTATGGTAAAAATTGCTACGTTTGAAGAGAAAATAGTATACTTTATTTGGCAAAGAAGCGACTTTTCTTGACTTGCCCTCTATTACGCGCCTCACTTCGTTCGGCGCGTAATATCGGGCGCGTCAAGAAAAGTCATGCTTCTCCGCCTCATAAAGTAATAGAGTAAGATCCCAGAGCAATCAGACATAACTTATTTTCACACGGATGAAACCTGAAGTTTTCAGTAGCGTCTCGTGTGCCTTGAATACCTACGCGCTTTGTGGAACTTGCCGAGTGACACCTGGGCAGGTACCAGGTGAGAAAGGTAACTAAAAATAAGAATTATTTTACTTAAATTCACATGGCTGATTTTTATATATGTCATGTAGAATATTATTTTGAAGTAATATCATAAGTGTCAGACACTTTTGATGGACCAGAGCTTTTATCAGACGCTTTTAAGCTACCCAAAAAATAAATGAACTTTACTTATTTTTACATGTCTGATTTTTTAATATGTTATTGAAGTATTTATTTAAAAGTTATATTCAATCAGTAAGACAAATTAGAGTGACCAAACATCCCCTAAGACAAAAATTATTCAGCCAGAAGTATGAGGGCGAGAGTACTATGCATGCGCTTCAGAGTGAATGAGACGTCCATAATAACTCGGTTTCCCTTCTCAAACTCACCATCTGTTTCAATCTACTGTGTATGTGCTGTTTGTGTGTAATATAACTTATAGTATACAGTATAGTCAGTGTTGTTTTTTAAGGCACAATTGTGCCAAAAGGGGCACTATGGTAAGCACTTTGAGAAATTGGTCGAAAGCGGGCACAATTTTAAGATTCCGTATTTTCGTGGTTCCGTGGTCATTTTCACTTGTCTAAATTCTCACTTTTCATTTCATTTTCCTCAACAATTCTGTTTCCTGTTAGTATGAAATTTAAAAATTATGATTTCTATGCAATATATACATGATTTCTCAACGTTCAGATTGGTAAACATTTAAAAATGGAGCTTCATGTAGTATTTGATATGCAATTGATGGAATTCCGCAGGTTTCTGGGGCTTTGGACAAACCGTCTACTTGTTGCGAGGACAAACGCTAAATCGAATGTGACTCAAGTGTCAATTTTTCATATTTATAATATATTATTGAATATATTTATATTTTTACGATGCAGAAAAACTCAAAGTCGTCTCCACAATTTAATATTTGAAAGGTGTTCAGTACGGTGATTCAGTACATGTTTCGAACCTACATAGGTTCATCATCAGCTGAATTTACATTGAATTCTACAATAAAGGAAGAGTAATATAATATTAGTTGATAAATGAAGTATAAAATTTACTTACATGGAGATGAAAAAAATAGCAAATTCACATGGTGAAGTTCAAAAGGACATAAAAAATTTGGTTGGGTTAGGTTATTTTTCTAATATTGCCAAATTTTTTATGTCCTTTTGAACTTCACCATGTGAATTTGCTATTTTTTTCATCTCCATGTAAGTAAATTTTATACTCCATTCATCAACTAATATTATATTACTCTTCCTTTATTGTAGAATTCAATGTAAATTCAGCTGATGATGAACCTATGTAGGTTCGAAACATGTACTGAATCACCGTACTGACATCTTTCGAATATTAAATTGTGGAGACGACTTTGAGTTTTTCTGCATCGTAAAAATATAAATATATTCAATAATATATTATAAATATGAAAAATTGACACTTGATTCACATTCGATTTAGCGTTTGTCCTCGCAAAAAGTAGACGGTTTGTCCAAAGCCCCAAAAGAGGCAATTTTGGCCCCAGAAACCTGCGGAATTCCATCAATTGCATATCAAATACTACATGAAGCTCCATTTTTAAATGTTTACCAATCTGAAGGTTGAGAAATCATGTATATATTGCATAGAAATCATAATTTTTAAATTTCATACTAACAGGAAACAGGATTGTTGAGGAAAATGAAATGAAAAGTGAGAATTAAGACAAGTGAAAATGACCACGGAACCACGAAAATACGGAATCTTAAAATTGTGCCCGCTTTCGACCAATTTCTCAAAGTGCTTACCATAGTGCCCCTTTTGGCACAATTGTGCCTTAAAAAACAACACTGACTATACTGTATACTAGAAGTTATATTACACACAAACAGCACATACACAGTAGATTGAAACAGATGGTGAGTTTGAGAAGGGAAACCGAGTTATTATGGATGTCTCATTCACTCTGAAGCGCATGCATAGTACTCTCGCCCTCATACTTCTGGCTGAATAATTTTTGTCTTAGGGGATGTTTGGTCACTCTAATTTGTCTTACTGATTGAATATAACTTTTAAATAAATACTTCAATAACATATTAAAAAATCAGACATGTAAAAATAAGTAAAGTTCATTTATTTTTTGGGTAGCTTAAAAGCGTCTGATAAAAGCTCTGGTCCATCAAAAGTGTCTGACACTTATGATATTACTTTAAAATAATATTCTACATGACATATATAAAAATCAGCCATGTGAATTTAAGTAAAATAATTCTTATTTTTAGTTACCTTTCTCACCTGGTACCTGCCCAGGTGTCACTCGGCAAGTTCCACAAAGCGCGTAGGTATTCAAGGCACACAAGACGCTACTGAAAACTTCAGGTTTCATCCGTGTGAAAATAAGTTATGTCTGATTGCTCTGGGATCTTGGACTATAATATTAAGATGTCTAGAAGGATGGTGTACCGAGTTATACCTGGGCATGTTTGGGGTAAACTTGGCGACACATTCCTACTATGATAATAAGCATCATGACCCCTTGACATCAAATCAGTTTAGATGGCGTTTGCAATGAAAAGAGTTACAAATTTCCAAGGAAATGTATAAACGGCCGACCTGACGGCTGGCTATACTTTCACTTTTGGACGCTGACTGATCAACAACCTATTTTATTTGTTCAGAATACTGGCTAAATTCCCTATAATTGTGTTCCTTTCATTCGATTTTGTTTTTTATGAGTATGACATTAGATTTTTCTCATTTTGTTGACTGCTCGAATCAAAGAATATAGTTTGTCGATCGATTAGTTGACTATGCACTTCCAATTAGCGTCAACTAGCGATGAATTTGAGAAACACACCACGATACGTAAAAATGACACTAATGACAGAAAAGTGTCGCCATAAAATTCTGAACAATATCGCATCAGTCCCAGCACCATCCTTCTAGACATCTTAAGTAATATACTATTCTGCTCATGTTCCATGTGGAAAAAATTCCCGATAAAATTCCTGAGTTGCCAATAGTTGCCATGGTAAACAAAATACATGATTCATTTTTCGAAAACTGTTGGTATGAAATTTTCAAGGGTATATTTTTTGAATAATATTCACCTGTGAAAGTCGTTTCTTTGCTATCATTTTTACGCATTTCTGTGATGAATGAATAAATCAAATCGTCATTTCGACCCTCTGTCCATGTTTTGAAATGTTCTTCGATAGGTTCCATCAATAACGATTTCAATTCTTCGTTCATTCTTAATATCAAGTTATAACCGGTCCATTCTGGTGCTATCAGCCTCAACCAGGGCAAATTATTGAGTGTGCCTCCCGCCATATCAAACGCTTTCGCTCTTTCACCAATGAGGTTCAAAAACTTCAGAAGACGAGCATCATTCTTGTCTAGCCTCAGACCACTTATCAACAACCATAGAATATTGAGTACCGATTTTGGCAGAATTCGTCCAATCTGCATTTCTTTATTCTCGTTTTCTTTGAGAATTGCCAATATTTCAGAGGCTTCTTCTCGTATTTGTGTTTCCATTGTTTCCTTGCCCAATCCAAGATAGCGAAGATGAACGGTTACGAATTGTTTTTGAATTCTCCAAAGTTCTCCATCCGTAGCAGTAATTCCTGGCGAGAAAAATGATTAGTTTATGCAATTTTATAGACATATATACATTGCAAATCAGTCCAACAACAGCGTTGTAGAGTTGAAGAGATAGTTCTTCCTGAACGAACCAATATTGTATGGGATTTCAAGACTGAACTGTTATTCTGGATGGCTGAGATTGGAAAAACTGAGGTAACTTCATTTGCTAACATTAATTCACAAAGTAGTAACAACTTCTACACTTACATATCTAGCTGACAAATTGATCACCTTCCGTAATTAAAACACATCAAGAACTCGAAACAAAAACACCATGGACATTAACAAATTCAAAACCAGTTTGTACGAGCGAAGTTTCTCATACACGGCTCCCAAGTACTACATCTCTTTACCTACTATTTTTCGGATCTATAATATAATCAACTTCAAGAAGAAACTAAAAGAACTAATGTAAGACTGAATTGTTCCTATTTGATATACTCCAGACAATGCTTGTTTCTTTATATACATTGTTAACATTCTTTCCTTTTTTCTCTCTTTTTCAAGGGTTAAGATGTAAAACAGCATCAGCTGACACTTCGCCCATTCATCTATGTCACACAATATAATTATGTATAAGCTTATGTTTTTTTGCAGATGAATTAAAGACGATTATTATTATTATTATTATTATTCTGATGGTTGGAATTTCATTACAAACACTCGTGGTGCATGTTGAAAGTATTTCAATTATTTACTCACCATTTCTGGTTCCCAAACATCTTAGTTTCATAAAAAAGTTTTTGGGCCTTCCGTCATATTCTTCTGATGTGAGAACTTTTCTAACTAGAGGATAAGATAGAACCACTACGACGTATTTACCTCCTAGTTTCAGCCCAATGATATTCGATTTATATTTTTGAGCTAACCATGAAAAAGCTTTATGTTGTCCTCCTAAAGCTATCGATATTTTTTTCAGTTGAGATAAATTTCCTACTATAGGTAGCCATTGTGGACCTGTGAAAAAAAATGATGCCAATATATATATATTTTATTGAAGAATCGTCATTCATGAGTATAAAAAAACAATGTAAACGCTATGAACAGACCTGGAAAGAAACTATTTTGATAATTTGGTGCAGGAGTCTGGGAAGGTCTTAATAGGTTGGTTCCAACACATTTGACCGATCAGAAATTGGTCAGAAGCATACGCAAAATGAATATTGGAAAGCAAAATTCATTTTGGGTTTGCCTCTGACAAATTTCTAATCGGTCAAATATGTTGTTGGAACAAACCTAATATAAACTTGACTGATCTCGCAGAAATATGATCTTATATTGTCTGCTCAGTTTTTTTTCATGAAATTTGATTTTTTATTTTGGTTAAACTTCGGTCACGCTGAGCACCTGATTTAAATAAAACTCACTGTGGATCTCATGTGAATCGGGCTACTCCATAAAAAATCCAAATGGAATTTTTGGCGGTCACTTCTAATTTCGGAGATACAGGTCAATTTTGTTGTAAAACTTCACTATCTTCACATCAAATTACTGTCATTGAAGACACACAAAAGTTGGCCTTATTTCTATCAAAACAACATACGAATCCTTATTAACTTGTTTCTAAGCTTTTTTAACTATTATTTAAAAAAAAACACCCTTCTTTAAAAAGGTAAACAATTTGGTGGAATGTCATAGTTCCATACTGATTCATTTGCAATGTTGCCGCCCTCATTGTTATTGTTGACAACTGAACATACTGATGTTAACGTCAATTTTTTGAAACAATATTGTTTTTTCTGCTTCAAAATCCTGAAAACAGCTGAATAGGGGCGTGTGTGGTGTTAAAATCAAAAGAAGAACAAATTCTGTGTGTTATAACAACAGGAATTTGATGCGAGAAATGGTAAAGTTTTGCAAAAAAATGAACCTGTATCTCCGGAAATAGACGTGATCCAAAAATATCATTTGGATTATTTGTAAAGGAGACGGAATTACCTGAGTTACACAATTCATTTTTAAATTTAGATGCTCAGTGTGACGGAAGTTTCACTTATATTTTTGCCAAAAAATACACATCACCAACTCCTAACTCCTCTTGACTGTATATTCTGTACATAAGTTGATTTTGCAACGCGAGTTTCGAGTTTCAAATAAGCTCAGTATGAAATCAATGACCCTTATACATATAATACTGAGGAGATACCCAGAAGCAATTGTATAGATTCGATGGTACTATTGTTATCATGAACAAATGATTTGTTATTTTGAATATATTATACTTGGATCACAAACACAGGAGGGTTTTATAGGATGAAATGTTTTTTCTGTTAACCAGCTGATGAACGTCAACCCTCAGGAACCGAAACGGTGGACCGGCGGTAAATTGAACCCCGATCTTCCGCAGACCCAGCCTCTGTTCATAGAAGTTTTATTGATTCTCAAGAGTACAGCTTATCCAATTCATCTTTTCACAGAACAAATAACGTAAATGCCCAGCAATCTCTGTGGAGTATACTAATATAAAAAAAAAACACCTATTTTATGTTTTCACTGTGTTGAAACTTATTCCTAAAAGATTTTTTTTCTTTCGTCATGTTCTACACTACCAGTGTGCAACTGGAAAAGTATCTGACAAGAAATGGAAATCGTCAAATTTAAGAATTATTTCAATATTGTTCTATTGTACGAAAAAATTCACAGGAAGAGTGCAACTTCGGAAGTTCGAACCGGAAATGTCATGTCTGTGAATTTTAGCCTGTTTGATGTATGCATTTTCGTCACGTTGTTATGAAAAGCACCGATTAGAAGGTGGAAATCGCCCTGACATGTCACTGCCGTGTCGTGATCTGTCATCCTGGTGATTGAAATTTTAAAACAGAAGTTGAGGATTTCTTTTGGTTGCGAATGATAAGTATCCAGAGTTTTGCCTCAGATAGATACGATCACCGATTTAATTCTAGTTCACTGTTGGCGGAATTTCCAATTTCTACAGTCTGCCTTTGAAAAAGGAAATACTCTACATACTTCTTTTTTCTTCAAACCTTGATGGAAGAAGATGAAAACATTGACTCAAAATACGTTAATCATTATGGTATAGGAAACAAGAAATCAATGAAAATCGTTCAATTTCAAAAGAATAATTTGAATATTCTTCTACTCAACAAAAAATGTAATGAGAGGTGTGCAACTTTCTGAAACTTTACAGCAACATTTTCATGTCTGTGTATTTCAGCAAATTCGGTGCTTGCGTTTCGACACCTTGCTATGAAAATCACCGAAATCGCAACTCTGGCTTAAAATAACTATGGGATTCACAGGAATTACCATGCAGGGCGTGATTTTTTTGCAGATTACGATTTGTTTTACCATCATTCACTTACCCTTTCAGAGGCAGACTGTGAAAAATTATCCAAAAATAAATGCCAGTAATTGATCTTTATTAATAGTTATATAACGTCACATTTATAATAGTTGAAGGCCCACCTACATAAAGGGTCATTTATAAAAACTCTCTTGAAACTTTTTCCGTGGCTTCATTATGTCCAGTCTACCACTCCCAATAAGTACGGAAATTGGATTGGGGCGTTTCCACTATAATAAATTTTAAACATGTGAATACTGTGTAGCCCCAAAAATGTATGCTCCTTCGGAGTCGGACTCTTTCGACAAAATATGAAAATTAACTCATGCAGTTTTTAGACAACATGCTTTCATGGAAAATTTTTGGTAATTTTGAAGCACTCGTGTAATTACTCCCGAAAACGCCCCCACATCCAGTTTCCATACTTGCTGGGAGTGGTAGACTAGACATAATGAAGCCACAGAAAAAGTTTGTTTCAAGAGGGTATTAATAAATGACCCTTTATGTCGGTGGGCACTCGTACTATAATACACCAACATCAGGAACGATTATCGGAAATTTTTAAGCACGTGTGCGATTATCTCCAACAATAAGAAATATGCACAAAATTTAAATTTGTTCCAAATATGTTTTTTTTGAATTTTTTTTGTAGTTATATTATAATTGGAAGGTGATATTTTCATTCAGTAATCATTCAAATCCATAAGATATATAAAAATCAAAGAATTAGGGAAGGAAATTCAAAGTCACAAAACGCGTCGCCATTACTTGAAACGAAATCAGACTACACATCAGTAGATTTATCGGCACGATGTTCATACTGTATTAGTAATAAAATATTTCAAACCTGTATTCCTAAAATTGAAGTGAATCTGAAGCGAAGACTGATAGTGGTGTTACCAAAGTACAATCGGAAAATTCACCGAAAATAGATACATTTATGATGGCAGCATATTTTGCATCAAATCCCGATTTTACGTAGGCAGAGACCAAATGAGTGGAAGCTGCGAGGTAAAAATTATGTCATATGATATATTTGAGTCCATATCATAAATTGGTATTCATACCCACAGCAGAGATGTTTATTATTGATTTATGTCCCGATAGGTTTATGAAATAAGTTAGGTTAGTTCAAAAACGTGTTTCCATTGCCATATAGCTAATGCGAAACTAACTTCTGACTAATTCACACTGAGCTGAATATAAATATAGCTCTATCACGTTGAAATGATCTTCACAACAATATAAACACGATTTTGGAGATACATTATCCCTTCTCATTATCTTACACTATTGTTTTCGATCTTCCCCATCGATTGGAATATGAAAAACCACTTTATCGGGAGTGTTCTTAAAGTGTTTTTGCACTTCGATACCCTACAATAAGAAGTTGTTTCAGCTTTTTGATCTGTATAGCAATCGAAACTAAATTTCAAATTCACTTTCAAAAATAGTTCGAACATTTTCAAGCCATTTCATACTTATTTCTACGTCTTGAAGATGTGAATAGTTTATTGATAACTTCTTCAACGGTGGTATTGGTGGGATTGGGATCAATTTGATCAAAGAAAAACTATTGTTTCTTTGCCAACGTTCCGAATTTTAATAAATTCATATATATATATATATATATATATATATATATATATATATATATATATATATAACAATGAGTTTCGTGTTAAAGTGGTGGGATATAAATAAAATAAGAGAATGCCAACAAACTATTGAAACATTTTCAGGGATTCAAAATCAGTTTTTCCGAGTAAAAATATTAAAACTATGTATAAAACAGACATTTTATTGATAACGTTACGAAAATCATGCATATTTCCTATTGTCTCGTGCTATCGAACCAACTTCAATCCGTCTCGAATATTGGTTTTTATTATTTCAAAATCCTTTTCAACACAAATTACTACAGTATCCCCCTGTGAGATTCTCACTGACTCAATCGTTATAAAGATCGAATCTTAGATGAAATGGGACATTTCGTGTTGAATATGGATTCTCATCAATTATCGGCCAGTTCAATTGAATAATTGAATTTTTTGAACACAAAATAGAATGATTGAGTGCTTTATTGCTCATTGAACGTACTCACTAGTGTTGTTAAAACAAAACTGATAGATGCGTGAATTTGGGACCAACTCCT
The DNA here is from genome assembly GCA_032362365.1 of Zygogramma bicolorata. Taxonomy (NCBI): domain Eukaryota; kingdom Metazoa; phylum Arthropoda; class Insecta; order Coleoptera; family Chrysomelidae; genus Zygogramma; species Zygogramma bicolorata. Next base: position 3,938,958 of record JAVJAQ010001667.1, read on the forward strand.
CCACGTACACGACACAGAAATGTTTCAAGGAACAAATTTATTGGTATACATTTTTTTCTAAAATGAATATGCACTCAGTAAGTTGCAATTATAATTATAATTCTGTGAAATTCTGCATTTTCTAACATTTCCTAATGACCACTTCTTTGCTGATATTTTCATAACAGATATAATTTCATAGCCATTTTCACTAATGATTTTTCTTGATCACGTGAGAAACATGTAGAAATTGATGTTTTCACGGATTTCGATATGCAAGATGTATTTTCGGGTTTTTATCCGTTTGGTATCTTCTGATTTGTTCGACGTTTCGACTTTTTGAAGTCATTCTCAAGAACTGTGAGACGAATATCTGTCCATAGCGTCCTGGTGAATCACTCCCCTTGCGACATAACAAGTGAGACAAAGCAAAGACTTCATTTGTCTGTTCTTGAGAATGACTTCAAAATGGAAGTCGAAACGTCGAACAAATCAGAAGATACGAAACGGATAAAAACCCGGAAAATTCATCTTGCATTTCGAAGATCCGTGAAAACATAAATTTCTACATAATACCTGGACGGGCAGGATACAACGTTAGAGAGGTACAATCAACAATAATATCGGACCTAGTCAGGTAATAATTGAGGAGAATCATTATAAATGCCAGTTTCTATGGCGAGCAGACAATTGAAGTCTTTGCTTTGTCTTGCTTGGTCATTTCGTTAGGGGAGTGATTGACCAGGACAGATATTGATTTCACAAAAAGCAGACAAGCTTGTTTCGATCAGAAAAAATTATTCCTTTGGCCCATCAGTGAGCGTGTGGGAACATTACAGAAAAGAGAAAGTTCTGTGGGTAGGAAAATTCGCTCATTTCAGGTTTGAATGGGAAGTCTATTCGTTTCTCAAACTGTTTCTCGAACTGTTCCATAATCCAGCAGCTCACTGTATAATCAATCATAATAGTTATATGCCATGAAATCATCAAAACTTTTTTCGACTCCTTCAAATGAAATAACATTTGAATCATAAAAGAGCCTTCCACCAACTGCACGACCTGTATATTCAGACCAGAACTAAAAAGAAACAGCCTTTCATTATACGATGGCAGATGGTTGTGATTCATTGTAATTAATGACGATATGTCACATTCCCGGTCGACCGTTCCTAGAGTGTGAATAAGCTCATCAAAAAAGTCTGGGGAACAACAATTCAAACGTATATAACTCTTCAGGGACACCTGGTATATTCCCAAAAATTCATACAGATATTCTTTACAACTATTATCTCAATATAAGGTAGTTGTTGGTCGCGAGAAAAATCCGACATAGAAAACAAAAACAAAATTCGGTGTGGTGTTGAATGATATGCACATTCTTGAATATCGTTTCGAGAATACAAGTTACGATATGCCTGGTTAGTTTAATTCAGTCGCTGACTGAAAACATGACACGTGAGGGGCAGTTATGAGCAATTAGAATGTTCGAAGCTGGCCAAACTCAAATAGTTGCAGAGGTCTTTATGACTGGAGCCAGTGTCATCAATCGATTGTGGAGGAGATATAGTATTCTTCACAGTAAATGGTATTGGATTATTAACTGCAATAAACTACCCGATTTAATCCCATTGTGTAGAAAATCATCTGGTAAAAGATGCAAATGTGCTACAGGGTCGAACTTAAGAAATTTGAATTTTGCATAATGTAGGAGATATACAAGTAATTTATTTAAATGTTACAATTCTATTCTATATTTAGTTCAGTGTCGCTATCGCTATCCTCATCTAAATTAATTATAATTGGCGCAATTGATTTTACAGAAAGGTACGAGTTTTCAACATTTATAACATGACTAACAGAACTTTTCCAACTCTCGGTAGGAATGTCATTCTTACAGTTCCTAATTAATTCTACCACACTACCACTTAAAGTCGGAGAAGTATTTTTTCCGCGCACGCTCGATTTAAGTTGGTGCCACATAAGCTCTATGGGATTGAACACGCAGTAGTAGGGAGGTAGTCGTAACACTGTATGTCCCAATTCTTCTACAATTGTAACACAAACGTTTTTTTTTAAAGAAAATGACTGCAGCACTTGTAAAAGTTTTTTTTTTATATAATTTTTCTCAAAATATATGTCATTTGCAGCCATGAAGTTTTGAATCTCCAATTTCGTATTCTCTGAGCCAGGAATTTTTTGCAATTGTCGACTATGATAGCTTGCGTCGTCCATTACTATAACGCTGTTTGGCGGAATGTTGGGTAACAGACAATTTTTAAACCAATCTTCAAAAAGCTCTGCTGTCGTATCTTCGTGATAATCAACACAGGAGTCCTTAATATTTTTGGCAGAAAGCCACATAGCGTTTGGGATCCAACCATTTTCTGATCCTGCGTGTAATATTGTGATTCTCTTTCCTTCATTTGATGGTGCTTTTGTTTAACACTTATCAGAGGAATCAGACCATCCTTTGGGAGGGGTGTCATGCGTGTCAAACCACGTCTCGTCGAGGTAGAGTATTGGCCGATTTTCAGACCGGTATTTTCTTATTGACGTTATATATTCAGAACGCCAGTTTATTAAACGTGTGGATTCCATTATTACTTGTCTCTTGTCAATTTTGCGATATTTAAAGCCCATTATAGATAGAGCTCGCCAAAGAGTAGTGAGGCCACAGTTGATGTGAGTTTCGTCATTGATGAGCCGCTGTTTCAGACTTTTGATTGTAGGGACACGCTGCTCATCGTACATAGTGTAGATTTTTCGCCTTATCAAATCTCTTTCCCAGTCGTCTAGACTTTTTGTGACACCGATATCTTTACGCTTTTTTCTTGATTCCATGGAATTTTCAACAATTCGTCTAACTGAAGTAAGAGGCACCTTCGTCAAATTACTGATTACTTTTGCTGCAGCACTCGCGTTATATCCTTGCTGAAGTAAGGAACTATACACATTTTTTATAATGATTTTCGCGTCACAAGATAAATGATTCTTCTTTAACGAACCACTGGAAGAAGCACTATTACTTTTTATCCACGGACGCCACATACTGCCTATTCTGTACGTTGGGGTATGAAATCTTTGCTATTAATGTCTGTAATAACAAATAAATGTTATAAAATTATTGCACGCCGTAACACAAGTGAACACTTCCAATGAAATACAAAGACTAAAATGAACAAGAAGTGTAAGCTGTAATCCTCTACAATCCCTCTCTGAGAAACAAAATTACCTGAATCCGGTCCTTTTATATTTATGATGTGCATCTCGGATTTTACAACTCAAGGGTCTAATTGGTTTCATTATATTCCTTCAGTCAATACTATTTATTGTGAAAACTACTGTACCCAAAGACTGCAAATGTGAGAGAGCGACAAACAAGCCCCGCACTAGAAACAGGGCCCGTTCAGGACCGTTTTCTACAGTAGCAGGCTAGCTTGTTCCCTAGATTTTTTTTATGTGTGTATATGTACAAATCCATAAATGAGATGGCTGAAATTGTTTTATGAATATGTATGCCAACTACTACAAAACATTCTGATAATATAATGGAACAATTGGCTGAATTGACAACTCTTTTTTAATTCCGAAGTGAAGTGTTCATTGGATGAATTTTATTAGGAGTGATGCCTATTTCGAGTTATAACTACTCATAATTGACATAAATTATCAACTTTGATGTTCTATCAAATTAAAATTATCTTCATCTTGGTTAAAATTGATAACTCTTTTTCTTGCAGTAAAAGTCACTATTTTCAACTTTTTTCTACAAAAAAACTGCTCTATCTCAACTGTTCTTGATAGAGTAATGAGGTACCTTGTATTTTTTCGAATTCATATCCTTTCCTGATAATACAATGACTCCATTGTGTTACAGTTGTAGTTATTATCATACATTAAAATAGGTCTCCCATGAAATATCCCAAATGACAGCTCTATTTACTTATTCAATGGTACCTGTATGAAAATTTATTTTGAATGACGTTGAATTTGAAGTTCATGTCAGTTGTTAAAATAATTTCGCTATTATCTGTTATAGGTGTAGATAAAGTATAGTTCATAACTCGCATGAAATGCTAATTTGCCCTTGGGAAATGACTATCATTTCTCGTTCAACAATAATCTATAATAGTACAATGATTGGCATTTTCTACTTGTCAAGAGAAAATCACATATACAATAATTTTTTCTGTGACTTGCTCTGTTGATTGTCAATTTCCATGTTCGAATCACTTATCGGTTATAATTGCACGAGTGCATAAAAATTACCGATAATTTTGCAAAAAAGCGTGATATCTAAAAATTGCAAGTTAATTTTCATATTTTGGCGAAAGTGCCCGAGTCCGACGAGGGCTCTTTTACAAAATATGAAAATAACCGAATGCAATTTATATAAGATATCACGCTTGAATGCAAAATTATCTGGTCATTTTTATGCACGAATGTAATTCATTGGAATATTTCACGAATAAAGAAATTCTCAAGGAAATGTTATTTTTTGTTCATTTATACTTTCCTCTATAGATTGTATGGAGTACTCACCTAAACGCGAAATGTTTTTCTATTTTTGAAGTCTATCTGACATTTATTTATGCTGTTTACTGACGTCTAGCGATACGGTTTCAAATATGTTGTTATGGTGACTTGATACAATGCAATTACCGCTGTAAGTTTTCGATAATTGCCTTGCTCTCATGGGACGTTTTATATATGAGGGAAATATTCCTCCTAATGAATCAATACAAACATTGCTATTTATTTTCAGGAAAGAATCATCAATACAAAAACAATGGGGATATGAAAATTTCAAAACTAAAAGTTGAATATAGAAATCCAATATGCTGGAGAATGTTCCAAAGGGCTTCAAAAAGAAAAAGGAAAGGAAAGTATGTAATGACCTTTTTTGGTTATTGTCTTCTCCGAATTGAAAAATTTAAATCTCAACTTTAATGAAACAAACACTTTTTGTTGATAGGTATCGTGTATATCATTCAAAAACGTAAACTTTTTTTATGTTGCCTTTTTCATAGAGGCTGTATTTTTTTTTTTTCATTCGGAGAATATCATGGCCAAAAAGTAGTTGCTCAAACTTCGTTCTCCCCACAAAAATACCCAAGATTATTTTTTTATATAAACAGATTCACACGAAAAAGAAGCCCTATAATGTTCAAAAAACATCGCGTGAATCAAGGACAGGAGAGAAAAACCTTGCATATATATTAGACACAACAATAAAATTCGAAAATGATGAATCCAAACCTTTAGCAGCTGATATGGAAACAAGAAATATTCATGAACCCAGTATTCCTTCCTCAAAAAAAAATAAAATAAGTGGTGAAATGAAAATCATTGGTCTATTCATTGGTGCTCGAGGAACCATCACTAAATATTTTGATGACTTTCCAAAAAAAAAATGAATACTGTTAAATTTATATCAATTGAAGTAATGACATTCTCTATGAGAATTATGAGACCTAATATTTATGATAGAATAATAATATTTTTGAACCTTGAAATCTTTTGAATGTATTATTTTTAATTATTGTCATGTAGTCTCATACTATTTTATAGGTATTCCTTGCATTCCATACAGGCCACATGTGTTGGTAGGATGTTATTGTTGATATTTTGAATAATATATATATATATATATTTATTTTCATTTCCAAGGGAGAGAAAACTCAAAAAAATGGATTAAATGACATATTCACCTCCTCAAAATCATTCGAGCAATGTTTTCTATAAAATGAATTTAATATTCTTGAAAAAAATCTCTGAAATACATTTTTTACTTTGATTTCAACAGGGAGTTTATTATACAGTGTAGTGTAAAATATGATACATACTTTTAGCACTTGGATTCTCAGCTTCAACAAAAAAATAGAGGTGTTTCAATTATTATTTTGGTTTTCAATGATTTTCTAGTTGTTGGCACAGAATGGGTACATTCTGAACTGAAATATGTGATTTGCAGTAGTAATAACCCAAGGACATTGATAATTGTTCGAAAATTTTATAACAGATTTCGAGAGCTTGTTATGAAACAGACCGATGCCGTAGGCGTAAACTCCCTACCATATTTTGTTCTCATGTTCACAGGACAATCCTATAAAATTTACGCCAATTCTATTATATATCTAAATGATACTTTCTGTCGTTGCAAAAGTTCTTGAATGCTTTTCATACAAATTCTTGTCTGTAAATTGACATTTTTAGAATATTCGATTCTATAATATCATTGACATTCCAGATAGTATTACAACCGAATGGTGACATTTTAAAATATAAAATATTTCAAACGTCAAAATCGAAATAAGTCAATCTGTATGCATCCATGGCAATAACATAATGAAGTGAAAAGAGCCCATGGGATCTTTTCAGTATAATTTTGTTCTGATTGGTTGTGTTCCATCAGATGACTTCAAATTAACTGATACCATTGGATTTCTACTTGAGCCAAAAATTATCATTGAAAATGTTACATACTCGTAAAAAAACAAGTTTTGGACATTGTATCATATAGCTAAATCACCTGTAAGAGTTCAACAACTTGCTTCGAATATATCACATTTCCATCATCTTTAATAAATCTCAAATGCTAAAACTTGATGATGAAACTACTAGAACTTTTTAATTTCACTCACCTGGTGGGTAATTCGGTGGTCGTCTACTTATTCCGATGAGATAAACGATCACCAAAACAACTATCGATACTATTAATAAATGGAGCATGTTACATAAGCCGTTAATGGGACAGAGAACTCATCAACTGAACATCGCGATCTACCACTTCGTTCTTATAACAATATATCACATGTACAGGGTCAGCAGAAAATGTTATAGTTATAGGTGAGTGTCTAACGAGTGTTATGTATTGGCTGAAAGCTCCCACTCATTTCGATACAATAATCGAATGATTGCTTATCAGATCATTATTGACCAACAGACCGAGTCCGTTATCATCAATTGATGCATTATGGAAACCTTTTGTCAATCAAAGGCGCAGTCAAGAGAGGGTTATGGGGGTCAGAATCACCCATTGGGTCCATCAGGTACTACATAATGATAACAGATTTTGCTATTCAGAAATTTGAGCATTTCTGGGAAGAAAATGAAATGGAGTATTTTTTTTTCATTTCCGAATAGAACGAGGAATACAAAACTTTCATTCAATAAGTGAGAAGAATCTTTTACGATAACTCTCTGTTAATAGGTACGTGTATATCATTCACAGGCTTTCGATACTTTTGCAAGAAAGAAGAGTCTCATCTAAAGCAGATGTAAGGAAATGTTAGGAATTGGGCAGTTGATACCACTTCAGTTTCTGAAATTATGAAAGTTCGATCGAATTCTTGATCGAATTACCTTTACAAACATCATTTTGGAAGGACTCATTCATGTGCTAGAATACGGTGGTTTTCTGTATTGCAAAAGAAATCAACATATTGCAGTTTGCCTATCACTGCCTTTGAAACCTTTCAGTGATTGAAACTCTTCTTGGAGATCAATTTGCACTCAACGCGCGTTTCGCTAACAAGGTTAGCATCTTCAGGAGAAGAAAACTGATACTAAATCTAGAGCTAGAGTTAGTTCTTTATATACCTTAACTTTTTTGGTCCGATATGCACTTTTTTGTTACTGGTGATTCTTGATAGTGAACTAGTGCAGTCACTACCTGCAAAGTTTGTTGGTCTGTCATCTGTTATTATTGATTAGTCTGATTACTTTCTCAACAATAAATTGAAAAGCAGCCTGAAAGGGATAGGTCCCTTGTCACCATTCATGCTGTTTTCACATTTTGCCATTTCTAGACTCTCACATACATCGAGTAGTCTTGTGTCATGCACATGCTTGATCAGTTTAAGATTGCCTTCAACAATTTCGTGGTCATTGTCTAGAGCGTGTTGGGCAACACTGGATTTTTCTACCGTACCGTATTTCATGTGTGCAACATGCTCTTTGAAGCGGGTTCTAATAGCTCGTCGGCTCTGGCCGATATATATGTTGTTGCAATCTTGACAATTGATATCGTAAATTCCCGACTTCACTGAGTTTTCTAATTTATCTTTTGGGTTGCCAAGAAGCTGTTGAAATTTGTAAAAAGTTTCGTATGCAACTTTGATAATCACTTTATCAAATATCTGTTGAAGTCCTCTAGTGTATTGAGGTTCATCTGGAATTACTATAAACTTTTAATTTTTCTCATCTTTTTGAAAAGTCGAAGATTTACGGAGTGTTTCCCTAAATTCCCATTTTTTAATTATCTTATCAACTATCTTTGGGTTAACGCCGTTCACTTCAGCTACGTATTTATCTGAATGTGTTCGTGTCTATCCTGTAAATGTTGAATTCTATTTCATTCTGTTCGTTCTTCATAACCAACATCTGAAAATGGCAACTTTCGTTCTTTTTCTACTTCGTACGTGAATTTTATACTCTTACATCTGATTTTTATTGCTGAAAGGACATTTTCAATTTCGGTAATCCTTGTATCCACCATAGCGAATATGTCGTCAACATATCTGATCCAGACCCTAGGGAAGTAACTGAGTTCTTCCCTAGCATCCGTTTCAAACCTACCCATGAACAGGTTCGCCACAAATGGAGACAATGGGTTACCCATGGCTGTCCCTTCGTGCTGTGCATAATAGGAGCCATAAATTGAAAACAATTTTGATCCATACAAAGCTTGGTGAGTTCAATATATTGTTCAACACAGTCATTTACCATGATATTCGATTTGAGAAAATCTTTCAAATACTCTGGAGCTTGTGGTGTAATGTAGGATTATAACACTCATTATTAGAATAATGTGTTTAATTCTAATACCGCTAGTATAAGAACATTACTGCAATCATAACAATTTATAAGGACTGAACATTATTGTGTATAGTAGTTTTCACAATAAATGGTATTAACTGAAGGATTATAATAAAACCAATTAGACCCTTAAGTTGTAAAATCCGAGATGCACATCATAAATGTAAAAGGACCGGATTCAGGTAATTTTGTTTCTCAGAGAGGGATTGTAGAGGATTACAGCTTACACTTCTTGTTCATTTAAGTCTTTGTATTTCATTGAAAGTGTTCACTTGTGTTACGGCGTACAATCATTTTATAACATTTATTTGTTATTACAGACATTAATGGCAAAGATTTTATACCCCAACGTGACTGTGATACAATTGCAGAAAAATTGGGACATACAGTGTTAAGACTACATCCCTACTACTGCGTGTTCAATCCCATAGAGCTTATGTGGCACCAACTTAAATCGAGCGTGCGCGGAAAAAATACTTCTCCGACTGTAAGTGGTAGTGTGGTAGAATTAATTCGGAACTGTATGAATGACATTCCTACCGAGAGTTGGAAAAGTTCTGTTAGTCATGTTATAAATGTTGAAAACTCGTACCTTTCTGTAAAATCAATTGCGCCAATTATAATTAATTTAGATGAGGATAGCGATAGCGACACTGAACTAAATATAGAATGGAATTGTAACATTTAAATAAATTACTTGTATATCTCCTACATTATGCAAAATTCAAATTTCTTAAGTTCGACCCTGTAGCACATTTGCATCTTTTACCAGATGATTTTTTACACAATGGTATTAAATTGGGTAGTTTATTGCAGTTAATAAGCCGATACCATTTACTGTGAAAAATACTATAAACCAGAAAACCAGGTCGAACCTGGGGTTCAATGAATTGATTTGATCATTATACTTTGTACCTGCAACTTGAAAGGGAGTTCGATTTACCCTTCTAAATCAAAATCATCACAGTGGTATTGGGACGCTTGGGAATAAAGAATTTACATCGAATGAAACCAATGCTTCGCCCTCTTCTAATTTAATATCTTTTATTTTTTCTATGAATTCTTGTGAATCATTAACACTCGCATCGGTTGTGCTGAGGGGGAGAGTTTCAAATTCTTTCCTCAACCATTTAGCAATATTATATGAGGGCGAATTCATCGCTGAGACTATTGGTCGCGTCGATTTTCCAGGTTTATGTATTTTTGGTAGACAATATATTTTTGGGACTGTGGGATTTGAAAGTTGTAGTCTCCTGTTCAAAATCGGTGAGATCAGCGTCTTGCAGTTTTTCAATGTTGTTTTTACGTTAGCGATCATCTTGGTCAACGGGTTTCGTGGTAACTTCTGATACGGAACACCTTCAATCTCTCAAAGTAATCTTCTTTATCTCAAATCACCACTTTGTTACCTTCGACCCTTTTCAAGCAAAAACATCATCGTTTATTTATCCCTTAATAATTGTTTAAACGAATCGTTCGGCAAGGCCGTGAATTGCCGGTTGATTTGGCGCTGGTAATAAAGGTGAAATTCCAATATGCTTCAGGAATATTTTGAATTCATGGGGAGCTAATGATGGCTCATTATCTGTTACACACTTCGGGAATTCAAAAAATGCAAAAAAATCTCTCCAATTACTGATATAGTGGAACTTGGTGTAACATTTTTCATAATATGTATATCAGGCCATTTTGTAGAATCTAAATGAACACGTTGAAAAGATTCAATTGCTGGTATTGAAGGAAAGCCCGTATTTTTTTCAGGGTCATTCTTATTTGTGTTACATTCATAAGAACTCTTAGATATATTTCCGATATCAGCCTTAATTACCGCAATTTGACCCCTAAATATACAACCGTTTTGCAAAGAGAATTCTGTTTGATCAAGATTGAACCTATCCTGCTTATTCAATACCTTTCCAGTTATGAATCCGTTGAAAAACCGTCTCTACGTTCGATCTTTCCGAGTTTGTTCCGATAGCTCATCTAGAATAATCGGTAAATTTGGAATCTGGCTGATTTAGAAACAATTTACATCATCATATTGAATGAAATCTTCGGATTCAATCAGTTTAATTGAAGGTTTGTATAAATAAGGCATAATTTTGCATTCGTGATGCGATAGTAAAGGAAAACTCTTACTGGGAGACCAAAATTGTGATGGCTTACAATCAAATCAGTACATACCACAAATCGTGGAAGGATAAATGTAAAATTTGTTGATGACAAAAATCATGATACATGCTTCTTTGTCCATTTGTGAATATTTTTGTTGATTTGTAGACTACGTTTTGGAAGCAATCTGAAGTGGATGTTCTGTATTATTGGGGTAGGAGAGAGAAATACTGCAACCACAGCAAATGGGCTTGCGTCTATGGCCAATATTAATGCCAATTAAGGATCAGAGTGAGCCACGATATAACCTGATTGAATTTTATTCTTCATGATGCGAAATGATTAATCATGAACCGGAGATTATTCGAAGGAAATACAATAACATTTAAATTCCTGAAAGAAACGTCCATAATAATTAACTAAACCTGAAAAAGGTCTAACTTCACTTTTATTATGGTTCAGGACATTTTGTGAAGCATCAAATCCAGCGTCGGATTCGTGAATGCCATGTTTATCCATAACATATCCACAATATTCAATAGAATCGAGCATGAACTGAGATTTATTCAAAGTTACTTTAATATTATACGAAGATAATATAAACATTACATGAACCAACTTTTCAATATGGATTTTATCAGATGCGCCAAATATTTTAATATCAAGAATACATTTCCCGTTCTATATCTTTCAAAATTATTTCCTTTCTCTTTGCCATATTGCGGGAGCACAAAAAATTCCATACAATAAGCGTGAACATTCATATAAACCACTAATGCGTATTCATAGTCCAATGTTTTCCTTCCGTTCTCACCTACATTTGTGAATAAATTCGAGTAAGATCCAGTTTGGTGAACTTTTCTCCACGAGCCATTGATAAACCCGTAACACTTTATTCGCCTTTATTTTGAAATCCCGCTTATCCTAATTCTGCCATTAGGTTTTACGATGAGAACTATTGGTGTTGCCCAATCAGAATAATCTTCATTTTTTGAAATTCCTCTTACAAGTATGTTTATTTCAGTTTCAATTTTTGAAAGAAAAGCAAAAGGATCTGGTCTAGCTTTGGAAAAATTGGTTTTGCTTGCACACATAAATTGAATTAAGTCAAGCTAAATTAAACCAATTATTTTCCCAATTTTTTTTTGTCAAATATCGAAGGATATTTTCTGAGAATACATTGTATTTCAATTTCGGTCAATTTGTAATAGTCTATATTTCATTGCATTTGTAACCAAAGATAATATAAATTCAATTTATGAACTATCCCTTCATAAGTACCTTCATGAATGCTTCGGTATTCAGTGAATTTTGATGTTATAGAGACAAAAATTGGGTGCTCATAAAAAGAGGAATGAGTTTAGGATGGCCATTCTATTGAATTCAATTGGCAACCAAGTTTTACGCATATACAGTGCTTTTCTTTATTGTCACCTATTTTAATTTTTCGAACGGGTAAACTCTGTAAATTGAAACTTGGGATAATGAAATTGATTCATGAATACTATATTTTGGAGTAAAATTGACAGGTGAAAATTCCAAGATGGCGACTGCCCAAATAGCACACGACGTCCTGAAGACGAACCATTTATGTCCCAGTTACGTCGATACGTCCCGGGACGTATAGGAGACATTCGAAGAACGTACATTACCGGATGACCGGATGTACCATGTATGTACTGGTTAGACGTCCCATGTAGGTACATACTTGGTCCCGTTCCAATCGGAATGTAATAAAAACGTACATGCTTGGAAGTACTATGTACGTACTTTATTGAGTGTCCCTGATACGTTTACATTAACTCCTCTTCAGGTACGTACTTTTCGGAATGAATTAGGGACATACCAATGACGTGTTTTTTTGTGAATCCCATGTACGTACTGCTCAGACGTATCATTTACGTACATGTTTGGAAGAACTATGTTCGTACTATTTGGACCTTCCAGGTACGTACATATTGAGTCCCTTTCAGATACGTATATTTCGAAACGTTTGCGGGACATAATAGTAATGACGTACATTTTTGGAAATCGTATGTACATACATACTATCTGGACGTCTCGTTGACGTACTTTTTTGTACATACTCTTTGGACCCCCCAAGTACGTACGGATTGGGTTCCTTTCATTTTCTACATTTCTCTTAGTATGTACATACTGTTTGGACATCCCGAGTACATACGTATTGGATCCCTTTCGGTTCAAGGGGTATTGGGATTTTGAGAGTGATCACTTAGTGTATTCAAACATATATCAATATTGGTAATGCAATATTCATAATGAATTATTCCTAAAAAAATTTGGGAAAATTGAAACATCGACATGTGGTGAATTTAAATACCAGAAAATTACATACAGAATTTTTTGCACTGCAAGTTTGATATTCCAAAACCGCCCTCACATGAGACAGTGATCCTTTAGTGTTTTTTCGAATATATTTTCATTGTTACTGAACTTTCTGAAATTTTAATATTATCTCGAACAAAACTAACTTGAAGTCATCACATCTATAGCACCCAACTCCTTCTTAAAAACAAGTATCTCCGTGCCGTAGAGCGTAACAGTGGTCGACAATGATATCTCCATAGAAAAGGTCGAGAGTTCAAGCCCCGCAGCAGCCAGGTCTTTTTCCAAGTAAGTATTCGGTTAGATGGTTAGTACACTTGAATGAGTAAAATTTCCAACTTGACTATTTGGTAAAAAAGAAATGAATAATCCCGAATATGAAAACTTAGATTCATTAAGTGATATAAAATGATTTATCATTACGTTGTTTTCGAATATTGATCTAATATCGCCGAATGTTCACATTTTTTTTGTGGCCACTATTGATATCATCTACAATATAAGGTTAATATTCCCGTAATATTGAACCAATATTGGTGAAATATGTTTGTTCTACTTGGGATAGCGCATACAGAATGGAAAATGTACGTTTTCGGAATGTCCCAAACAGTTCCCCTTTCTGTACATTTCAGGTCCTGTGTGGACTAGAAAAGTACGTACCTGGGATTACCGACTATGCGGAAACGGTAAGTCGCAGGGACGTCTTATGTACGTCTGTCGGAGACAAAAGTACGTCCTAAATACGTACAATACATCCTCACCGTACATATGCAGTACGTCCACTGGACGTACTTGTGCTATTTGGGTGGGAGCCATCTGGAAAAAAAAATTAAATGGAAAGGGAGGCTTGTGATAGTTGTGATATATCATTTTGAAGCCCCTGACGAATACTTTACAACTGTAGAATATGAAGTCAATATTTTCATCTGCTACAAAATGGCTAAACATTCAATAATCAGCTGAATGCGAACACAGTAGTATCGATATTTCTAGAAATATTCATTTTTATTTGCCATATGGCCATATTTGAAGCCGTTCCTCACGTATTTGACAGCTGTTAGGTGATGGCTCATTTGGAATACACATGTATTCTAAATTGATAGCGGCTAGCGGCCGCTTATGGAAGTTCATTTGTAAAATGATGGAATATATATTTATGTAGAATTCAACTCGATAAATTTCATTCATTTCTTTCGACATGATTTTTCGCCATAGAATTAACTGCTCCACATGTGTTCGAATATCCTTGTCGCCAATTTGTTATACATAATTATTCAATGATAAGCAGCGTTGCTGAATGTTATTTTTATTGTTACGAATTGCATGAATTATTTTCTCTACAGTTGAGTTCTCCGAAATATGTTCAATTATAAATATTCCTGGTAATATAAATATAAATACATTATGTAAATACATATCAATGTCTGTGTGATTTTTCCAAGAATTTGTTGATCACAGATTACTGCTGCGGAAACTCAATTACTTTTCCAGGTCCAGGATTACCAACAGAATAGAAATCGAATTGTCAAAGCTTCCGATTTCCGATCCTTCTTCATTGAAAACTATTAGATTCGGTATTCCACATGGGTCTGTCTTTAGTCCACCCCTCCTTCTACTTTACATTACGATTTAACTAGCATAAATATATCAGGCAGATACGCAGAACTCTCAGGACTTAGATGAAAGGTGGTAAATTTAGATGTAGCCAAAATTGCTAAATGGTGTGAAAATACTGATCCTAAATTTTGAAAAAAAAATTCATCACTTTCAAGTGCACACTCGATGATACGAGTCTTGTTGCAGATAACACTGATGGTGAAGATTTACTTTAGGCTTCGGTCTTTATACTCATATTAAACTAGAATCGGAAACATACTGAGAAAAATCTCATCTGGGTGTTTTTCTGCTTAACTGGCCACATAGGATTCAGATTTTCAGCTGCAAAAATAGTATGCCATTCTCTGAATGAATTTCACTTATGTTACGGTAGTCCATTTAAGGGTGGTATTAACCTCTCAACTGACATTTCAGTCCTACTGAAACTATCCATCAGATATATGAACGACCTAATCTAATTATCGCGACCACTGCAAATTTAAAGAACTCTGGATACACAATGAATAAAAACCCTGGTGCGTTGACCGATATGCTTTTGTTTAGCCAATTCCTCTCGACCTGAGAAATCGAAGAGTAGACTTACATTTTTTGACGAAAGTTGATTTGAGGTGGTGATACAAATGCGATTTTCGATATCGGCGGTCTCATTGGATAAACTCTTGCTGGATCTTTTGTTCACCAATAGAATAATCAGAAAACAAAATACGTAAGGTCAAGTTCGTCTAATAAAAAGCTATACATTTTTTTGAAATGTTTGACAGTTCGATTTGAATTTGAATGCATTTGAAAGTTCCTTTAATATTCAAGACCTTGTACCTAGTTCTTGTTTCTTTTCACGTTTTTCTTGTTTATATTCTTTTTTAGTGTTTATCGTTGCTGTTCTTGTATTTGTTTGATTTTATAGTGATAGTTAGATTTATTATGAACCGATTTACAAAGCTCAAAATAAAACGCTCGTGTAACATGTAGGTATTACTTATCCCTCATATCATCGGCTCGTAATCACATTAAAATTTTTTTAACACTATGAAGAAAAAAGTACCTACCTATTTTCGGTTCCTCAGAAAGTAGAAAGATAAGATATCAATACTTTTCAGTTTCATTCACGACTATTGTTTCGGAAGATTTAAAATCACATCACAATCACTTAGTTTTTGATTAATTTTTTATCAAATTGAAAGCAAAAAGAATACCTAATAATCAGTCAAAATTTGATAACTTCATAATTTCTAGCATTTCGCGGGAAAGCAAGAAATTTCATGCAAAACATGAGACCATGAAATAAACATAACCTATAAATCTATAAATAGTCGAGTGGTCGTCAAGCAGACGGGTATCATGACATCACAGATTAAATAACAATCACGTAAGGTGCGCCTCTGCTGGCAAACTCTCGAAGGCATCTCTTCATATTCATATTACATTAACTTTACGAGTTTGCTCGTTTCGTATAATTCTACGATTGTGATATAATCATACTTTTATATTTATTTTTTATACAATTCGCTATATTCCACCTACGTACGTACTATATTCTACCTATTACTGAATGTTTTCCTCTCCTCTAATTTCTGCCCTACATCTTAATGGAGTACTGTAAGTATTATTTCTGAGTAATAGTAGTAAACGTGATTTATGGTACTATATATACCAACTCATTTGTTAAAAATCGAGAAATCTCTTGATAGTGTTACTAGAAATGTGATCTAGGGCTTATTCGATTCGATATGGCGCCTAGAAAAATGCGCAAAATGTTTTTATCCACCAGTAAACTAATTCCATGATTATCAACAAATGTCAAAAACAAGGAGTTTTCCGTGAAAAAAAAAATTCGGAATATTCTGTTCAAATAATCCAGAAACTGAAAAAACAGTTTTAGTACAATAAAACAAAAAATTAAAGGAATTTGTTACCTGTGAAAAATGACTATATTTCTCGACAAATGAAATGACGATAAATTATTATTAACTCAATTCATAATTTCTTTTCAACCCCCCTTTTTGACAGTTTGATTCGTTTATAACTAGTATACTGGTGGAAAAAACCTCTTTGCACATTTATTTAAGCGTCAATCCGAATCGATCACATTTTTAGGACCACTATCAAGAGATTTCTTGATTTTCAACTTGTGAGCTAGACTATACATTTAAGTGAGATTTAATGAAAGTGTTTCCATTGTCTTTTATTGGTTTGTTTCTGTTTCAATATTCCTTTTTTGTTCACCTATAACTAATAAGTAGGCTTTGTAACGAAGATATATCGTGAACACAGTGAAGCAATTTTTTTCTCTCTCTTCCCTTCTTCCGTTCCTTTCCCACCTATCTCTCCACTCTTCCCCCCTCTATTTTTGTTGTTGATTGGTTCAAACTTGGACTACGTTGAACCCTTATATCCAAATACAGCTAAACTCAAGTGTTCCAATTTTCTAAAATTCTCATTATTGTTGTCATATTTGATATAAACCATTCCGAATACTGTCCTCGTATCTCAACGACTTTTTTGAGAGAATATAATTTATTTTGTGTTTGGACAACTAGGTGAAAGCAAAGAAATTATTATATTGAACATATAATCAGTGATCAGTGATGATATTATAACAGAATTAGATAATAATTCATCAATATAACACAAAATAAATGATGACACATTAAACACGTAACATTTTTTCAAATCCTTTCAGATATATATTTTTACGGCAAAATTTTGCGGTATCACAGTTCATAACGCTTGGAACAAATCGGAAAAATGATGTTGAAAAGAAATCACAGAACAATATTTGTAAAGGCTGTCGTAGAATTTCGAACAGAATTACTCTGGCATTACTTTAACATCCTTTTCATATGAAGCTCGTGGATAAAAATCCTATCTTGCAATGAAAACTGCCTTATATCGCTGTGGTAATAATGTTATGCCAGACTGATGTTCTCCTGGAGGTTTTTCAACATCACTTGGTAATTTCATATGGTAATTTCTCATGACCACAGAAAAGAATGTGAATATACAACTTCTAGCTAACACTTCTCCCAGGCATCTTCTTTTACCTGTAATAACATATTTTACTCAGTATTTTCTACAAGTTCAAAGCATGTATTCTCATCGATACAAAATGAAGACTGTTTTTAAAAAGTTATTCTATTATTTCAAATTCGATGCTGTTTAAACATCTACGAGTATTCTGTTTCATAGTGAAATGATCTAGACCAGGAAATAAAGCTGCACATCACCAGAAAATGCGAATACGTATTTACAATCCTTCATATAACAATCTGTAGGTACTAGAAATTGATCACAATGTCATAAAAGTACACATCCAGTGATCCTACGGTATTCAATTAGCTCCATTCATGATTTCTTTAGGAACGGATCAAGAAATGTTTATATTTGACAGGATAATGGGCACTTCTAATATTTTTTTGTATCCATTTTCCGACGAAATTCATGTTTCATCTTACCTAAACCAAATGGCAACAGTCTCTCATCACATTTGATTTGCCCTTCTTCATCCAGGAATCTTTCAGGTCTGAATGTTTCAGGATCTTTCCAATATTCCTTTTCATTGTGGACTGAATACAAGCTCATAAGCACCGTGGTATCCTATAAAACATTTGTAATACATCAAACAATGGTATATTCGATGAGTTCGGTCAGACGCAGATAACAATAATTGTAACTCTGGTACATTGGTGTGAAACATACTTCATTGTATCACCTACAAACTTGAAATGGAATCCGAATGTATTGAATATTTGTTTCTGGTAAAGTAAAGAGGAAATACAGACCTAGGACAGAAAATATATTGTTCTGTTCTTCAGGTCGAGAAATTTTGAGTTCTTGATTGATTTTTCATAGAGGGCTGCTGAATTTCTTTTTGCATCGAACAAATACCAGTATATTCTCCAGATAACAGTGCTAGAGCTGAAAACGCAGTGTACAGTATTTCTGAGATCGAATGATTTGACTGAAGGTACTGTTGAGTCATTGATTTCATCATAATGCATTTTGGTTTTTATCGCACACACAATGAGGAAAGTGAGAGAGAACTGAATTACTTTCCTAAGGTTTGGATCAGAGATGTTGATGACGTGTTTGTCATCGTGAAGACTTTTTGTCGACACAGGACAGCAGGAATATTCGATTTACATTTGCCATTTCTTCGTGCTTTGTCATGAACACTCTGGTACAAAACATAAGATTACTGAATGTAGAAAGAGTGATCAAACTAATTAGGAAATAATCCGTGAGATTGGAACCTTTGGATTAGATAGAGATCAATTACCTTACCACCAAACTCATATAACTTTGTTATCGAACGTGTTTCGAGTGTTAAGGCGATTCATCTTTAAAAAAATTGTTTTAAATTATGAAACTATCTCCTAACCATTTGAGTTCTCGAGAAGACGTAAATATATGAAAGTTGTTGGAAAGAATTTTTCGTTATGTCTAGAAAAACGAACGAAGATAGGTATTCAGTATTACTTCTTTTCTTCGGGTATGAAGGCCGTCGTTCTTTGGAATTTCTTCCTGACTTTTCGCTAGCGCGAGTTGCTGCTAGCCTCTCCAGAGGCTCACTCATCTTGACTATTATTCCGATGTCTGGAACAAGTCAGGAAGAAATCCCAAAGAACAACGGCCTTCAAACCCGAAGAAAAGTAGTACCTAATACTGAAAACCTCGGCCGCGAAAGCCTCAACCATTTTGTCGAAGATAGGTCTTGGTTTTCGAAAAATGTGTAATCAGGAGTCTAGAATAAAGAAAACAGTCGCATATTAATATCAATATACGGGAACTATTAGAGGGCCACTCTGCTAGTGGAGCGACTTTCAGATTGGAACTTGCGTGCAAAAATTTGTTGGATTATATTTGATAAATAATCAATAGAAAAGCTCAATTTGGCGTCGAATCAAATGAATATAAGGATGTTCAAAAGCAGTTGTCATAAAAGCGGAATATAACATTTCATCAAAATGTTTCACTGTTATGTTCCATTGAAACAAAGATATAAAATTACTCGATTTTCAAACAAAGCTTGCGTTCTCCACTATTTTACTGATGCGTGGACTATTTTTTACTGCCGAAATGGTGATTTTCTCTATATGACTCACCTTTGGAATGTGATATCCTTCTAATACTGTGTCTTTGAGAACTCTTCGTGGTCCAATGATTGGAGTTGTAGTATAATACCTTTCTACTTCGTATAAAACTGCTTCCACGTAAGGGACTCTGAAAGGTATATATGAAGCTTCTCAGATTATTAGGGAATGGAAATGAATTCATATTCATATTGTTTCCAACAATATTGCTTTTATGATATCCATTAAGTTCATCGTGAAGCGAGAGAAATATTTTCTCACAATACATGTTATTCAAAGTGTAAAAACACTCAACTTCAGCCAAGCAATGTTCGGCTCTTTCCAGGAAACTTCAGGCTTCAATCGTTCAAATATGCACCTAAGGGTTTTGCAAGGAAAACGAGGACAACAAGTCTGCCCACCAAAGTGTCCAAAGCGTCAAGCTACGTATTGAAAGCAGTGTTTCCAGTTTGTAAACATTCCAACGATTTTTTGCCATTATATGTTTATCTCAATCGAGTGGTCTATCCTTCTAAGTGAATAGATCAGGAATGAAACGAAGTAGTTCTTAACATTTAATTCTTATCATTGACGCTATGGGAACTCATGCAGTGAGATAATTGGCTGAAAGAAGATGCTCTTGGCAACAATTGAGGAAAATTAATCTACAAAATGGCAAATTGGTGCGTAAAATGAATGAAGAAAAAACTAATCGACAATCTCCAGAGAGATTGAAACTGAACTGACTAGCTTCCTGTATGATTCAGTAATGTGTGAACATCCATACGTTTTACCTTTGCCTTTCACTGTAGGAAATCTCTTCAGATTTTTCAAATGCATCAGCAAGGCAGGCATGTACTTTTTCCTGAATATCGGGGTAATACAGCATCGTCAAAAAAGCAAAAGACAGCGTATTGCTCGTTGTCTGAGATCCAGCTATGAATATATCTAAGCAAATCATGACGAGTTGTTGCTCTACAGAAAACAATGGTTATATGAGAGAAGACACATCTCCGGATGATATTTACCTGTGAATGTCGTTTCTTCACTCTCAGATTTCCGCATTTCAGTGATGAAGGAGTAAATCAAATCATCACGCCTATCCTCTGTCCATGTATTGAAATGTTCTTCTATAGGTTTCATCAACAGCGTTTTCAGCTTATCATTAACTTTCAAGATTAAATTATAACCTGTCTTCTCTGGAGCTATGAATCGCAACCACGGCAAGTGATTGAGTGTTCCTCCAGCTATGTCGAAGGCCAGAGCTCTTTCATCTAGAAGATCTAGTAGTTCGACAAAGTGTTCGTCACTCCTTTCAAGGTTCGAACCAGTTATCAATAGCCACAAAACATTGAGTACCGATTTAGGCATAACTCTTCCGATTTCCAGTTCATCGTCGTTTTTTTCTTCTAAGACTTCTAATATTTCAGATGCCTCGACTTGTATTTGGTTTTCCATTGCGGTTTTACCGAATCCAAGATGGCGAAGATGAACGGATACGAAATGTCTTTGAATTTTCCAAAGATTTCCATCGGTACCAGTAATACCTGCATGAAATCAATATAAAACAGAATTGACAAGGAACTCAAAAATATAACAGACGCTTCTCTGCGCAAAATTTAAAAGCTTTATGGACAAACAACGCTGAAGACGCTGACAATGGTTTCATTGAGAATGAGAGTGAAGCTACTGAAACCAAACACACCATGAAATTAATGATCTGACATGCAAATTCTATTTTGATTGATATGAATCAGATTTTTTGATGATTTTGACAAAAAAGAATACGAGTTTCGAGAAGTATTTTAATGAATAATATATGGTATGTTCTTTCGTAAAAGCTTAGGAGGTGTTTCGTCGCGAGATGTAAATAATAATAGTTGAGGAAAAAAAACATATTTTCCAAAAATGACTCGGTCATTTTCCATACTCAAATCGAGTGGATCAAACCATCCAACTATGAAAATCTATCTCAAGATCAAAACATATCAAGTATGCGATGTAAAGTCAGTCAAAAAATACATTATTGTCAGAAGAAAATAATTCTCATTGACAAAGCATTAATATACAAAGTAAAGTAGAAATAAATAAGTAAAAATAAATCATATACAACATTTATGAGTAAAAATATAAATTGAATATCAGCGTATACAAACTCTAATAAAAAGAGTATACATTTTTTTTAGTTTGGTTTATATTTATTCGAAGGATAGGTCATCAAAAACTATAAGATTTTTTACCTCCTTTCTGAAAAGTTTATAAGTCTCGATTTTTTTCACTGCGGCTGGTAGGTGATTAAACATTATGATTCCACTGTAAATAACAGAATCTTTAACGAGTGAAGTAGTTGGATTGGGGCGATCTATATTACTGTCATGTGAAAGATCTGCCAAGAGAAGATTTATTTTTCATTATCGAACAAACTGCCCCGAGAATAAATATTGAGGTAACTGTTAGAATACCATGTGCTTTGAAAAAGGGTTCACATGTATCTCTGAGGCCTGCTTTGCAGATGTACCGTACTGCTCTTTTTTGAAGCACAAATATCATTTGTAAAAGCTCTTTATAGCATACTCCCCAGGAAGCGATTCCATATCTGATATCATTATCAATCAGCGAAAAATATGCGGTTCTTGAATGGGAATATCCTAATTCTAAGGAGATAATTCCCAAAGTAAAGCAACCTGAGGCTAGTTTTTTGCTCAGATTGATTATATGTACTTTTAACTTGAGTGAATCATCCATGTTGAGACCAAGGAAAGTATGGTTATGTTTACTTTCAATGATTTCATTGCCTAGCCTGATTTCAGGAAGAGAAAATAGGATGGTGTGTATGCCGAAACATGCGAAAAATATGCGCCGAGTAAAATAATACTAAGAAGCTGTAATTTGAGGAAGTGATGGTCGACTTTTCGACAGTTTCACAAAAAAAATAGTTCGCTAAGTTTTTCGCTGTGGAAAAGTGGTCAGCTGACGACGTTATGAGTTTTCAGTATTGAAATGATTGTATTTTACGAATTTCTATTAATATTTCTTAAACTATCAATATTACAGAAAAAATGTATTTAGGTTTTCTATAGCATTCGACGAGATCTGCAAATTAACTCCTTTGACAAATTTTGATAAAGTGAGTGGTTTCGGAGATATATCGTTTGTTTTCTTAAAAAAAATCATATTTCCCGTACTGTTGATTTTGGAGAAAAAATGTACACAAAAACCTCCAGAAAAACATTAATTTCAGAAATTTCCAGATTTTTCCATTTTCCAATCGGTTTAAAAAAAATGTTATTCTTTGAAAGTTGTACAGTATCACGAGACCTATACAACAGTTTTTTCGTTTTTCGATTACGAGCAACGGTATGGTCTACAGAGTGTCCGAAAAAAACCGACATGTTAGACAAAAAACACCAATAGAATCTAAAGTTTTTTTTCTCCTTCTGATGGTCTTTGTAGGGAAGAATAAGGACTCCTCAAATGGCAAGTAAAAATTTTTCCAGTCCAAACTGTGAAGTGAAACGTGTTACAACCGAAAGGCCAAATTTTGTCGAAAAAATCCCAAAAAAAGACTTTCTCATTTTTCGATTTTCCTCAGAATCGATAGGTCTCTGCACCCCTATGAGGGTTCAAAATGACTCGAGTTTCAAAGCGATATCTCCTTCCGTTCGAGAGATATCGTGTTACATCCAAATCCAACGACAGACAGACATACAGAGAAAAAATTCAAGTTGGGCTCAATCGGACTATTTTTTGACGCTGATCTTTTATTCAAATGAAATTAGATAGATAGATAATTTATTAATCCAAATACGAGCTTACAAAGCTATAGGACAGGTCGACAGGTTCGATATCTCTTCAAATAAAAAAGTTCGGTCCGCTGCTCGGTCCGCTGCCCGGTAAAATCGTAACCGCAGAAATACACCGATTAATACTTAAGAGAAAATAAATCCAATAAATTCTTAATTAATTTTGTTAATGAACACGTTAAATATAATTACATATTTAAATTTATTCAATAGCATAATTTAGTGTGAGAGAGAAGCAGCTGATTCCGTGATGTTAGTCGCAACGCTCCCGCGCGCATATAGGCACTGTTTTATTAATAAAAATCACTAGTAATCGGAAATCAAGAAAGCTATCACTTCATAAACTAATAGTTATATGCAAGAGTTACACGAAAAAAAATGTCCGCTGAGCTTTTCGCAGTGGAAAAGTGCTCAGCTGATACAGTGAAGGGTGCCACGCACCCGCACGCATAGCGGTGCGCTGTATCTTTCAGTCGTCAGCTGACCAATTTTCCACCGCGAAAAACTTGGCGAACTATTTTTTTCGTGAAACTATTCAAGTCGACCATCACTTCCCCAAATTACAGCTTTCTTAGTATTATTTTACTCGTCGCATATTTTTCGCATGTTTCGGCGAGAAGCTGACGTACAACCCCCCACCATAAAATCAGCTGACTACTTTTTTCTGTTTCTTTAGACCGTCATAAACCTACAAAGTCTCAGCTTTCTTGATATTTGTTTTTTTTTATTATAATCATACGTGTGTGGTACGTACGTTCACTTCGTTTATTAGCAATACGAAATGAACACTAGCCAAAAATTTCAGATTTCTTGAAATAATTCACTCAAAATGGCAGCTGGCTCCCGGGCTATAAGGATTGGGTAAGCTGTACATTTTTCTTTGGAACTCATAATGCTGTGTATCTACTGGAAGAGGAATTACCTACATTATAAAGCACTCATCTTTCTCAAGATCCTAGGTAAATTTAGGAAAATGATAAATTTATATAAGAAGTTCGTCATCTTGTAAATCTTTTATTATCCCTCTTTGAACAGATACTTATTTATTATTAATTTTAGCGACGGAACTATATCAAAGATAATTGCTTTCCTCCCAAGATATGAGGCGAGATAAAATGTTATCATTTGTTGGTTTGTTTCGATTCATTCAAGGATAGAAGACCCAACTCGATCTTCGACTAGTCGATAATGCAGTTTCCTGCATTTTTTCTCTAATGGGGATGACGGCTGCAAAACTCTACCACTAGGAGCGCCACCACTGCATGTACCTTTGACAGCCTCTCAAGTCAAATGACAACAATTCAAAACATTAAACGTCCCTTCTTTGAAATAATTGAGAATATAAAGATTTGAAATCGACATAAAATGGTCTTATGTAGTGCATTCGGATGTAAAAATGTAGGTACGCATTTATTTCCAAAAGAAACAAAACTGAAAAAGCAGTGGGAAGTATCTCTGGAAAGAAAGAGCTTTCAGGCAGGCTTCTGAACATTCTAGATTATGCTCCAGTCACTTGCAAAAGAACGTAGCAGGGCTAGTAGATGGTTATTATAATGATTTTTAACGAAACACCTCCGTAATCAGTTTGAATTTTTTATCTTACACTCGGATCTTTTTGTTTTTCTTTGAGGGATCCAACACGTTCCCTCAACAAACTTTTCAGTTCTGGTACAGACAAACATCCATATCTATCGGTTGGAGAAAACATCTTTATGATTCTTAAGTATCTTTTGAAAATATTCATTAAAATAAAAATAAAACATAACCTGCAAAATCACTCGTTAGGCACATGCAGTCGTGCTGCCACCTACTAAAAGCTTTGGGTCATCTTCCCCATTATTACAAATTTGTTGTATAGTTGCTTCAAAGGGGCCGTTCATAAAATACGTTCGCATACAAGGGGAGGGGAGGGGTCTGGCTGAGTGTGACAAGATGTGACAAGGGGTGGACGGGGGGTATACGGCAACGTGACGTTCGCCGTTTATTGTTTTTTGACATTAGCGCTAGAAGCCAGCGTGACCACTTTTGGTAGAAATCTACTTTTTTAGTAGATTTCTGACGAAAAATTGAAAAATTTTGGTATGAAAGAAATCTTCAGTAGATTTTGGTAGAAATCCAGATGTGAGACATCTTCTAACGAATTCCTAAACTCGTCAGAATTTTTAATCAAATCTATAGTGACTCATTCCATCTTTGCGAATGAATTTTCAATTGGGAATGCGAATTAATCTTGTTACAGTACACTGTATTTCACTATACAAATGAAACAAAATAAAGCGATTTTTTACTGTTTCATTGTGTTATTGAGCATTGAATCTTCTGATTATGTAAAATATGTATATTATTTGTGGCCATCCATTAATAAATATTTTTAATTTTCAGAATTTGTGTACTATCATTTAGAATTCATCATACTCAGCAGGGGAGGGGTCTTAGTTTTTGTGACGGAATATTTCTAGGGGGGGTCACAAAAAGTGTGACACAGCGTGACAATGGGGGGGGGAAGGGGTCAAAAAAAGCTGATTTTAGTGTGACTTATTTTATGATCATCGTTCCATCAATACTAATTATTTCTTTTATCTCTTCCTTCAAGTCTAGCATACCTCAAAAAAGATTTGAGGTGTGATAGAAAAACTCGGTTGATGGAGCGAAAGAGCACAAGCGTTTTTCAATTTTGTCATCGTCTACTGGATTTTCTCGGTATCTAGAAAATGGCACCAACTCGAAAAAACGCCGCGTTATCACTACAGAAGATAGATGTCCGTATGCTCACCATTTTTTGTACCCATTGATCGAAGCCTCATGAAAAGATTATCAGGCCTTCCGTCATATTCTTCCGAAGTGAGAACTTTTTTGACTGCTTTGTAAGATAAAACAACTACGACGTTGTTCTGTCCCAGTTTTAGTCCAAGTACATTCGATTTGTAGTCTTGCGACAATTTCGAAAACGCTACATGTTGTCCTCCTAGCGCTTTAGTCAATTTATTCAGTTGGAACACGTTTCCCACTATTGGAAGCCAATATGGACCTGGCAAAAAAAGTCATGAAATAATTATGTATAGTATTTTTCACAGTAAATGGTATTGGCTTATTAACTGCAATAAACTACCCAATTTAATCCCATTGTGTAAAAAATCATCTGGTAAAAGATGCAAATGTGCTACAGGGTCGAACTTAAGAAATTTGAATTTTGCATAATGTAGGAGATATACAAGTGATTTATTTGAATGTTACAATTCTATTCTATATTGAGTTCACAATTCTATTCTACATTGAGTTCAGTGTCGCTATCGCTATCCTCATCTAAAGTAATTATAATTGGCGCAATTGATTTTACAGAAAGGTACGAGTTTTCAACATTTATAACATGACTAACAAAGCTTTTACTACTCTCGGTAGGAATGTCATTCATACAGTTCCTAATTAATTCTACCACACTACCACTTAAAGTCGGAGAAGTATTTTTTCCGCGCACGCTCGATTTAAGTTGGTGCCACATAAGCTCTATGGGATTGAACACGCAGTAGTAGGGAGGTAGTCGTAACACTGTATGTCCCAATTCTTCTACAATTGTATCACAAACATACGTTTTTTTAAAGAAAATGACTGCAGCACTTGTAAAAGTTCTTTTTTTGTATAATTTTTCTCAAAATATATGTCATTTGCAGCCATGAAGTTTTGAATCTTCAATTTCGTATTCTTTGAGCCAGGAATTTTTTGCAATTGTCGACTATGATAGCTTGCGTTGTCCATTACTATAACGATGTTTGGCGGAATGTTGGGTAACAGACAATTTTTAAACCAATCTTCAAAAAGCTCTGCTGTCGTATCTTCGTGATAATCAACAGAAGAGTCCTTAATATTTTTGGCAGAAAGCCACATAGCGTTTGGGATCCAACCACTTTCTGATCCTGCGTGTAATATTGTGTTTCTCTCCCCTTTATTTGATGGTGCTTTTGTTTTACACTCATCAGAGGAATCAGACCATCCTTTGGAAGGGGTGTTATGCGTGTCAAACCACGTCTCGTCGAGGTAGAGTATTGGCCGATTTTCAGACCGGTATTTTCTTATTGACGTTATATATTCAGAACGCCAGTTTATTAAACGTGTGGATTCCATTATTACTTGTCTCTTGTCAATTTTGCGATATTTAAAGCCCAGTTCAGACAAAGCTCGCCAAAGAGTAGTGAGGCCACAGTTGATGTGAGTTTCGTCATTGATGAGCCGCTGTTCCAGACTTTTGATTGTAGGGACACGCTGCTCATCGTACATAGTGAACATTTTTCGCCTTATCAAATCTTTTTCCCAGTCGTCTAGACTTCTTGTGACACCGGAATCTTTACGCTTTTTTCTTGATTCCATGGAATTTTCAACAATTCGTCTAACTGAAGTAAGAGGCACCTTCGTCAAATTACTGGTTACTTTTGCTGCAGCACTCGCGTTATATCCTTGCTGAAGTAAGGAACTATACACATTTTTTATAATGATTTTCGCGTCACAAGATAAGTGATTCTTCTTTAACGAACCACTGGAAGAAGCACTATTACTTTTTATCCACGGACGCCACATACTGCCTATTCTGTAACGTTGGGGTATAAAATCTTTGCTATTAATGTCTGTAATAACAAATCAATGTTATAAAATTATTGCACGCCGTAACACAAGTGAACACTTCCAATGAAATACAAAGACTAAAATGAACAAGAAGTGTAAGCTGTAATCCTCTACAATCCCTCTCTGAGAAACAAAATTACCTGAATCCGGTCCTTTTACATTTATGATGTGCATCTCGGATTTTACAACTTAAGGGTCTGATTGGTTTTATTATGATCCTTCAGTCAATACCATTTATTGTGAAAACTACTATAACACCAATCAATTGTTTATTGGTAGATGTCAACTTGCTGTATGGAATAGAGAAATGGAATCTAGTCCTGTTATTATAGTTGTGCATACATGTTTTCTAGTGAATTAAATAGTGATATATCAAATCATTGCTTGGGGAAAAGTAGGAATTTCAAGTTTCTCACAACTCTCAACATTTGGTATTCCTGCCAATGCTCGTATGGCTCTTTTCTGAACGGTGAACACTGATTGACCCCAGTTAATAATCCCGTAGACCGGTGGTTCCCAAAGTTGCCTGGACTAGGACCAATCTAAAACAATTTTCCAAACTCGAGACCCACCTCTAGGAAATTCAACCGTTACCAATATGAATAATGATATTTTTCAAATGAAAAACAAAGTTCAAATACAATATTTAATACTTTATCGAATAACTGCATCAAAAAGTTATTTCCAAGGGTAGGATGAAATTGTTTCCTATATGTCGCTATCACAGTTTTCACAGTTTTCAATGCGTTTGATTTGTCCAATTCATTTTGGTGGGACCCATAGATTGGGAAATCCTACCATGATAATGTGGAACATGCCATGATAGGTAGAGAGGCCGAAATGTATCCTTTTGCCGAGGTTTGGAAACATTTCATCTCACAGGTGTTAGTTAATTATCACGAGGATTGCTGCACTATTCGATGTTTATGTTACTTACTAAAATATTGGACGCCTATTCGACGAATAAAGTGGATTGGACCTGATAAACAAAAGATGAAACTGAGTGCTGCAAGTGGGGCTTTAGTTATCAATGAGGAAAAGGGTTTTTGAGAGAGAAAGTAAGTACCTTTATATTTTTTGTACGTTTCGGTACTGTCATGTATATCTTTTATACCTTTTATATCTTTTATATCTTTTATTTATCTTTATTAGCGGGGATCAAGACGACCATCAATTCCGATAAGCAGGATGACATTCCGCCAAGAAGAATCGGAAATTTTTTTCGCCCTTGTCTTCTTCTGAATGAACAAACGGTGACTTTCAAAAGTGAAAGTGGGTTATTGGTGAGTACATTTTCGAATGGTTATGAATTTACATTTTACACTTATATTTATTTTCAGTCAGAAAAAATGAGACCAAAAAAATATACAAACACTCTCTG
This sequence comes from Zygogramma bicolorata, assembly GCA_032362365.1. Lineage (NCBI taxonomy): Eukaryota > Metazoa > Arthropoda > Insecta > Coleoptera > Chrysomelidae > Zygogramma > Zygogramma bicolorata. The sequence goes on from JAVJAQ010001667.1 coordinate 3,968,699, forward strand.
TTGATAGGTATGAGTATATCATTCAAAGACGTGTGTTTTAATCAGAAAAATGAGAAAGTCCATCTAAAACAGCTACTCCCTTGTCTATATTCGTGAATGAATCAAACGTTTTTGAATGTTATACACGTATCGACAGACAGTGTTTGTAAATTTTTTATCTTACTCCTTTCACTGAAAAAACAAATATATTTGCAAATATGTGTAAAAAGCAATCAATATAAAGCTTATCTAATATCTAGAGAAATCAGGAATAATTATTGATCGACAATACGGATTTCGCCATCAAAGATCAACCAGTAACTTATTGGTTATGTTTCTCATATTTGGCTGCATTCAATCGAGAAATTCGGAGAAACGATAGCTGTTGCACTCGATATTTCAAAAGCGTTTGATCGAGTTTGGCATCGGGGTCTCCTTTCTAAACTGCCGTCTTATGGTTTGCCTCCTTAGTTGTGTGCTTCGTTGAAAAGTTTCTTGTCTGATAGGTCTCTGTATGTGGTTGTTGATGGAAAATCATCTGATATTATCCCAATAAATGCAGGTGTCCCACAGGGTTCAGTTCTGGCGCCCACTTTGTTTCTGCTTCATATCAGAGAAAACATCTTGTTCAGTACATAGTTTTGCAGACGACAATACCAGCTCGCAAATCAAAAATTCAAAGAAACAGTCACGTCATTAAAATTAACGATGACTTGGTAAAAATAATAGAAAGGGGTGACATGAACTTGGTGAAATTTAATGCTAGGAAAACCCAAGCATTTCTCTTCTCGAAGGAAGTCGATCTATCATCGTCCATTATTCAGATGTCAGGAGTAACTATTCATACAAAGTCAAGTATCTCGATGCTTGGAATTACGATCAGTAATAATCTCTCATGGAAAAAACCATGTGAGATCAATCGCTATAGGTGCTTCCCAGAAACTTGGGTTTCTATTTCGTGCGAAGAAATACTTCATTTCTCGTCAGCTTCCAATGATTTACAAGGCTCAAATACGACCCGTCTTGGAATATAGTTCTCATGTGTGGAGTTCGGCACCAAAACATTCACTGAGGTTTCTCGATTCTAATCAGAGAAAGGCAATCCGTCTTGTTGGTGATTCTTCGCTCACAGACTCGCTCACTTCATTGGAACATCGTAGAAGGGTCGGAGACTTGTTTCTCTTCTTTAGATATTTTTACGGTCGGTGCTCTTCTGATTTGTTATCAATCGTTCCACCCTTGAATCTACATGGATCTACACGGATGACTCGATCAGTTGAGAGATCCCACCCCTTCGTTGTGAATCTGGAGAGCTGCCGAACCTCTCTTGCTCAGGGTTTTTTTTCAATAGAACTGCCGAGCTTGCCGAGAGAGGATTTTCTTGAGGCGTACAAACTTCAAAGTGAATGAATGTCAATTCGTATCTCCTGTCCCTTGATTCACGCGGTGTTCTTTGATTCCATTTCCTGTGAATCTTTATGTGAAAAAAATCTGTTTTTTCAATTCGGAGAAGAAAAATACCAAAAATAATTCATCAAAGTTCATTCTCTTCACAAAATTACCCAAGTTCCTAAGTCATTTCCTTTTATAGTTGAATATTTTATCAGAAAATATCACAGAGCTTCCTATACTTAATAAGGACACAAATTGTGGGCAATCAATTTAGAATAGACTCTATATTTGGAGTGAGGTAAGATGATTATTCGCTTTTCTTATAGACCTCGTTGAGAGATTTCTCGTAAAAGTTCTTCCAAGTACTTTTGTTTCAATGTTTGTAAAGCATGGTTCATCAAGGTCTTCCTGGTCACACAAAAAAACTGTAAGTTACAAACTCACCTGGAGGAAACCATCGTGGTTTTTTAACTAAACTTATAATATATACAATCAATAACACGATAGTCAATATTAGCGGAGAAAACATTCTTCACACAACAACCTCACTCGACTTCAATTAGGAGATTATCATATCATTAAGAATTCCAAACCAAAAGCAGTGGAGTGGAATTATTTATAACGTTTCATATCTTCAATTAGTTAATGTTTCGAGAATCGAAATTGAGAAATGTTTTTGGTCAATATTCTTCTTGTGGATACAGAGTGTCCCAACGGAAATTATCCATCATGAATATAAATTCGAAACAAAGGTATACAGTTCAATTATTTCAACTTATCCATGCGTCATTAATTTATGATCAAAGAAATCACACACCCTCTATGTAACATCTCTCTCTACCCACCGCTATGAGCAGATCAAAATTCGTTGGCATTTTTTTCTAATAGAATAGAGTCAGCCATGAAACCAACAATGTTTTATATTTCAACTGTCGCGTTTCCACTCAACTTTTCTTTGTGTAGTTTATTATACTAATGTGCATGTATATGATTATAATTAATAATTCATTCATAATTTCTAGAATCAGTTATTCATCCTCAAGATCTCATGAGAAGGAAAGACGGAGTTTGATGTAAGATCTTAATGACACCATCTGATAAATCAGTATCAACCACCAGTCCATTTTTTCTCTCCGGACTTTGACTTAGAAAGCTACATTATTTGGTCCTTCGAGCCGGATCGGTTATTTCAGCTGATTATTGCTGGTTCAGTTGCATAAAATCCAGGTATTCTGTTGATTTCAATTCAATTCCATTTGTACCTATTTACGGTGAGATACCGAATCGGTATCCGCACGAACTACGCAAAAAAGTTCAGAGCACCGCAACAAGTTTACTCGAGCGATAAAGGATTTATTCGAATCAGCTGTTTCGAATTAATTGTAATTCTAACAAAATTATTGTAAATGCGAGCAAAACAATATTAATACAGTATTAATACAGTTTTTTGGAAAAAAGTCACAAAACTTCCCTTTAAATGTTTATGTTAATAATGAGTCCATCAGACCATCAGATTCAACAAAATTTTTGGGAACTTGAGTTGATCATAATCTCAACTGGAAAAAACATATCGAGCATATGTGTAAAAAGATAAAAACAAATTTCTATGCCATGCTACAACTTGAAGGAATTCTAGATAGAAAGTCTCTCATTGACATATATTATGCTTTGATCAACTCTATCTTATCGTACAATATAACCTTATGGGGAAGTAGTAGTGATATCAATCGAGTTTTTGTCTTACAAAAAAGAGTGATACGAATGATTTTTGACTTAAAGTGGAATGAATCCTGCAGGCCAACCTTCATAAAAAGCTGTATATTAACAGTTCCAGCTCTCTACATATACAATTGTCTGATATACGTGAAGAAAAATGAAAATAGCTTCGAAACGATTTCGTGATGGTACAGTTATCCCACAAGAAGAGGTGAATCAATAAGCCTCAAACACCATAAAACAAGTTTGTATGAAAAAACTCCTTCATATGCTGGATCAAAGTTTTTCAATTGTCTACCTCCTTGTGTCAAAACACAGACAAACTTTAACGAATCTAAGAAAGAACTGAGATCATTTTTACTTCAAAATAGTTTTTATTCAGTCTCAGAATATTTAGAGAAGAAGTGGTAGGTGTCATTTTTATTAATTTGTTTAGATATTGTGTACAAGTATAAGTGTAAGTGTGATGTGAATATGAGTGTATATTGAAAATGTATATCTTATGTTTGAAGTATATTTTAATATAACATTGTATGTATGGACTCTATTTGTGTCCATATTATGTATGTATGATTTTGCAGCTTTCAATTGACGATTCCTATATCACTTTTGTGATCTATGGTTAATAAATAAATTGAATTGAATTGAATAAGCGTCACAAATGAATGTTTTTCTTTTCTCCTTTGAACATGGTATTACCCAGTTTTGACCATTTTTGAGAGTAAAAAGAAGTGCTTTCTTCACTTAATCACCGCATAATTCGTGTTTCAATTAGATTTTTTTCTGGCACTATAATATTATTCGTTCAAATATTTCATAATGTCAACCGCCGATGAGATAAAAGAATATAAATCGCTGAGAAAAGTTGAATTCAAGAGGCTTGAAGAGCTGCAAGATGTTTCAAGGAGGGCTGAATCCGATTTCGCTCATTATTCTTTACTCCAGATATACATGTAATCAATTGAAGAAATCAAACCGAGATCTTCAGAGTATCACCACAACATGAGATTGATTGGTGATGATGACGCACTTTTGGAAACAGAAAATGGAGTTCGGGAAAGTTTTGACACTTCATATTATACAATTAAATCTGTTTGATCGAAAGCTCTTAGCGATCCACCGCCCAATGCCGCTCTAAATACTTCAAATTCATGTCAAAAAATTCCGTTACCTATTATTGAACTTCCGATTTTCAGTGGAGATGATCTTAACTTCGACACCTATATGGATATGTTCAATTCGTTGGTGGTCAACAACCCTTTGTTATGCGATGTTACCTTCTTGAGAGGCCCAGCTCTGAAGGTTGAGTGAAATTTTATTTAACACATTTTATCCAAATATAATTTTGGATAAAATGTGTTAAAAATCGAAATATAGATACAAAAGATAAAATAGTCTAAAATTTAGTTGAAATTCAGAAAGATTTGTATATCCAGTATATAGATTTGTATATCCAGTATACAAATCTTTCTGAATTTCAACTAAATTTTAGACTATTTTATCTTTTGTATCTATATTTCGATTTTTAACACATTTTATCCAAAATTATATTTGTACATTGATTTTAATATCCAATTTAAGAACAAAATACTCTATAGTTAATTACTTGTTGTAGAACTCAGCATTTACTGTAAAAAGCATATTTCACAAATGATTTTATCTGTATATAACTATCATTTTACTAGAACTAGAATTGAATAAATAAAAAATCTCACGCACAGGCTAATTGCCTTTGTGAGACCATCGGTTTGAATGTACGGATTTATATGTACCGTTTTATGATTTTGATTTCTACTCAAACTATATATTATTATTATTATTATATTATCTTCGCCTCCATGTTTCATCATCCTATTAAACATGTCTCTGGATTCGTAATAATTGGAATATATTCTGTGAGTTAAGTTGAATTGAGAACTCTCAATGATGTAGGTCCGACATTTCCATATAACTGAATATTTGCAATGCAACCTCTCAAATATTGATTTCTTAGTATTGTTTGAAAGTCATAATTTTTTGGCTGATGAATGTTTTGGTTATCAACCTAGCACAATCTGAAAAATTTGGAATTCATATTGAAATTTATACAAGTGCAGAAGGGACCCCGAAAAATTGCTGCTTCAATTCAAAACAGTTTCTTTTAAATGAAACATCTATTGGTCAGCAACTAATATATGATATGAATATATCAATATCACTCACTCAGTTCCCACGTGATTGTGAATAATATAATATACAAGCTTGAGCAAAAGATATTCTTCCCTCTCGCCCGGTAATGTTTTATTATGTAAACTATTCCAATTTGTTTCGGATGTAATTATTTCGTCCAACTTTGTTGGGAAAAAATGCCTCGTGTGAGTGCTATCTCGGATTTTTATGTATTTTTTATCAAATATTCTTATTTTGGATCATGACCTTCAAGGAAAATAACTTTGGATGATAGAAGAATAATCTGTAACTCAGAGAAATAGTAGTACAGTTTGAGATTAGTAATCGTATAATATGGGACTCGCACGGAATTTCCCACGAGTAAGACTCTTTCAGCACGAGCCGTAGGCGAGTGCTGTATGTTACACTCAGGCGAGTTTCATACAATACTTTTTCTACGACCATTGAAATACCACGATAACGAATCAATGATGTGATTGAAACCTTCGCTGTAAAAGTTTAAATTTTTTTCAGAGAACAACTACCCTGAGAATAATCTCTACATATCACCTTCAATCAGGGACGTATCCAGTAATTGGGTCTGGGGGCCTGAGCCCAGCAAAATGAAAATTAATGAAATTACCTGTGTAATTTTTTCGACTCTAGGGGAAGCTGCTTCCCACCATGACTGCTAGTTCCCAACGAGACGGCCCAAAAACTAGGTGCCATTTTATTACTCTAGAGACCGTGTAAAAAGTATGGGGAACGACATAACTAAGACTTTTGGACCACTGCCGTCAATTTCTGGTGGCCCGATTATCCGCCATAATTAAATAAACATTGCATCTGGAAACGTCATTTTGTATAAAATTATTACTGACGGCATACTGTTTATATTAACAGTAGTAGTTAAAAATTAAATTTCAACTTATTGCCGTCAAAAAAAATGGCACCGGAAGTTAGGAAAAATTTTGAAAATTTGAAAGTTGAGTATCCATTTTAGTATCAAATCATTATATTGACGGCAATAGCATAATTTATTATACTTTGTGATGTTATTTCGTGTTTTATTAATGCCGTCAAAATTTACTGGCACCGGGGTTGAAAAAAGGGGGTGGTAACCCCTTACGTTGAATACGGTTTTAGTATTATTTCATTACAACTACTTGAGAATACAATATTATACATTATTGTGCCGTCAATTTTTAATGGCACCGACGGCTATTAAAAATCAAAAAAGTTTATAGCGTACAAGACGTGATACGCCGTCAAAAATATTTTTATGGCACTTGAAATATTTAAAAGAAAAGTTATAAAAAACAGAAACCACATGTTTAGGACAGAAATTGAACTATTTTTTAATAATTAACAGTATCGAAAAAAAAAATTAAAAAATTTGATGTTTTTGAAAAAAAAGAAACCTATAAATGGATTTATGTGTAGAAAAAGTTTTGTAGGTGCTGAAAAAAAATTCTTCTCTCCATGTAGAGATTTGAAAAAGATGTTGAGAGTGCTATAAGGGTCTCAAATAAAAGGGGGAATGATGAAAAGAGAGAGAGAGAGAGGAGTAGAATGGAGAAGGCAGCTGTCCGAGTGGCCGCAGTACACCGTAGTACCACGCTTGCTACCAGTTGCTACGCACATCTTTAGTTAGGAAGGTTCAGATACATTACACCCCCTTTTCTCAACCCCCGGGCCACCAAATTTTGACGGCGATGATAAAAAATCAAATAACATGATAAAATAAAATAAATTTTACAACTGCCGTCAATAATAATTTGATACAAAAATAGTACCTCTACTAGACGTAAATAAACAATTTTTCTGACTTCGTTTACTTTTTTTTTTGACGGCACCAACTTTAAATCGTTTTTTTATTGATTTTGATGTGAAATATAATTTTTTTGTAAGTGCCAAACACTATGCGAAAATTCTGCACCCAGGGTGCCCGAGGTTGGGGTGACCACCCTTTTTTTCAACCCCGGTGCCAGCAAATTTTGACGGCATTAATAAAACACGAAATAACATCACAAAGTATAATAAATTATGCTATTGCCGTCAATATAATGATTTGATACTAAAATGGATACTCAACTTTCAAATTTTCAAAATTTTTCCTGACTTCCGGTGCCATTTTTTTTTGACGGCAATAAGTTTAAATTTAATTTTTAACTACTACTGTTAATATAAACAGTATGCCGTCAGTAATAATTTTATACAAAATGACGTTTCCAGATTCAATGTTTATTTAATTATGGCGGAAAATCGGGCCACCAGAAATTGACGGCAGTGGTCCAAAAGTCTTAGTTACGTCGTTCCCCATACTTTTTACACGGTCTCTAGAGTAATAAAATGGCACCTAGTTTTTGGGCCGTCTCGTTGGGAACTATGCGCTGATACCTCTGACCTCTGTATGTATACAATCAGGATTCTGCATTGATGAGCTGCAGTGAACGATTATTGTAACCTCATATAAATTGAATGTCGTAAACGCTCTACGTTCGTTTGTATTAGCTTTATTCTGTTGGTATTTTATAATTACTACAAAAATGCTAATTGAATATATTAGACGTGCCGTTAACACAATACAATTGAAGGTAATGGAAGTGTTTTATTAGTTTGTCATAGAAATGTTCATAGAATAAAATTGAAAAACAAAATAGTCACAAAAATATCACAGAAACGTGTTACCAACTAACTTATAAAACATATTTTCATTCAAAAGTAAATTGTTTCGTAGCAGTTTTATAGCACTTTTCTGTGAGGTTTCGATTTTCTTTATAAAACAATTCCAAGATTATTTCATAACTGCCTCCTGTAGCTTTCATGAGATTATTTCATTGGAATGCTTTCAGACACAATTTTGTTTTTATCACCAAATTTTTTTACCTTAATGATAATTTCCCAAATATTTTATAGTATGGTATATTTATTACAATTTCTAGACAATAAAATAACTGTTATAAATTCGAATTGATTCCACTAATATATATTTGCTGTCTCCAAGAATAAAATGCAGCATATAAGAGGAACTAGCTGACATTGATTTTTAGGGGTCGTGTAATAGTATAATTTGTCAGTTTTATTCCACTGGCGTTCCAATAACTATATAACCAATAATGTCGTGAAATATTGGTAATTGGAAAAAATAAAATACTCCGATCTCTCCCACGTGACCTAGTGCCTCCATTTTCTCTTGATAAAAACAGGAAAATATATCCCCTCAAACCAATAGTTCAAAACTTTTTCGAAATTATTTCATTATAATCGATGGAAGAAGTTTCTTTGCCAAGACATCCCGTTAGATAGTAGTGTTCCATAACAGCTTTATAGGGGTAATATGTATAGTATTTGGAATACGTTAAAATACCTGCTATTGATACCAAAGTATTTTATAGAACGACGCCTTACGCCATTTTAAAATGATAGCAATCCGGAATACTGACAATAGATCAGTTGAAAATATGAATATCGCACCTTTAGTGATATTTACAGCTGAAAAGTACATAGATATTATAATATTATATTATTTAGAACAATCTGAGTTAAGTTTGAGACTGGAAAATTAATAAGTCAACACAGTGAATTTTTCTATAGATAATTAGTAATCGTAATTAGTATAAAAAGTACAAAAGTCAAATCATTAATGTGGCTTCAACCTTTTAATTTGTTAGTGTTCAAAGGTAGTTGGTGATATATTTTCCTAGTGTCCGATACAAAATTACTTTTTACGCCTTCAAAGAAAAATTTTATCACTTTTTTGTATTTTAAATATTTTATAAGTATCGCTTGGATATGTTGCAAAAGTGAAGTGCAATAAGAGGAGTCTTTATGAAATTACTCTTTGAGGGTGGTAGAAAAATTAAATACCGGAATGTTTATGAAACTGTTTTGAAATGTTTGTAAAAGGCTTCTCAAAATATTAATGAAGACTATAATGTTTTATAAAACGGTGCCAATTTCCTACTTATAAGTGTTTAATAAGCACATTGAAAACGTTCTTGAGAATAATACAGTTTTCTAATTTGTTTCTCCGAAACATTTTAGCAGCTATTATACAATATGAAAATGCTAGTTGGCTTCACCGTGAAATTGCAAATTTGGATTGATCGCTTCACTTCAAAACTGTTTTTTTTTATGTTAGAGATTGGTAGACGAAACTGGCAAGTTTCAATTGCAATGAGCAGTTTGAAAAAAAGTATTTATATGTCAGGTTTAATGGAGCAGTCAAATAAACGCCACCACAGTGAAATATATTTATTAATCTATTCAGTCAACTCATAATAGATAGGGCAGCAGTAATTGAAACAAATCGTAATCCGCGAAAATTTACATGCCATAATTTTCGTTCATTATGTTCAACAAGAATTTAGATAGCAGCCATTTTACAGACTGCTTTACATTTGTTACACATAAAACATCGATCGAAGTAAAAAAAAATATACTGTTTCAAATGATACAGGGTGGTTTACAAATTCTCCGAATGTATTGCGAAAAAAAAATAATGAAAACCAACTTTTTGCAGTACGCCAATCACAAGTGGAATTAGTCTCATCGTGAGAGTAACGAGAATTTTATGGAGCATACTCTATGAAAGTATACAGTGTGTTCCATCAAGAACAGAATTTGGGTTAGCCTTAAAGTACCACGCAGCGCGTATTTTTTTGCATATTATGATTCGTTCCAGATCCAAGTACTTCCTATTCCAAAGGCAGACTGTAAAAAATTTATCCAAAAAATCTGTCACTGTCGCATGTTAAAAATAATACTTAGTCAGTCGTCACCTCTTTCAAATACAATTCATAGTTTGTCAACGATAATTATGATAATTTTGATTTCTAGTTAATACGGAAAAATCTCGATATACAGGGTATCTCCAATCAATAAACTAATGTGAACATATCGCACTGACCTGTAACTGAAGGTGCCCCGCCCTTAGAAATTCCCTCAAATAATTCAAATGGCAATGAACCATAAAACACAATTCAAAAAAAATTTCATCGGGGAGAATCATTTCTCAAGGGGTTTTCTTGAGTATTCTGAAAAAAATATATGACTTGTTATTCTTGGAATAACATATGATTATTCAGGACCCGAAAGTTTCAATAGAATAGTTATGTAGAGAAAATTGTATCAATGGAATAAAAAATTCTATATGATAATTCAGGATAATTCCTAGAATAAGTTTTGGATACTTCTTGGATTTTCGATAAATCGTAGGATGTTTGGTGGAGTATTCCAAGAATAATTTTTTAATTTTTGAAAAATACTCATAGAATAATCTCAAATAGTATATTGTTCAACGAGCAAGTAATGGAAGTAATTTTCCACTAGTGGGAAATAAGCCTTGCATGCGAGTTATACACTATACTTTTTCTACGGCTATAAGAAAAACAGATAATAGCGAAATGATTAAACAGATAAAATCAACATCAAATTCAAAGTCATTCAAAATTTCCATTTAGGTGCAATGAAATAGAGCTGTCATTTGTTGAAATTTGACCATCCATGGAGAACTTGATTAATCGTGTAATACCAAATACTACTGTAACACTATGATGTTATTGTTTTATGAGGTGAGTAAATGGAATTGAAGACATACTAAAACTGTAGGGCAATGAAGTCATCTTTTTATGCAATCAGAGATATGAGAGTCATGGGCATCTTTTTCATAGACATGTCAATGTCAAAATATTATTTACAAAGTAGTCTGCCCACGAATATCATCAGTTCTAAACTCAATGCAACCTGTATAAAAATAAAGTACTAACGACTGAATTAGTATCTTTCATATAACTGAAGAATAGCCATGCTATATATAATTTCAAATCAACACCAGAAACAAAGGTATTTTTGCCCCACGTACATTTTTTCAACTGGATTTCTCTCATCAGAAAACATACAGCCGTGATTATCAAGTCATAATACCAAATAGCGAATTGTCCATCGAGAATGGGAGCATGCAATTTTGATGTGAATAACAGAATACATATTGCTGTGATTTCAATAGTACCCATTAGGGCTGAGGTGATAAATAATCAGTTATCAAGTGGATTCAAAACCTCAATCAAAATTCAAACATTTTGCGATATTGAAAAATCGAGGTAGATCTTTCTTATATACTATAGAACATTTGGTTCAACCTCCCTCCTTATGAATTCGAAAAAAGACATCGAAAACGTTGGTAAATGTTTCATACATTGTCAGTCTTCTCTGTAGATTAGTCTTGCCCTAAAGGGCTTCGGTGCCATCGTAACCCCATCGAAACCTTCAAGTGTGAGTTCCTCTTCCCCGAACTTTTCTATGTTGAAATTATGCAGCACCGAGGTGAAAAACATGAAAAGGTTGGCTTTTCCGAGAGACTCTCCAAGACAACGTCTCTTCCCTGAAAAAAATTGATGCATAATTGAATAGGGACGATAAAAAAATTGTAAATGTTTGGTGGAGAAGTTCACAATCAATACCAACTTGTCATTTTAGCTCTCTTACTGAAAAACTTCCACAGTGTTTCAGTGCAAGTAAAAATTTGTTATTCTAAGAAGACCACAAAATAGCTGTTATCGAATACGATAGACAGGTCAGTTGCTTAGGAGATTCAAGAGGATCACATACTGAGGACAAGTAGTATGAAGTTTTCACCGAAGGATATTCCAGTAGTCCCAAATTCATGAAAATCACAAGAGAAAATACCAATACCAATAGCTTTAGTGTATGATCGGCTTGAATTTATAAAAAATAAGAAGTGAATATATTTTGATATTTGTATATCGTCATCTCCGTTTCTTGTCTTCCACCACGCCACTACTGCATTAGAGTTTCAATATACTCTTTCTTTTCCAGGTAGTGATAGCAGACAAATAGAAGACTGACTGGGAAACAAATCCTCACGAATGAGCCGTTGAGTTTTCATGAGATTCACTGATAATTCCAGATATGTGACTATCAACAGATTTCCGTAAATTTTCACAAAAACTGAGGAACTAACAGTTTTCAACCATTCAGAATTCTACCTCTTGGAGTTAAATCAAATAACCTTTCGAACAATTAACGAACAATTGTTCCAAAGATGATTTGATTCAACGCCAGTCTTCAAGTATGCCCATAACTTCGTGTTGTTCGCTTCAGCTTTGGTCGGGGCTTGATACTATGAAAGTTCTGTGAAGAAACCTGCACTGGCACCGGTCGGATATAATTCAATGCCCTTCGTTATATTAGGCAGGGGAGTAGATGTTTTCTGAACAAATTGTTCGAAAGAAGATTTTATTACTATTTCCGCCTAGGGACGAAGATTTCAAGGTCAGTGGTTATTTGGTCACTCGAGTCGAGAACTCATTCGAAAAAGTGGTGTCTCACCGCCTCCAAATGGAATGTAGTGTCCTTCGTGCTTGATGAGATTTCCTGCCTCGTTCAGGAATCTCTCTGGCCTGAATTCGAACGGATCTCCCCAATACGACTGGTTCATATGTACGCTATACAAGTTCGTCAAGATGATTGTATCCTCTGGAATAATGTATCCGTAGAGGTCTGTATCTCTCAGAGCTCGATGAGCAATTCCCAAAGGCGCGATAGTAACTCGACGTTGTATTTCCATAAGAACTGCTTCGGTGTATTTCAATCTGAAACGAAAGTTTTTTTTATTTGACATTAAAACGTTTGATATTAGAGCCGTAATAATTTTCGTTGCGTTTTTTCCTGGTAAAGGGATAGAGGAAAATCCCATTTGGGGTTTATAAACATTAATCTGTCGATTAAAGTAACGACTAACTACTAAGAAGATGGCCATCTTTCATCTTTTCAACTAAAAACTGTGAAGCATGCGCATTAGGCATATTATTTTCTGACATTGGTATTAGTTCAAAAACAAATTGAAAACCGCGAAAAGAGGGAGTTTGTGTAATACAAAGCAATTGTTTTGATCAATTATTTCAAAACAAAAGCACAAGAAAGAAAATCAAATGTCGAATGACACAAACAAAAAAATTTTAATGATCACCGAACACTTTCCTGGTTCTAAATGTCAAGCATGAAACGCTCAAAAAACAATTTTTTTATTTTCAGCTTATTGTGTTTATAAATGCCTCCTCCGTTCTTAATTGTGAATTCTTAATTGTTGATTCGAAGTTGTCAGTTTAGTTGAGTTCATGAATCCAGCATTAGGTTATAATACTGGACGGTCAGAAGTTATATCAGAATTGATGTCTAGTAGAAGTAAGAGTAAGAGTAGACCTAATGAATAGTCAATATTGTCAATGAAAATGTAAGACGCTCGTCTTGATCTTCTGACTTTTTTTCTTCGAATATCAGATGTATCAATATTTAAAAATGATGTTCTCTTCAAGTTTTCAAATACAGTTCTTTTAACTTAACGTATAAACGTACGACATTAAAACTTAATTCCATTATATATTCGACATTCTTTTGAAAAATGCCTTTCTAATATCTAAGAATATACCTACCAAACCATTTAGGATTTATACCCAAAATTAAGAGCTAACCGATACAGGAAGAATTTGAAACTACAAATAAGTAATATGTTCCCTTTGTTTCCTCACATTGAACTGCATATTTGGTTATTCCTGAAATATGCGTCTTTTCATGGATTGTATGAACTTTCAATAAATAATACTGAATATGAGTGATATATTTGAATGTTTCACCTTGTTTTCCAACTTCATTGATCCAATTTAATTTTTTTCACACCATCAGAGAACAAATATATTTCAAAATTATTTTCCAGTATTGATCATGTATCTTAGAAAAAATAAACTAAAAAATAAACAATTTCTCTTACTTGCATAAATAAAATCTATCTCGAAAAGGTTGTTGAGCTGGTAATCAAAGTATTGTCTGAGAGCACCAATAATAATGAAATCTTGTCTCATTTTGATAATTCATTATTATTCGCGCTATTAATAAGTAATAATCAATAAATATTTTTCTTCGCCGTTGAAATTATTGACAACAAATATCATATATTCGAGGTCAGCTCCTTAGATCTGGTCAAACAAGAACACCACTTACTGACTGAGCGCCCGTGACAGATTTTTTGGAACAAAAAATTTAATAAAATCCCACGTTTCACAGTATGCCCAATGAAATCTCCACTGATGTTATCGTGGGATTGACGAAATTTTTCGAGGAATAATGTTTAACGAGATAAGTTTTTTTACAGTATGCCTTTTAGATAATCAGGCACGTGTTCAATTATTGGCGTACTCGTTAACCGGATATAAGCGACAGGCATACTCCACTGAAGTTGCAAAAAACGAAAAAAAATTTGGACAATTTTCTACAGGTCCTCATGAAGTTGAGTGAATTTATAATAGAAATTTTGCAGTCGATTTGAGGGTACAAATGAGGTATTATGACCTATAAAATTAAAAAAGTACTAATATCATAAAAAATGGCTTTCGGTGAAATTTATACAGTTTTTGATACCAATTTTGTCGTTCAGATCATCTATATCAAAAGATAGCATTGGTACAACGTTACCTATGGAGCGGTTCGGGATATCAAAGATGGAAACTTTGCCGATTTAGCATAATTCATTATCAGCTTGAATTTCTACTATGTTTAAGTTCATGGTACGTTCTCAGAACTATTTCCATTACAAAACTTCCGGAGTTCAATGTTTATGTATTTACAGGGGATTTAAATGAATATTTTTTAGGAATATTTGAACAAAATATTCAGTCATTTATTAAAATACCTGATGATCGAGAAATTGTCAGGATGTCGAATATCACTCGTTCTTCCCATCTGGACCTTGTTTCCATATTTACTGATTTTCGAAATATGCTGAATTCAATGGATTTTTTATTGTAACACTTATAGTCGAGTTTTGGCTCACCTTGTAACATTTGAAACAGTATGCTTTCATTATTATTATTTAAGTGTGAACATATTACAAACTTAAAATATTTTATCCTGAACAGGATTTTCCTGGATGATAAAAATGGTACCAATGAAATCCAGTGAACTTGTTATGGCGTGAAATTCACTCTGTTTGTTCCTGATGATCAATACATCAAAAAATGGCACTCGTATCTCCACTTCGTGGGTGAATTTTGTACTTTGGCATTTGCTGTTTGATGGTTACACTTGTATCCACCACCGTAAATTATTCATCAACATATATCTGATCCAGACCAAAAGGAAGTAAGTTTTCATCCACCTCAAATTTTCCCACAAATAATGAACTATGAATACAGACAATGAGTTATCCATAGCCGTTTCCTCGTGCAGTGTTCAAAATGAACCATTATATCGAAAACAATTTTAAAATACAATGTATTCTTCACCAGTGTCACTACTTGTCAAGCTCTCGATTTCAGAAGACACCTCAAATATATATATATATATATTTATATATGTTGGCATGAAGATTCTCACGGACAAACTCGACTGACAGTCGAGTTCGGAGGTCGAAACTCTAGACATCACCTAGAAGATGGCGAATGAGACTTTGCCGAAACGTTGTGACAATTATCCTACAGAGGATCGAAACCACAGAACACGGAATGAAACCGGAAAAAACAACTCATATATATATATATATATATATATATATATATATATATATATATATATGACTGTAGGATTTGAAAGTTGTTGCCACCACAATTATCACAGAATCACTAAAAATATCTGAGACTGATCGATGATGTATCTAGAAATAGCAAAATGTAACAATAATATGAGTAATAAATTCGAATAACTAAAAATAGACGAAGTGATGGTAGGATAAACCTCTGCAGGTGGTGTCTACACCACCTTAGAATATTAAATATAAATATTTCTAACCGCAGTCTTCAGATTCAGTATCAATCTCTCCCTGAAAATGCTAACCTTGTTTGTAAAATGCACGTCGTCTTTAATATACGGTGGTCAGTATCATACATACACACCTTACTTTGTCGCTCAAATTTGGAGATCGATTGCGGCCTACTTCGTTGTCCATCTCTTCTTGAACTCTTTTCCGAACATCCGGGTATAAAAGCATCGCTAATATCGCGAATCCCAGCGTATTGCTTGTTGTCTCAGCTCCAGCCATGAAAAGGTCCAAACATACCGACATCAGTTGATCATCTGTGAATTATGTTACTTAGAAGAATCGAGAATTGTATCGATCGATTTGAATGTATCATTAGCAGAAAGCCAAGGCTCTTTACCGGAACTTTAAATTCCAATAGTGACTTGTATAGCTACTAGTATAAATGATGAGTTCGTGAAATTTGATTTGAAAATTGAGACTTTATTCCTAGAGATCACTTTCCTATCACCAAACCGATATTACCTGCACTCAACGCGCATATCGGTAACAAAGTTGGCATTTTCTCCTGAAAATGCTAATCTTATCAACGAAACATGTGTCGAGGGCAAATAATATCAGTTTGGTGTTAGGGTATTTGATCTCTACAAAAAGTTTCATCTTTTACATCGAAGGTTTCAATTTCATCGTTTATTAATTCGACTTGTGTCCATCCAAAAAATATTTCCGTGGATGTCATATTTCATATCCATGGATTATATGTTTGTAATATGGACATAAAATAGACATCCATGAAAAATATACTGTGCTATCTGTCAGAAATATTTAATGAAGTAGCTTCAACTTAATTGAAATCGTTAATACTGATATCATATCAGTTTGCGACAACTCATACAAACATTTTCAAATTATATGTCGACTGTTCAAAATTTTTATCAGAGCTATAACTAGACCGACAATCATAAATTTTAACGATGAGACGAAAGCCGTATTCGCTGTTTATCTACATAGTATGTTAATAGGCAGACCTTAAATAACAAATGCATTATTGGCAGATACCACGAAAGACATAAATGTCTTTTAAAATGCCAGTAGAGAGTTGTTTGTGTTTTGGGAGCTACACTACTGAAAAAAATATTTGTCTCGCCAATTCCTTAAAACTCCATAGATACGGATGAAGCAGGGCTATTGATACTGGTTTGCCACAGGGTTCTATGTAGGGTCCGATTTTATTCCTGTTCTATATAAATGACATCTCTCTCTATGACTGATATAACTGGTAGCCTCTCTCTTTTCGCGAATGATACAACAATTACATGGAGGGGAAAAACTCAGTTGAGAAAAAAAACGTGTAGAATTGGTGTGACACCTATTTACAATAAATGTTTCGAGAAAGAATATTGAATTATTCGAATATATATAAACTGCTCTAAATTATAAACAATTAATTCAACACAAAATTTCTTGCTGTATTCATTGGCTGAAGTATGATGAATACGTTAAACAACGTTAATCCTTCAGATGTTATGCAGGGAGAGTGGTTTCTGATGAGCTGGGTTTCCATACCGCAAAAACAGTTTATCTTGTACTGAATGCAGCTATATTGAATACCATTTTGGGGAATTCAACTCTTCCCTCTTCAACGTTGATATTACAGAAAAGGGCATTGAGATGTTTCTGTATAGTCAAACCCAGAGAATCGTGCAGAAATTTGCCCATTTGTAATAAAATATAACAGTCATTGCACTGTTCATTCTTGAAACAGATTGTCCTATATATGAACATGGGTCGAAATTCAACTTTTTTTTACTCATTTTGCTATTTGTTATAAAAATTATGGTTTCAGACTTTCAAACCCGACCTCGAATTCAGTTGGAGACTCCATCTACTGAGGTGATGGTGAACCTTTCAATGATTTACCAATAAAATGAGAGGTAAGGCCTCGTTGATCCAATGCTCGCAAAAGTTTCGACTTCTGAGGGTTGACGTTCGTCAGCTGGTTAACGAAACGAACAAT
Source organism: Zygogramma bicolorata (assembly GCA_032362365.1). Taxonomy (NCBI): domain Eukaryota; kingdom Metazoa; phylum Arthropoda; class Insecta; order Coleoptera; family Chrysomelidae; genus Zygogramma; species Zygogramma bicolorata. The sequence continues at coordinate 3,986,722 of JAVJAQ010001667.1, forward strand.
TCACAAAAATTCACGATTGTCATTGTCAAGGTATTGTTCGATTTCACCTAAAATTCCACCACTAATTAAAGTTCATCTATATTTTCATTTCTTCGACTTCGTGAATCAGATGCAAATCTTCTTACAATAAAGTTTATTTTGATTTGATTTGGAGTTCACCAAATATGATTTTCGTTCGCGGATTACATTTGTTTTGTGCTTTGCCGTACCATGTTCTCTTTGATAGAGATATCTTGTAATTGGTGTACCAGAAGTTTGAATCTTTGGTCATCCAGTAGATAGCGTTTGGCCTACGAGGTTTACACTTGCTACACCAAAATTAGATTTTTGTCTCGTAAGGAACAAAGGATTCGAAACAATTTCTGGTCTTGCTTATTTTTTTTATATGTATGTAGATTTACACGAAAGGGAAGCCCTATAATGTTCAAAGAACACCGCCTGAATCAACGGACAGGAAATACGAATAAACATTCACTTTGAATTCCTGAAGTTTGTAAGCCTCAGGAGAAACCTCTTTTGGCACGGAGTTCCAAAGCTCAGCTGTTCTATTGAAAAAAGGTCCCTGAGCAAGAGAGGTTCGACAGGTTTTCCAGATTCACAACAAAGGGGTGGGAATTCTGTACTCGTCGAGTCATCCGTGTAGATATTGCCAAGGGTGGAACGATTCATAACAGTTCGGAAGAGCATCGTCGGTGAAAGTGTTTATAGAAGAGAGACAAGTCTCCGACCCTTCTACGATGTTCCAATGAAGTGAGCGAGTCTGTGAGCGAAGAATCACCAACAAGACGGATTGCCTTTCTCTGAATAGAAGCCTCAATGAATGTTTTGGTGCCGAACTCCACACATGAGAACTGTATTCCTTGACGGTCGTATCTGAGTCTTGTAGATCATTAGAAGCTGACGAGAGGTATTTCTTCGTACAAAATAGAAATCCAAGTTTCTGGGAAGCATTTTTAGCGATCGATCTCACATGGTTTTTCCATGAGAGATTATTACTAATTGTAATTCCTAGCATAGAGTTACTTGATTTTGAAGGAATAGTTACTCCTGACATCTGAATATTAGACGATGATAGATCGGCTTTTCTTGAGAGGCATGAAGTGACATGCTTAATTCAATCATTTCGAACATCGAAATTTCGATTAAGTCCGGGGTTGCAGTCACCTCAGCAAGTGGACCGGTGGGTTATTCGTTACAGCTTTGCCTTACGATATGCCCGCTGTTTGAGCTCTCCTCTAATTGGTGTAGAAGATGTTTGATTTTTTGGTAATCCAGCAGATAGAGTTTTGCCTTCTCGATTTATACCATCTACACTAGGTGTGTCCGGGTTCACAATATAAACAGCCCAGAAACGGTTCAAAGTAGTTGGACCGTTGGGACGTGAAAGGTTTGTCTCAAATATATCTACAATAATCGGGTGGGTTACTAGTTTGAACCTTCCTAGATAAGAATTTATTACGAACCCGAATAGGGCTATCATGTGATGTTCATTTGATATCAGTTAGCTCAGTGTAGTTGGGTTACGCTAGTAAATCAAGCTACGCCACTGGTGTTCTAGAACTGTTCGGCGTAGAGCCGGGGTAGAGAAAGAGAGGGGAGCCGGGAGCCACGCCATGGCGGCAACGGCAACAAAGAAGGTGACGCTGAAAGATTTGAGAAAAAACTCAAAAAAAAGATAAGTTATATATATAATACCACGAATAAGATGCAGATACTTGGGGGTTCCAGAGGAAACCACAGTTGAACCAAAATTTTGGGGTATTCCAAGAAAAACCAGGGTTGCCGGTTATCTGCTGGGGTGAAAGAAAATTGAGGCTCCCAACGCAACGATCGTCGAGGTGGACATTGCAAAGAAAGGTCAGATCTAGATATAATTTTCCAGTTAATAGTTTAGCCGTGACTAAAACTTGCTAATGCGCGTTTTCTTGCCGGGTCCACATCAGACCAACAAAAGAAAAACAAAACAGCAACTATATGTTTCCCAACGATTTTCGAACTATTTTGTTTTTGTGGTGTTTTAAACAACTTTTTATTTTTCCGGCGGCTGTCAGTAATAATCAGTGTTGATGTTATATGTTTTGTCTGCGTTCCTAGCAACTCTGTTGGTCTGGTATGTTCGCGCTCGATGAAGAAAACAAATTATTCTTGGCTCAGTTCGTTAGTTTGTATCGTATTAGGCATTCCAGATCACGTGATGTCCCGGTGCAAATACTAGTTTCACCATGGAAATCACTCTCTCTTGGAAGATGTCACCCCATTTATGTTCTGAATTTATTTCAAGATTATATTGGGTTTTTGTACACCGGCAGCTCTTAGGTTTTTTTTGGTGGCGGGGAAGTTCAAGATATTAACCCTTCAGGATATTTCTTTTCTTTATATGGGCGCCACCTAAGAAAAATCAAGAAAATAATAGAAATGCATGTACTTAAATCAGTTTAATTTGCAGATATGGGAATTTTGCACTACTTGTAGATAAATTTTCACTCTGGATATGTTAGATCACTTGAATTCTAGTAACATAATAATAACTAATTCAGTACCTCTCATAGCTATGTTCGGCTCACAGTTATTTATAGTCCAAGAGCTAGTGAACCCTCCGAGTAACGGTCTTCCTGTAAGGCTAGAAATTTGTGGAGTGATGAGTTATAGTACACCAAGGCCAACAACAATGACCTGGCAGGCATCAGCCCTGCACGCCATCAGCCCTTTTATTTTTTAAAATGGAAAATAAATAAGATAAAAAAACTTACTTCTGTAAGCTTCAAAATTCAATATCATTCAGTTTATATATTGATAATTATGGAAAAAAATTGACAGGCGATTTGAGCAAGCAAAAGTATCTACCAGGTAAATCGAAAGGTGCATAGTTTAGGAAATAAAATAAACTTTTTCCTGTAAAGTTGAAATTTAAGTATGTGTTTGAGTAAGCCGTTAAAAAGAAATGTGTACAATGACAGGCGGTTCTGAACAGCATAAGATCCTGACAGGCGAGGGGAAAGATGCTAGCTAAGAGCGAGTAAGAGGCGTAACGTGAATACATATAGTGTGAATAACATTAAAAATTATAGATGCAATATTTTTTATTAATTGTTGTGCAATCTACATTATTTTTTACATTATCATCATCATCCGACACTTTTTCACCACTACTTCTTTCATCATAATCCGACTCTTCGATATCGTTTTCCTCCTCTGAAAAGAAAAAAATATTTTAATTAATTAATGTCATTAAGAATTGAATATTGCGCTCAATTACGTAGGACTGTATATTGAATCTTATTAAATCAAATAACTGTGTGTTACCTGAAATGTAATTTTCAGTTTCAGTTGACTGGGCTTCGGCAGTATCAGCATTAGTAGGGTCTTGTAAAAGTATGTCGTATATAGAAGCATGTTGATTCTCCGCTTTCTTCAGTAACTATTGGAGGGGCGATTGCAATTATATCAATGTTTTTCGCCGTTTCTGAAAAAAAAATTATGAAAATATTCATATTTAAGAAATAAAATAAAATTTCACTCATATAATTAACTTCCACCCTTTACAGCTTGTTAATACTAGTAATGAATTAATTATTGGAATATAATATTGAAATATATATATTGTACCTGATGCTGGCAAATTTGAAGAAGATGGTACACTCGTGCGATATTTTTTCATCACGGCAAGAAAGTTTTTGTAACATTTAACATGGTAACCAGTACCTGCATTAACTTCCTCTGGCAAAGAAATATCATTGAATTTTAAATTATTGTCTTTTCTTATTTTTAATATAGATTTGCTTTTCTCTAATGTAGTAGATGTGAACTGTACAGTTTTTTCACCACTTTCTTGGTTACAAATTACACAAACCACGTGTTCAGATTGCATCCTGCACACTATCTGAAATGTTAATATAAAAATAACTACACAATTAATAATAATGTAGAATTGGAATCTCAAACTCCCAAATTAACTAAAAATATAAAGCGTAGTAATTCGTAGCACTACCTACAATATAATACGTCTGCACACATAAAAATCGTTGCCGCAACTGACAGATTTTTCTCTTACAAATTTTTGACCGAAAGCAGGTATAGAAAAGTAGGTATAGAAAACGACCCTTCTCATTAGATAAACGGTCTCACTCGCAGTATATGCATTTACGTTACGCCTCTTACTCGTACGTTCTTAGCATCTTTCCCCTCGCCTGTCAAGGTCTTATGCTGTTCAGAACCGCCTGTCAGTATACACATTTCTTTTCAATGGCTTACTCAAATACATACTTAAATTTCAACTTTACAGGAGAAAGTTTATTTTATTTCCTAAACTATGCACCTTTCGATTTACCTGGTAGATACTTTTGCTTGCTCAAATCGCCTGTCAATTTTTTTCCATAATCATCAATATATAAACTAAATGATATTAAATTTTGAAGCTTACAGAAGTGAGTTTTTTTATCTTGTTTATTTTACATTTTAAAAAACAAAAGAGCTGATGGCGTGCAGGGCTGCTGCCTGCCAGGTCATTGTTGTTGGCCTTGGTATACTATGACTCATCATTCCACAAATGTCTAGCCTTACAGGAAGACCGTTAGTCGGAGGGTTCACTAGCTCTCCTACTATTAAGATCGATCGTAACTTCAGCAAAAGTAAAACGAATATATTTTATTTTATAATAGGAAGAAATGTCAAGGACGAGTTTTCGTCAACTTCTCTGGCTGCGACTGATGAGTTTGTTGCCCAAAGAAAACGGGAAATAAAAAAGTAGGATCTGGCCTGTGGTATACTGGTTTTTCACGACTCCAACGGAAAATTTCAGCTCTTTCCAAACAAATTCGACATGCATTCAAGGCTAATCAAACGGCTCAGAGGGACAAAAGGGTTTCTTCGAGTTTGTGCGAACGCCTGGATACTCCCAGTTCACTTCAAAATGTATCTCGGTGATCGGCAGATAATGTTCATGGGTTGCCTTCCAATATCGCCTTGTCGATTGCAAGAGCAACAGATTGACTATTTATCAATAGGCCCTCCGATCTAAATTCATTAAATAACAATAATGAAATTCACTGAATAGTATACATAACAAATAGCAATCTTTCATTTCAAATAGCCTACCTTCTCTACGAGAATGGCCTTATCAAAATATCAATAAAATTAGTTGAAACAACTTGATGCTTCAGTTTGCAGGAGAACAATGTCTGCCTTCTCTATTTAAATTCATTTCGAATCCAACTTCGTTCAAAATCCTCGTTGAAAAAACGGTTTAAATGGAAATTGGTATCCGCGCATATCGTCATGGGTTTGATTGGGAATTAGATAGTCTTGACTTCAAAATCAACATACAGGGTCTGTCAACATCTTGAATAATGAACTGGTTGAGTATAAAATATCACTTATGATTGTTCGGTGTCAATCATAACGTGAAATTGAAACATTATTTCATTAATATTATTATAATATTGTATAGAATCTCGAATGGTTGTTACAAAGAAACAAACGAAAGTTTCTGGGGGGTCAGATGCCGCCGTATTGGTTCATTTCGTCATTTGACAAGATGTTGACAAGGATCTTGACTGCCTAATCCTTATTTAGGTTAGGTTTGAAGACAATTAGGCATTCCAGATACTTGTCAAAAATGTCAAATGAATCGAAATGAACCAATCGGCGGCATCTGCCCCCCAGGAACTTTCGTTTGTTTTCTTTTTTATAAGTGTGTGATTGGTTAGAACTGGTATTTGCCCCCCAGACATAACCTGATCTGGAATGCCTAATTATTGTTTTCCTATATGTGGACGGACAGCATTTAACAATTTGTTTCTGTTCTCGAGAACTTGCAGTTTTGTTGCGTTGCTGTTTTGTTGTCGGTTTTGTTTTGTTGGTTTGGCGTGGACCCGGCAATATAAACACGCATTACCTACAGCTTGTCCATTTCATCTTGGTAAGGAAATGATGTGAGCTATGATTATAACACACTAATGTGTTATTTGATAGTTTACTCATCTAATTTTCGCCTGACTTATTTTCAACATAACACACTAGTACCATAATTAACTATTACCACAATATACTACAGAGAAAGGTTAAATAGCACCAGGAAAAAGAAACCGAAAGTCTTGCGTTTCATTTTCGAGTTTTAACTAAGGGAAAAAAATTGCTACGCTTCCGTAGAAATAACTGAAGAGAAACCAGGAATAATATTTTCAAAGTGAAAACAAAAAAATTAAGAGGCGCAAGGGGTACTCAGCTGAAAATAGTTATCTGGATAATGTTGATAAGCAATATATTTAATTGTGATGTGATTGAGGAGGATGCAGGAACTCAAAAAGTCACCTATTTGTTGAAGCGAATGTTCCCGAAATTAGTAAATTGGGTTCAGGTATAAACTATTTGAGAGTTTCAGCGGCAGACTAGGCTGCAGCGGAAGAAGAATAATTTAAAAGTTTCGAACATTTTTCGGAATCTTTCGAAACACACCATTGGAGTGTAGACCAAAAACGGGAGTTGTTTTTCGAAATCAAATTTGGCAAGATCAGATCTGATAACAGAGTGAATTATTTTTTGAAAATGGCTGGATAATCTGCGAGTGGTGTTTCCCTTCCGTGAAATGTGTACATCAAATCAGGTTTTCCACTGGATTTCTGGATTTCATCAACATTTCTAGTGAAATTTGTACACCGGATTTCTAAACTGAAACACCCCTATTATTTTCTGAAAAATTCTCAGAATCGATCAAAGGAGTTAGGCTAGCTGAATGGTTAGCTAGGCATTTTTCAACAGAAATTGAGAAAATTAGATTTGACGTTTGAAAATGAAAATAGAGGGACTTATCAGAGGGACGTACCTAATACAAAAGTACAAACATCTTTCAATTTCGACATTTTGGGCTGGCAAGTGTAACTTCTGATTCATCGTTGAAAAAGGCGAAGAAATGGAAATGTAAGCAAGGGATGTAGTTTTCAATGAAACTCTCCACCGTCTAATGTAAGCGTATTATTATGCTCCGGGAGCAACTAACATAACTTGTGCGTAACGAGCTATATTCAAAAATAGAAAATACTCTCCCAAAATGGAACATGACCGTTCTGCGTTACACCTGTCGATGAATCTGGTAAGGTGTCAGGATATTGGGCTTTTTTCCCGAATAATCGAAAATGTGTAATGTCTCACTTGCTGCCTCCATTTTTTCAAAGAATACGGGGTTTGTTCACAGTTTTAACGTTCTAACGGATTTTCTGTGATATGGCAATATCTTACGTGACACATATACTCACCTGTGAAAGTAGGATCATTATTTATGTGTATTTGTTGCAAAAAAGCTTCAATCAGATCTCTGGGTTGATCTGACAATGTTAAATTTTTCCTATGTTCGGTGATAGTTCCCTAAAAATGAACGAAATCATCATAAGTGGCGGGAAAGGGTGATTTAGTTTTGTTCTATTTTGAGTAGTAGGTCTGAATATTGATGAAAGTATTGCGTTTAATATTGATATTCAGATTCAATTCGAAGAGAAAGAATATCATCAGCCCAAGCAATTTTGTGCAAGCTAAGGAGCAATATTGGTTTATTATCATCAATTTATTTTTTACTAATATTTAATTAGCATATGAAGTACTCCGTCAAATAACATTCTGAACCCATAAAAGACCATAGTCTTCACAAAACAAACCATTTTTCATTTCCTCAATCGGAACCAACGAAATATATTTTAAAAACAAATTTCTAATCGTCGAAAAACTGAAAATATGTATGTACTATCTTGCAATCTATCATGAGTAATAAAAAACGTTCTACTATGACATTTTCGATAATAGTGTACATATTCACAAAAAGCCAGCTGAACAATTTTTCAACTGAAAATCTCATAGCAGAATCAACCTGAAAATCATTTTTTACAAAGGTGTTAGCATTTATAATGAATAACCCATTGGATTATGTTTTTCTGAAATCACTGGAACTAATTCTGTTGTTATCTGTTGAAATAATTATTTTGAGAAGTTGTTGATTTTTTCTTTTCGTTTTCTCTCAACAGAAAATCCCGATATATATATATATATATATATGTATGTATAACGCTTTCGTTTATAATAATTCAAGATGAAATTATCGAGAGTAATTACACGAGTGCTTCAAAATTACAGATAATTTTCCATGAAAGCATGTTGTCTGAAAACAGCATGAATTTATTTTCCTATTTTGTCGAAAGAGCCCGACTCCGAAGGTGGAGGGCTGGCTCTCTTTCAGCAAAATATGAAAATAACCAAAGGCAGTTTTTCTTAACTGACATCATGCTTGAATGGAAAATTATCAGGTTCATTTTGATATATATGAGTGAAATTGGGTAGAATATTTCCGGAGTTGAAACAACGACGTTTAAAATTCAGTATTTATGCCTGTCAAAATGACAAATGTACATTTTGACAATCGTTACTATAGATAAACGGCCCGAGCGGGTATTTTTCGATACCCACCGGGTATTTACCATCCCGAAAATGTCCCGCCGGGAATTTATCGCTGTAATTGTTCGAATGATGAAAATCCCATATGAAGCGGAACATTTTCAAATTATTATATGTTTGTTATTTGCTAAGCAAAATTTCGAAAATCAAGAATGTGCAGGTAGACACATTTTAACCAATTAAAATTGATGCACTCGTGATATAGCCCCCGAGAAATACGGCTAATTTTTTAAGGGTCTAGTCAAATGAAGATGTATACATTGAATTTGTAAACGACTAATAATTTTTCAACCTGAAGAAGTTACTATGTATAAAAAAATAGTTTGAAGACTATGAAGATACGTATGTCTTAGCATTCTTTGCCTTTATACAGTCTTTTCATCTGATATAGATAACATATAGACTATATATGACAACAGTGATTACGGCACTGGAGAATATATGCAGGAGTGTTCGGTATACTTTGTTCAACCATCCTTTGCCGTTACGTCATAATCGGTGACGTATTCTGCTGTTTTACGTTTGTCTTATATTAGTTGAATATTATTTTACACTCAACCTCAAAATTATTATTAGTATGTACCACATGTACCTATCTGCAGAATACATCGCATACACTGATGTTCCTATTGCATATTGATGTATGATATAAATCGATGATCTTCGAGCAGAAACATGTCCGGCATGAACTTTGATTTTGTAGTCTTTATCTGTTTCCATTTCACTGGTAGCTAGTTTTTGATTAGTTCTAATAGATATTTCTGGAGCATCAGCAACACGCTATAGAATTAAATAAAATCAAATCAATAAAGACTTACATTTTGCATAACATAGGTAGATACATACGTTGTAGACTGCATTTAACGGTAAAAGCGGCACTCCAGCATCTCTTTCTCTTTAGTAGTCAATTAACTTCAAATTCAAGCTGTGCTCTTTCTAATTATACCGGAAAGGCATTTTGACAATGAAAAATTAACTAAAAAAGGCGAAAATGACCAGAAATACTAAACAAATCAAAAATGACAAATAAAATTCACATCGACATTAGACATACGTTAATGACGTCATAATTCCGTCTCATCCATTTCATGAATGAGAGATAAAGTTGGACAACGTATGACATAACGGCAAAGGATGGTTGAACAAAGTATAAGTAAAATATAGGAATAAAAAATAAATACCTATTAGATTTTCAGAACAATATAGGTAAACATGTTCATTGATGAAAAGAAAAAACACATAAAATGAAAATCACCTCCAAGAATTCCCACATCCTATCCAATATTTCTTTCAGCTTGTTGTATCCAGTAGATTCTGGTGCCACATGTCTCAGAAATGGCATTTGATTCATTATTCCCCCAGAAATGTCGACGATTCTGAAGCAGTCGTTGATGATTTGCAGCAACGTTTTCAACCTCTCATCGTTCGAATCGAATCTTTCGCCGGCCATCATGGCCCATAATCCGTTCAAAACTGATATACCGAAAACGTTGTGCATTTCGATTGATTGCGATCCCAATTTTTTGAACGTATCAACGAGACTTGCGGTTTCTTCCTGGATCCTCTCTTCCATTTCTCTCCTTGCGAAGCCTAATTTACGGAGATGGTGGATCGAGAATTTTCTTTGGTGTCTCCAGAAGTTACCGTCAGAGAATACTAGACCTGAAAAATATGAAAGATATTTAAATTTTGGTAGGAGAATCAAGTAAACATCTATGATGTGATATTGGAAGGAAAAGCTGAACGATTGGTTTGACCTCAATCGATACTTTTGTGTGGTGAGGGCATCCAAACATTGAGAAACATGTAATTATTAGTCTCATTTTATGAAGAACTCAGAACTTTATCAAAATTGAATTACATGAAATAAAAAAAAATTGAAAACGGGTTCATGAAGAGAAAAACCACAAAGGGAATATTGTTGCAATGTGAATATGTTTCCATGAAAACGGAAGTGAAACAAATCACACAAGAAAATTGACTATTACGAGATATATACAGCAAAAAATGTAAGCCATTTTTTGAAACTAAATTGATAACAGAAAATATCAAAATGTAACGTCTTTCAAAACCAATTCAGATTATCCACAAAATCGGACGACTCTGCGGTGGGTTCAAGTAACTGTAGAATGTTTGTAGTTTTCGACACATTACATAGGCTTTTCTACTTCAGTACATCTTGTTTTCGATAATTTGGAGTATTATTTGTCTTGGATTACTGAGTAGCCAGGTATTGATTTTGTTTTCTAATATCAGGTTATACAATCTTGGTCCAAGATGAAATGTGGATCGTCTTTTAGTATTTTATCCATTTCAGGAAGAATGGCTGATTAACGTTTGTATCTAGTTGAGTATTGGTGTTCTCATAGTATTTTTTCATAGAAGTGGATGAGTGTATAACACAAAATATAATTGAATAATTCAATAACCCGAATTAACGCATTTTCTGCCCTTATTACCATAACATTTTTCTAAAGAGTTTTAGTTACTATTTGAAACGTTGTGTCGTGATGTGACGATCTTACTTCTCAGGATCACCATTTTGAAGTGAAAAATTTGTGGAATTAGTGCCGCTTCTTGGAAAAGCAATATTATTTTCAATTTATTTTACTCACGAATGGTGATCTCGAAGGGTGAATTTGTCACATCATGACATTTCAAATATCACTGAACTTTTTCAAAAATAATATCTGTTGGTAATCGGGCCAAAACATCGCCCTAATTTCTGGTTATTGAACGATTTTTACGTGTTAAAAAGGAAAAGATCTTTTGAATTGATTTTTTAGTATATCCATCACATAAAATGAAGCTGCTGATAGTCTTTTTATAATAATATCAATAATAATGTCTTCAGTCACGCTACCATTTTCAATAAAAGGGAATAAATCAAAATATTAATAAATATCGACAGTATGACCCCAGAATGTTCTGAAAATGATGCTTTCAACTCAACCAATGTACGAGCTCGATATCTTGTCTGTATAGTCTGTTCTATAAAAATCTTTCCCGAATATATGGAAGAGCTGGAAGTATAGTTCACAGCTCGGAATAAGCTTGTTGGAAATCCGTGAAAACAGTTGTAACTTTTGCTTTCAGATTCTTTATTGTATTGTATCTATTCCCCTTATGAAAGTATAACCTATCCATTGAAGTTTTTGGATAAAATACAATTCACTCGATATACTGTCGCAATAGGAACATTGAAAATTTTTTGATATTCATTTGAAATATCTTGATTATTTGTGGGGGTTTAGTATTATATTTATGGTTGTCTGTATCTTATTTTCTTTTTTATTCATATAAAACCAGAATTCATCGGGATTTTCTTGTTACGGTCGTTTGAACTGTTAAATTTGATTTTCAACGCTTCCCCCTATTTCACCAAATTTTTCAAGGTATTTCATATCTCTGGATGACCAGATCTTTCATGATTCGAACATATATTTTTTATACATATTTCTCAATTCGAAACTGACCCAAAATGAAAATGGTTTATTTGCCGTTATTTCTATTTTTGTGAGTATCCATCAAAGTTGCAACATTTCATGAAATTCTATCTGCATACCAATTGCTTCATCAATATTCCTAAGAACGAACCTGGTTTTCAGTAAATGAGGCATTTTGAAAATTTTCCGTTTTGAAATTACAACAAAAGTGTTTAGAAAGTAACCCCTTGTAGTTAAGTGTTCATCTCAGTATCTAAATAATCAACATGATCAATTAGACTGGTTTAATATTTTGTAACTGTAACCTCTGCCTTGTTGATGAGCACCAAATCAACAGTGCAACAATTTTTAGTGATCAACTTCTTCAAGAGAAACAACATATTATCATTGTCGTTAGTGAACAACATTGAATTGTTGATGTCTGAAAACACGATGAAAATTTTTATAATCTGTTCATGTTACAAATCTCTTATGAAGGTCATTGCTCTTCTACCTCAAAGATCTATAAATTGTCCTCTCCGCGCTCTTACTTTGTTTTATAGTTATTGATCTTTATTGGAATTATTGAGAATGGAGAAGAACATGAGATGGATTAGCGTTTGGGCTGGTCGTAAAACGAATTGAAATCCTTTCGAGGCAACGGCCTGACCAAAAGTGCATATAAAAATAAAAGACGTATGCAATTGGACCGGTTTGGGGCCCAACAAAAAAGAACGCGTTCTTCATTTTGTTCCGATTCCATCTGATATGTAGTAGCAGTAAGTACTTATGCTGACACTGACCTACAGCAACAAAATGCCATTGACCCATTCGAGTTCAGTCTAATAGTTTCTTCAGTAGCTCGAATTTCTGACGTAATTCGGGGTTCAAGGAGAGAACACCAGGTGATGATATAAGTTGGTTGATAATACTTAGTGAATGTAGGTCATCTCGGCAATAAATGGAACGGAGAAAGGTAAGAGGATGTACCTTGATTCTTTTAATGGACTAGTAGATACATTTGTTGAAGTTTTTCTGTTGGAAAATATTGTTACATTACAGACATGTTTTCGGAAAAACTATGATGTTATTCTAACAAATATTTCATACAATACCATTAACAGATTTGAGTCAAATTTGTTTGGATTCAAAAGCTATTTCGATATGACACGCACATTCAAAATCGCTGACGGCTCAGGGTAGATGCTCATTGCCTTCTTTTTTTTATACGTACATTACATACAAAACTGGATTGAAAATATTTGGTGGTTTTCACGATAAATTTTCAAAAACCGATTGTTTTTAGCAAAACAGTATAATATTATAGCTAAATCAAGGAAGTATTTTACAGCAATAATGACTCATTATTCACTAATGAATAATGGATATTATGAAGTTTAATGGGTACATCATTGGCTGTGCGTTTGGTTCACCCCCAAAATAACTTTCTACCCCTTATTGATCCCGTAAGGCGATGAGTTCTGATGAGATAGGAACAGGTCTCCCATCTATTCTGTAGAAGAATGTTTATACAAAATTTTAAGTGAATTGGACTAAGGCGTAACGTCCGATAATAACTTTGACCCCGTTTTTCCCCGAATTTCGGCAATATATATGTATAGATCGAAAAAAACTTTGTAGTGATTCAAATATGAAAGCTATACAGGGTGTCCCTCTACTTCCTCTTTTCCTCTCGGGAATGTATAGATGGGGTCAAAATATCACCAGTACTTCATATAACTTTTGTTCCTAGAAGCCTTCGTTACCAAATTACGGGCCAAAGTTACAAAAAGAAAGTTTTTCTTTGATGACTTTTCAAGTGAATATTCAAAATCGATAAATCTTTGGTGATTGACGAAACAAATGATTTGCTTAAAGAGCTTTCATGCCGGAGTCAGTTGTTTTGCCAACAAGTCGGGAACAGACTACCCCCGATGGCTAACACCCCAAAACTTTAAAATGACAGATTTGTTTCAATATTTTTCGACAAAATCAGGTTACTTAGGCAATTTTCTGAAGAAAAGTACCCCTGTGGAAAATCGATTGGAGAAACGATTTTTGATAAAAATGCCCTTTTGTTCGACGACATCCAACCAGAGATGTCTACCATTATTCGCAGAGATTAAATTTGAATGATAATAGAAACAATAGGTGAAATGTTCATTGCGAATTTTCATTATGCAAACACGTTAACTGAACGAAACGTGGTGTAAATATCATTCGCAAGCCTGGAGAGCAAACAAAAATGAAAATTCCTCAACAGAATCTGCTCGATATGACTCCCTTCTCTCTCAATACATTTCCGTAGTCTGCGAAGACACCCTCTCTATATTGAAATAGCATTCCAGGGTCATTTCGTATGACTTCACTATGTAATGTTATTCTATTAAACAAGGCATCTCTTGTGTGAAAAGGTGTAGCATGAAGAAGGTTTTTGAGATGCCCCAGAAATGAATCCAATGGATTTGAATGTGACATTACATATGGCCCACCTCTACCAATCCATCTATTGTGGAAAGTATCGTTCAGATGAACCCGCTTAATCAAACTAAAATCGGTCATGAAGAACGAATGGTCCTATAAAATGGGTTTCTACCACGTGCTTCTGCAAAATTAGAAAATGCTCGTACATAAAATGCATGCATATCTGCATATTTGTTGAATGTAAACTATTCGGCCACACCAAGAAACTTCGAAATATCCTACGAAATATGACGACGCACCCCTCAACAAAACACAATAGCATTCTAGTGTCTCATTTTTTATCACAACTATTATATTTCCGTCTAAAAGACTTTTCTGTAAACTCTGTGGAAGAAATGGAACATAATCATTCACAGGATATTTTTAATCTAATCATGTGACGCCATTTTTGTAGTTTATTCCTTTGCTTTTTATCGATGTGCGTTTTTTCAGATGAAATTATCGGGTTAAAGATTCTCTGCCATGAAATCAAATTATCAGTGGTGGAACTCCCCAACATTTCAGCTGTGAATAAGAATTTGAGACATTCAAATGTTGAGTTTCATGAAATTCAGATGAAAACACACGAAACGTGAATATTCCACACGTACATACAAAATATGGATTGAATTCGATATCCGCGTAGCTTATTAGTTCGAGAACACCACCATTCCACAGAATTTTTATTTCATTCATATAACCCCTGTTATGTTGTTGCATTAACGGTCATAATTATTTCTGCTGTGAACATTTTCATTTCAAATAATGGTTGACATCTCAGGTTGGATGCCTTGAACAAAAGTCATTTTTATCGAAAATAGTTGCTCCGATAGATTTTCCACACGAGTACTTTCATTCAGAAAATTTTGTTAAAAAATATTGAAAAATATCTGTCATCCCAAAGTTTTGGGGTGTGGACCGTCGGAGGTAATCCGTTCCTGGCTTTGTGGCAAAACAACTGACTCCTGGATGAAAGCTCATCAAAGCAATTCATTTGTTCAGTTGATCACCAACATCTAGTTGATTTTGAATATTCACGTGAAACGATGCCATAGAAATAGATTTTTCATTTTGTAACTTCGAAGGCCCGTAACTAGGTAACGAAGGCTCTTAGGAACAAAAGTTATATGAGGTACTGGTGATATTTTGACCCCATCTATACATTCCCGAAAAGAAAAGAGATATTCTAGGGACACCCTGTATAGTACCACGGAATTTTTTCTAGAATGTAGGCGAAATTCTTTTCTATGATCCAGAAGATTTTTCCTTACACACAAAGAAAGTTACAAAAGAATCTCTTCCGTATAGATGAATAAAAGCCGATCATCGTTGCCCATTTCTCATGAACGGTGGTACATTTCCATCACGGGCAATAGCGTGGAACTAATTAGACCGATCTGAGGCCTATCAAAGATGGACGTTCTGTCATTACATTCCGACAAAAATTTCACCTAACTCTCAACCTGCACCAGAGTAAGAGTCGTTCACCTATTCAAATTACACGTTGAATCCTCCTCATAATATCTTTAATCGACAGTCCTCGAAAAATGTATTGATTCGAAAGTAATAACCCTTATCTGTCAACCTCATTTACATATGCATGTTCCTAATAGAGAAAGTTCGTGAAGGTTGAATAATAATACCTCATCGATGATGGCCATCCAAGGGAATTCTTCGAATATTATTATTTTTTTGGTACAATGAACAAGACGTTTTCAGCACAGTTTATTGGATGTTGCATTTCTAAGTGCCAATTTTTACATCTCTGTTTCAATTTCAATCCTTATTTCATTTAATCGATGAGATTGTTAACTTTCGTGTGAAAGTTGATATAATTTGTAGAGATCAATTACCCTAACACCAAACTGATATTATTTGCATCCGAAGTTTTTTGGTCCTATATGGACTTTGTCTATTACTACTAATTTTTCTGATTGATTTCTCTAAAAAACAAAAATCGGCCTTTAGTCACCATTCATGCTATTTTTACATTTTGCTATTTCTAGATTCTCACATTATCGAGTGGCCTTGTGTCATGCAGATGCAGTTTCAAATTGCTTTGTCTCTGGTCATTGTCCAGAGCATGTTGGGCGACACTGAATTCTCAACCCTTCCGTATCTCATCGGTGAGAATTTTCTCTTGAAAATCAAGTTGATTTTACACGTCTATTAAGAAGCATTTGGAGAATAACGTCTGTTTCACTCTTTCCTTCAATCTTGAGAATGTCACTCAATGAGTTTATGATCAACACCTATACTTTGAAGTGTGGAACAGTAGATGAACCCATCCAGATCAACATAGTGCTGCAGCATTATGGTTCACAGACTGGTCAATGTTTCCTTATCAGATACAAATTTCAAAATAGTACTGATTATTATAAAACAAATCGCTATCAACAACGGTTATAAAAGTAATTCAGTAGACACTTTATTGAATAAAATATATCCAGTCACTACAAATGATGATAAGAATTGCAGACAATATTTTCATTGAGCGTCTGTTGAGATTCATGTATGAATTTGGAATGTTATAGTGTTATGATTAGTTTGATGTTCCTGTTTGAGGAAGCTATTGTATAACGAAACACGTGTCACGGTTAAGAAAACCCTGGTATGTAAAAATCTTAAAGGCAACTACGCATTTTTTATCTCTAATGTCGCGTTCATGAATATCCCTAATAGACCGGGAGGTCATGACAGGTGACGTTCCACCATTTTTTCGTGCATGCCTTTTTAAGGCTTGATTAATAACCCTAAAATATCAAAGATAGTCGGGTTTTTAGCCCCCCCGCGCGTCCTCTTAATGAGGAAAAACTCTTTTCTTTCTGTAGCGAATTTTCGTGTTTTCCGTGATATTTTACTGCATGCCATTGTAATATACGGAAGTTCAAGCTAATTGAAGCTCTAATAATTGATGGCATGCACCCCGCAGCGGCCCAAGATGAACAAAGGGTTGTGAAAACCTGAAAAAAAATGTAGGAAAATTTCGTGTTTTCAAATTGCATGCCGATGTGAAGAATTGAAGTTTTTGTAATAAAAACACTATGGAAAAATTGGCATGCACCCCTCGTAGGACCAACGCAACTGTGAAAAATTTCCGGAAAATTCTGTAAAATTTTAACACCGAATTCCGTGATTCCAAACTGCATGCCATTGAGAAAATACTTAATTCGTACCATTATGCAATAGAAGGAAATTTGGCATGCACACCAGGGTGTTGCAAAATAGAGGCATGCGTGACGAAAGTTGCAAAAAACACTGAGCAAATTTAGGTGACTTGTTTTTGCATGCCGTTTTTGAAATTCATAAATTTACCTTATTTTAAGTCATGAGTGTAAATGGCATGCATGTAGCTACAGCCCAAAACACAAAAATTGTGAAAAAATTGAATAAACATCAATTTTTTTATTGAAAAAAAAACTAAAAAATGGCGTGACTTCTTTTTGCATACCGCTATATACTTTTTTGAGCCGAAATGCAAAATAGCATGCATGTAGCTTTATGACAATTGGTTAAATAAACAAAAAATTCGTCCTATTTAATAATTTTATTATTTTTCAAATTTTTTATGAAAAATGAAAGTCGAAAATCATTTTCAGCATCATTATTTTATACATGAAGTATTATTATTAAATTCACTCGCCGCCCTATTTGGGTTAATATTCCCATCTCTTACTTAACGCTCAGCGGATGTATCTGAGGCGTGAGTGCAAGTGAGCCAAGAATATTCTCAGCCGACACCCTCCTACCGCACCACATGCCGCCAGAGCCCAGCTAAATATAAAATCTTGACCTGATACATCATGCCGACTGGTAGCGAACTTGTTGTTTACTTCTATACGGTGGTATAGGCAATGGCGTAGCGTGTAGCGGCAGTGAAAGTTATTGGGAGCTAAGTGGAGCAGAGCTTTGTGCGGAAGTAGAATTTTTAGTACAGAGAGTTTTGGTACCGAGCATTGGAAAGTTATCGGAGCGATTTAAGTGATTGTGTTGTATTGTATTGTGATATAGAGTTATAATAAAAGAAGTTCAGTGTTGTTCGGTGTTTTAATCGACGATCCCAGGGATAAATCGTAACAGTAGTGTCAGAAATTGGATTTTGAAAGGATATATCGTAACAGTGGTGTTAGAATTAATATTTTCCAGAAGAAAGATCGTAACAATAGGGTAGTAGTAACCTCTCGTGCTAGTCAACATATGATAGGCTACGTTTAGACTAGAGACCGGGAGATTCGAGTCATTTGATTTTTTTTTATAATTCTTGAATGTTGGACTGTGATAACATATATGTTATTTCAGCCATCAACTTAAAATAATGTTTATTCAAACAATTTTCATGGAGCTACATGCATGCCATTTCGTATTTCAACTTGAAATAGTATCTACAAACGAAATACAAAGTGGCATGCAAGAAGAAGTCACGGCATTTTTTAGATTTTTTTTTCAATCCAAAAATTGATGTTTATTCAATTTTTTCACAATTTTGTGTATTGGGCTGTAGCTACATGCATGCCATTTACATTCATGACTTGAAATAAGGGGAATTCATCAAATACAAAACGGCATGCAAAAACAAGTCACCTAAATTTGCACTGTTTTTTTGCAACTTTTATTATTATTCATAATACGATGGGCTTATTCAACATGCATGCCATTTGAATTAGATAATTATTCCGTTATAAAATTAATATTCATCCTTATTAGGAGTGATTTGGAATCACGGAAAATCGGTGTTAGAATTTTACAGAATTTTCCGGAAATTTTTCACCGTTGGTCCTACGGGGGGTGCATGCCAATTTTCCCATAGTATTTTTATTACAAAAACTTCAATTCTCCACATCGGCATGCAATTTGAAAACAAGGAATTTTCCTAATTTTTTTTTTCAGGTTTTCACAACCCTTTGATCATCTTGGGCCGCTGCGGGGTGCATGCCATCAATTATTAGAGCTTCAATTAGTTTGAACTTCCGTATATTACAATGGCATGCAATAAAATATCACGGAAAAACACGAAAATTCGCTACAGAAAAAAAAAGCGTTTTTCCCTATGAAGAGGACGCGCGGGGGGGCAAAAAACCCGACTATCTTTGATATTTTAGGGTTATTTATCAAGCCTTGAAAAGGCATGCACGAAAAATGGTGGAACGTCACCTGTCATGACCTCCCGGTCTATAACAGATGTCCATGAACCTTACATTCCATTTTTTAGCATTGTCACGGGAACGGATATTTTTCATTTTTATGTTTTAACGATAATTTAAAGTGTTCAACTGTAATTTTGGTAATTTTTTATTGTGACACCGGTCATTTTCGTGAAGGGAGCCTTTTTTTACTGGATGAATTTATAAACATTGAGAACGATAACTTGAATACCCTTGCTATAATGAAACAATAAATCTGCTAGATCCGATGACCTATCAATAGTCAATTGAACATTTCATGAATCAATCAATCGTCAGTGGGATTTTCCTGATGTATCCAAGAAAGCTAGTTCATACAATTTAAAAACTGTTGCACGTCATCAGGGGCGTGGTTGAATTTTGGAGTACACTATAGCCAGATTTTCATAAAATTATGGAATATCAGATAATAATCAAAGTGATGTATTGATCATGAGAAAAATTACAAATATTCTGTTGATAGGCAAGTACCTACGTGTATATCGTTCATTGAAATATAGAAATATAGAAGGTCATCTTTTTTTAACAGAGATCAATTTAAAAAATCAAAATTTTAATTTTCTCATAAACCAAATAGTTACTTCGTTCATACATAATGTGAATATTGTTAACTTTAATCCTTTGAGAAATCGAACTGACAGTTAACGTACTAAACTTTAATGCCTGGTTCATAGACCATACTTACAGAAAGGGGGCTGCCCGTGTACAGCCATTCCTAGGGCGTAAGAAATTACAGGTTATACAGTTTAACATGCAGAAACCCGCTATGGAAGTTGTCAAACTATTGTTTTCTCTCAGACCTCTCCCCTGACAATATTTCCGGGTGTGCTCCTGTCCAAAGGACAACAAGTATCGATATTGAGCTCGGTTTCAGAGTTTTTCAACAAAATTATTGTTACTCGCTAGAGTTTAGAGCTTGAATTATTCTCGGAAATTTTCCCGAGATCCATATTTTCTGAAAAAATTACCAAAATTTAATCTTGAAGATATTTTGTTCTGAATTTTCAGAGCTATTTTGACAGATCAAGGTGATTTCCACGTATTATTCGGTTTGTTTAGCAATGTCGAAATGCAAGCATCAGATGGGCTAAAATTCCCAGGTATTAAATATTCAACAGAATCATTTTCAAATCATTTCATCTCTTCTATCGAAACAGTTTCGCATAATCTTTCAGATCATATTCATTAAATTGATAATAAGACATATTGTAATGTCGTTATTTCTCGATCTAATTCAAACTTCATTATTCGGATATCGTTTTCTGACGGGTTCTTCTACTTGAATTTCAAATTTGGGGCTCCCTAGTTATATGATCGAAGGTCGTATCCATCACCACTATTAGGAGGAATCTCAAAAATAAGTATTACTTGAATAAACTTAAGTACAATCGGTGCAAATGGCAGTGAACAGATAATCGAAAATATTTGGTTAGGTGGAGTATGACAGAAAAAGGCCCCCGTTTGCTCACTTCTTGGACTTATCAATAAGCTTTCATGATGGGTACACAGAGTAATATTGTTAACTCAAAAACTTCCAATCAAGTCTAAATTTAGAACGAAGAATAATATAGAAAACGGCAATACAGGCCGATTTCTTATTACGGTGAGTTGAAACAGCAAAGTTTAAATGACATTCATGTACATTGATTACGATAAATACAATACAGATTTAATGCATGTCGATAGAAAAAAAAATGGAATACGCTATCACTCCTGAGGGATTGAAACTTGATTTCCAATTTTGATTCCCTCTGACCGTTTTCGATCCAAATTCATACCCGATTGCAAATTTTCTTCAAATCTCTAGCTACAATTATCTGAATAGTGTCGACCTCCATTTTTCAAAAGTGGTACTTGGAGAAACACTAGTTTTTTAAAATAATTTTCTTTCATTTGCACAACACCGTGGCAGAATTCGATACTTCTCAATGAGTTAAGGAACTGAAAAGACAATCTGAAAATAGTTCCACTCACCTAACCGTTTTCCGAATGTCCTCATCCTGAAAAAAAATCCATCAGGTCTGCCGTCGAATTCTTCCCTGTTGAATACTTCCTGTATAGCTATCGATCCTCGGACGGACACCACCAAATTTCGACCCAATTTCAAACCGACAATGTCTCCATATTTGTCGAAGAGCTCCATCCACACCAGATGGTGATATCCAGTTGCTTTCAGTCGCTTCCGGTACGTCAGAAAATTCCCTACAATTGGGAGAAAAGGGGGACCTGTCGAGTCAAGATACATTTTTCATCAGAATGATTAATTGTTGGAAGACGATCCAATGCTTGAAGTATTGAACAATGATCATCGTTAATACTGTTATGAACTCCTAGCGCCGGCCCTGACGATCGTAAACGCAAAATAAAATGAGGGGTCGAAGATCGAACGTAATTTTTCCAGGAACTCTTGATTCGCGCGGAGAATTCGATAGGCATCATCGAGTCCTCTCTCGAAGATTCTCCATAGGCGTACGCAAGTATATAAGGAGACATTTCATCGCAGAGGAGACAGTTATTCAGAGCAGAGTTATTCAGAGCTGAGTGGAAAGAGTTTAGCAGATAGTTATCAAAGTTTCTAGCTTAGTGCAGAGGCGGAGAGTTTTGCAGAGTTTTTTCGGAGAGAGCTTTGGTATTGCTGAGTGCGGAAGTAGAAGTATGGAATTTCTATTACAGAGTTTTAGAACAGCGCGTTGGATAGTTATCGGAGCAGTTTGAGTGATTGTATTGTATTGTGATGAAGAGTTGTAATGAAGTGTTGTTTGGAGCTTCAATCAACGGACCCCACGGAAGAATCGTAACAATTCTGAATCAATCTCGAGCACTCATTAGTAGGTACATTGTTGTACCGGTGACGTTAACAATATTTTCAGTAACAAATAATAACTCAACATGAAGAATCGCAAGGTGATGCATCTCATAAATACTTGGATTCATAATCTTCCGTTCCCCGGAAGACAGAAAGATGCAGTTGGAGTCTGATCGAACCTTATTTGTATGGCCAAAGATCATGAAAAAAGAATTGGAACTACATGATATTTCTCTGAGACAACTACCGGCACAGCCAACCGACTGGGGGTCATCTTCAACATCTCTGAACATTTCAGCATGAGTTTGGCATTCGGGTTCCTTATGTCAAGTGGATTCTCGGAGTCTGAGGAACTCATAAAAGCTTGCAGTCTTCAACACCTCGGTCTATCAGATTATAAAATTTATTTCTACGGATAACACCGCTCAACGATATAAATACAAGCGAATTCTCAAAATAAGTCTTTTATCTGTTTCACATAAGAACAAGTGATTAGTTTACTGAAGGGTGTATAACAAATATATACGCAATACAAAATGATGAGGAACAATTTCAAAACAAGAGAGTGGTCCAACGAAAAGTATGCACCCAGCTTCTTTCCTTCATTTGGAATTTGAAGCAAAGAGGCTCGAACATGTAAATATTGCTTTGGAAAGGGACATTGACACATATTTTTCCTTCTCTGTCTTTGAACTCCTAGCAAAGGGGTGTGTCACAACCCTAAAATCAAGTGATCGAGTGATATATCATGTAAGAAGGTACAAAAATATCTTTCCAATTATAGCCTAATCATTGAAATCTACCCAAACATTCAATGCAAATCAACCGGAAAATTATGGTACTGATGAAAAATACAAACAAGTTTTGAGAATCAGAATAACTACAAACATTTTTGAATTACTCCATTTTAAAGAGAGAAAGCCTTCAATAAACATGGTTTATTCCATTCCAGAACGAGTAGAAATTGTAAACTTTCATTTAAAAAAAATGTTTTGCCAGACATACTGGTCGCTTGTATGAGGACATTCGTACGTTGCCAAGTTCGTTTAGGAAGTTCGTCGATACCTGATTCGTCTGTATGTGAAACACCAAGCTCTGAACCGCATCAGAACAGAATTTTAGAAAATAAATTTTAACGAAATCTCTAATATAGTATGTAAGTAAATGGATCACATTTTCAACTCTTGTTGAAGTAACTTTCAATAAGGCAATTCAACAAATTATAAATGTTCTGATTCCTGATACCCAAAACTTTTTTGTATTTTTCATCAATACCAAAATGATTGGATTACTATTGTCAACGCCGTTTTCGCATTGATTCTTTGAGAAAATTTCAATAAATCACATGTAGTATGACTCGACCTCACTTTACACTTGAAATCTTAGGATTGTGACGTTGTGATACCTCCTCGCTAGAGGATCAAATGCATATGTGAAAGATTCAATGAGATAAACCTAATGAGATTGTGTATTTTATGATAAAGTTCAGAAAACATTTTCGTGCATTTTGATGCATTGAAAATTCTCGAGGTGGATAAAGTGGTCCCTACCACTGAATGCAGGACCTGCCATAGGTTGTTATAATAATAATAATAATAATATCAATTTATTTCAGTGGATCTTCACAGATATAGAAACTCGTCAGGAAAATGCTAAAAAAATAAAAACACATGTCGAACACAGAAAAATATCACATAATACAGTTAAAATAGATTCTACTTATTATATAAAAGGGATTGAGCTCAATTCTACAAAATGTATAAAAGATCTAGGTGTTCTATTCGATAATCAACTCAACTTCATTGAACATATAAATACAGTCTGTACCAAGTCGTCCAAAATGTTGGGATTTGTTTTAAGAAACTGCCATGACATGTCCATACCCACAATCAAAACAGTTTACTGTGCACTTGTTAGATCGTATCTTGAGTACGCGAATATAGTCTGGTCTCCTATCTATTCAACCCATAAAATTGCTCTGGAAAGGATTCAAAATAAATTTTTAAGATTTTGTTCTTATAAATTACATCAACCGATCGAAGATCACGATTACTCATCCATACTTCTAAATGTAAACCTATCTAAACTAGAGAAAAGAAGAACTACTTCTGATTTGTGTTTTATCTTCAAGTTAATAAATGGATTAATTGTGTGCAATGAGCTTCTAGAACAAGTTAAATTGAATGTACCAAATGAACAACTGAGAAATCCTATCACATTTCTGGTAAATTTTCACAATACTAACTATGGTAAAAATACTCCTCTTGATAGAACATTAGACACTATAAATAAGCACAAAATTGATGTCTTTGGTATCAGCCTAGTACAATTTAAAAATTCATTGATCAATATTTTTGATCAATAATGTTTACTAGTTGCCCAAATCTTTTCCCTCTGTATTTCCTCTAACCTTTTTCGTACTATTAGGAGCAATGTATACTTTTTATTTGTATTGATTGTATATTGTATTTGTAAACCGTAATGGGGTTTTCCCGTTTATTATTATTAAATAAAAAAAAAATAAAAAAAATACTCCTCAATTGTATAAAAACTATATTGGAGTAAAAGTTTTTTGACCAACTTTTTGAAAATATGAATTGCAGTAACAGATTTCAAATCTGATGGTAATTTATTGAAGAGTTTTATGGACATTATATTCGGCCCTTTACTCACTATTGCCAATTTATGTTTAGGAATTTGGATATTGTGAGTATTTCTGAGATTATGACCACTGGTGTTAGATATGTCATTTCGAAAAATAAATTGATTTTCATTCTTTTTTATATGCGTGACACAGTTCAAAATGTACATAGATGTCACAGTCAGGATATTCAGTTCTTTGAATAGGTCCTCACATGATGATCTTCTATCTTTGAAAGTCATAATTCTGATCGCTCTTTTTTGAAGGACCAGTACCTCATTCACCCTGGAGCAATTTCCCCAGCACATTATGCAGTAGTTTATGATTGAATGGATGTGGGCAAAGTAATATGTCTTTAATACATCAAGTGAAACAAAACTTCTCAACTGCCTCAAGACAAAACAGTGACTAGCTAGCCTCGACGTAATAAAATCTATGTGATAGATCCACGAAAGATTCTCGTCGATATGAATTCCTAAGAATTTCACAGTCTTCTTTTGCACTACCGATTTGTTTTCGGAACGGACCAGTACACTGAAATCGACTTCCCTTGTCGAGAACAGCAACATATTAGTTTTGTTACAATTCAAGGCCAGTCCATTTTTGGAACACTAGAACCTCATTTGGTCTATGGCGACTCTGGCTTTATTGCACAGAGAGGGTATATTATTGTCATCTACACTGAATGTTGTATAATCAGCGAATTGTGTAATGGAAGAACTACTTTGGGTTTTACTCAAATCATTAATGAAAAGCAAGAATAGAATAGGACCAACTACGCTTCCCTGAGGGACACCTGATATTATGTCTCGGTTAGATGATAAATACCGTATCTGGTTATGATTAAAAGAAACTTTTTGAACTCTGTTGAACATGAATGATTTTATCCACGTCAGCGCTCGGCCTCTTATGCCATATAGTTCCAGCTTATTGAAAAGTAACTCATGGTTAACTGTTTCAAAAGCTCTTGAAAGATCAAAACATAAACTCACAACTTTTTTACCCTCGTCAAATGTATTCAAAATTCGGTTATATAAGGCCAGAACAGCATCCTGAGTTGAGAGGCCTCTCTGAAATCCAAATTGGTAAGGGCTGTTTTCCGAGAAATTCAACTAATCTGGTTTGAAATGATTTTTCATATATTTTTGAAAAACCTGATAACAGTGATATCCCACGGTAGTTAGCCAAGTTCTTCAAGTCCCTTTTTTTTGAATAT
The DNA here is from genome assembly GCA_032362365.1 of Zygogramma bicolorata. NCBI lineage: Eukaryota > Metazoa > Arthropoda > Insecta > Coleoptera > Chrysomelidae > Zygogramma > Zygogramma bicolorata. The sequence continues at coordinate 4,012,889 of JAVJAQ010001667.1, forward strand.
AGGGATCACAACTGCTGAGTTGTTTAAAACAATATTGCATTTGCTACCAACATCTCCAGTATATGAAGTTTTAGCCTAGTTTAATGCAGCCATAGAGGTGACATATCAACAATTCAGACACTCGTATACCTGTGATGCATTCATGTGTTACGCTATAGAGACCGTTGTAGGGGCTGAGAAGTGAAAATACTGATCATTTATTAGCTCATGCAGATGCAGCCCAATGAGCATGATGAAATGATCAGATCATCAGAAAAATGCGATACTCATGGAGTTCTCAGCTTCTGGCGAAGCGAATATTGTTCGATAAGAGAAGGAAAAATGGACAAAATATTCGAAAAATAAAATAATTTTGAGCAATATGCTGAACTCCATGGCCTCTCGTCTTCAAAGACACACATTGAAAAATTATGTCGTGAGACATACAGATACTTATATCTGGTAAAAACCGAGTGTGGTTGAATACGGTATAAACATGACATTTTTCATTTTTTCATATACACCTGAGAGTATATTTTTCCGAAGCAATGTATTTATGTCACAAAAGCTATAAGAATTATTGCTGGTGCTGATTATAGGGATCGCTATCAACAATTTTCCGAGACACTGGAAACAGGATTATTTTTGTAAAAAGAACATGATTCTGAGGAACTATTTTCAGCTTTCTACCCCGGAAAAAAAATATATACTATACATCACAACTTCTATGAAGAAAGTAAGATCAAATAAAAATTCTTGAACTCCGTTGATTGGTACCTACGTGTATATGATTCTAAAATGTATGATTCATCCACAAAAAGGAAAAAAGTCCATCCAAATCAGCTACTTCCATGCCTAGATGGCACGACGGGCACTGAGTTACATAGAAATCACTTTTTCTTGCTAGAATTGTATACCAAGTATACAAAAATAGAGAGCTGTTCGTAGAAAAATATCACTGGTGAAAGTGTTCCATAATTTATCCATTCGACCACTATTATCCTGGCGAGTGAGATTTTTTTAAAACAGCTCTCTATTTTTGCTTCATTGTGTAGATATCTCCTATCTATGCCATCTACTCGATTCAATTTCCGAAAGCTTACTATACAAATCAAGCAAGAAAAAGTTATTTCTGGGTAACTCAGTGCTCTCCCTGAAATCAAGCCCGGCTGGAGGAACTGGTTTACAGATGGATCCAAGTCAGAATATGGTACAGGGGCCGGTGTAAACTGTGCGGGGAGGAACCTTGGGTACAGTTACCCGCTCGGACAATACACATCTGTTTTTCAAGCAGAAATGTATGCTATACTCCAATTAGCGAGAACCTGAGGTCCCAACGAAATGGAAGGATCAATATTTTTACGGACAGCCAAGCTGCACTTAGGGCATTGAAAAACCCCAGAGTGACATCTAGACTGGTATGGGAATGCCGCGAGGAACTCAAAATCCGGCAGACCATAATAGACTTACGCTACAATGGGTCCCAGGTCACTCAGGTATCACAGGCAATGAAAAAGCTGATGAGCTTGCAAGGCAAGGATCATCAGTAACACCATATACTGGACCCGAACCAGCAGTGGGGGTACCCCAAACGATGGTACGCAATCACATAAGGAATTGGATAAGAACAAAACACAGAGATTACTGGAAAATCTAGCTAGCAATGCTCACGGGAGAATATTCATAAAAGGACCGTTGAAGACAAAGACTGAAGACCTGCTTCAGTGTAACAGGAATCACATAAGGATTATAACAGGGCTACTGACTGGACACTGTTCATTCAAATGAACAAGATAGGTCTGTACAACGGCGACCTCAGCTGCAGACAATGTAATAAAGGGACGGAGACAGCTCGACACGTACTCTGTGAATGTGAGGCTCTGGATCACAAAAGGCAACAAATAAGTGGAAAACCAATTCTGGATCCAGAAGAATATGACAAACACCCAACAATCAACCTGCACAAACTTGTGCAGGGGACAAGGCTGTTGGAATGGGTGTCATGAAATATAGCAGAGTGCAATAAGCCCTAGAGGCTGAGGTGCTTTCCGGAGACCTGGTTGTGAAAGACAGGTCAAACGGGTTGCACGAAAAAAAACTCAGTGTCCGTCGTGGCATATAGGCAGAGGAGTAGCTGTTTTGAATGGACTTTTTCTTCCTTTTTATGAGTAACACAAACGTCTTTCAATTTTATACAACAGAGACTTCTTCAAATATTATGTGATTTTACTTTTTTAATAATAATTTCAATTTTATTTGAATCGGAGAAAAAATATTTCCTTTGAATAACCATACTTCAAGTTGCGTACATCCTGTTATCTAAAGAAAAAAATCAAACAATGTTTGCATTGTTCTGAATTGAACACTCTCCTTAAGTAAGAGACAGTACAGAATTGGAAAATTCAGGAAATTAAAATTTAAGTTTATTGCGTTAATTTCTTCCGAAATACGAATCCTTTCATCTTCAAAGGTTAAAACTGAAAATTTCTTGTATTTTTCTTTGCCAAACATTGTAGCAAGTGCGCCCAGGAGACAGAGCCTTGCGCGGGCCAGGGGCGCCTTGTCGTAGCGTTTAAGGTGACTTTCTAATATTCGTTAGTGCATTCGCTATTCCGAATGTAGGGAGACCCAAAACCTACAGTATTACAGGGTTGGCTAGTGTATCTCATCAACAGACTATCGCAAAAAGCTAGTCAGAAAAATGTCCTAACTTGAACAGGGATCCAATCCGAGAGCGAACCAGCAGTGGGAAGAGTGAATCCAATACAAGTCGGCGTCAAAGCCCGCTTCAATCAGTAAACTTCAATTTTGAATCAAACTAGGGAAAGGTCACTTTCACTGCCTAAGCAGAAAAAATTATTGCTTTTAGAACAATAAAAGTAAAACGTAACGATGTCGTATGTACCTTATAGACATTTGAAGAAAACAACAATATTTTTGATTATGGAAGTTGATCATTTGAAGTGTAAAACTCATTTCAGGAGGGGAAAGAATTATTGTCAGTTTTTAAAAATTGTAAAAAAACAAAATATAAAATTGAATATACCGGGTAAATCATTACAAAGTAATTGATGGAAGATAATCAGTTTTTGAGTGGATTTTTTATGGGAGGTTTATTCATATCGATCTTAGATAAGACAGAATAATGCATTCGTTTAACATTTTGTTCTGCAGATAAAATAATTTGAACAAATCTTGAAATAAAGAAAAAATACTTCACATTCATTCTTCAATCGGCAGTAGTATTGTCATTATTGTCGAGTAGAAAAACACCAAATCTGCCAAAAATCGTTGATATATCCCCAATATTCTGGAACTAGTTCAATAATTCTCATATCAGTTTAACCAAAGATAACAAAATAGAAATCTGATGTATGATCTTTAATTTTCATTCGTTATTTCGCCAGCTGTTTTTTGCTAATAATCTGCTAGTAAATTATACAATATTCTCACCGGGTGGATACTTCCTAGGTTTCTTCATATTGACCAAAATCAAAAGCATTACTAGAGACACCACTACACAAAACAGTAGGAAAATCATCTTCGGTTGTGCGTCTTCTCACCGATCAACAAGAACTGTCCTCCTACGATGATTGGTCCTATTTAAGAACTCGGTGCCGGTTTACTCTCTACCCAAAAGTCAAAGGGGCTTTTCTCTGGCTTTGGCCCCGTGACCCCATTCTAACAATAGTAAAAAATATTCTCACCAATGCACGAAAGATTATCCAGATAACTTCTCAAAAATAGTTGTCTAGGAAACCATTCATGTAAATTCATTCCGAAATGAAAAAATAATATACTCGGTGTCATCCAATACTCGACAAGGTTACTCGCCGTCGAGTTATTATTGACTCAATTTGCACATAATCATCTTGAAATGTGAACGATGTATTTTCTATATTACACCACAAAAATAGCATTTCATGTAACAAGTTAAGAAGAGCCTATTTATTCAGCGTATGGCCTAACATCACATCGCAACAATACCATAATAAAGAAAAACAAGAAAAAAAACTACATTAGGTATATACGATTACATATAAGGACATATCAGACACTAAGATGCCACTATGAGGTCAATTTTTGCGGGATAACTCTAGTGAAAATCTGCCAAAGTAGCTAGAGTTGAAAAAATATTTTCCATCTGTTTCATACGAGATATTCCAAAATCGAGATGAAAATTTGAATACCTTCAATTCTACCATTATGGGAAAGTGTGCAACAAACGTTTTTTTTTTTTTTAACTTGTAAAACCGAAATTTAGATTTCTCCAAAAGTTGGTGCATGTTCGATAATAGGTTATGTCAGATACAAGTAAACTCTGTATTTATTAATTCATTTATGATATTATGTCATGCAAACCTGTCGAACCTCTCTTGCTCAGGGATCTTTTTTCAATAGAATAGCTGAGGTTTGGAACTCCTTGCCGAGAGGGGTTCTTCCTGAGGCTTACAAACTTCAAAAGTTCTAAGTAAATGTTAATTCGTATCTCCTGTCCCTTGATTCACGCGGTGTTCTTTGAACATCACAGGGCTTTCCTTTCGTGTGATTCTGCCAAAAAAAAATGGAATGATGGTTATCAACACACGAGCATTAACTGGGATACGAAACGAGCCGAAGGGGAATTCTGTATAGCAGTTTATGCGAGTGTATCAATAACCGTTACATGAGACTTGCATACGCTATTTTTTCTACACCCGATAAATAATAAAGGAATATAAATATTGTATTTATATTTGTATTGTGGTTTCCACTGATCTGGAAGTGGAAGGGATATTTCGTTACTGCTAGTCTCAATAGAGTTTAATAATGTATTGGAAATGCTGCTTTTATTTTGATCAAAATTTCAAATGTAGCTCCGTCACTGAATTGGATTTCCAATTGATAAAAAATATAATCATCTTTTGAAAAATTCGTTCGTTAAAAATCTGTTTCATAATGAGCTAATTATGAAACAGATTTTTCATTACGATACAGATTTTAATCCGTTTCATAATGGATCTCAATATGGAATAGATTATGATAAGTGTATTATTATATGGTACGGGTGAGGGAAAATACTCTGACAGTACTGCCACTTTTTTTTCCACTGTTGATAGAGAAATATTTAGGGCCAATTCATACATTTCAGTTTCAGTCCTAGATCCTTGAATGACAGTTAGTTCCACACTCTTTTTCAATAAATTGGATGATAATTGATTATATATGCTGTTTGAGTTACATTCTTGAGATTGAAGAGACGACTGGAATAGACGTAGTTCTTCAAATGCTCCTTCATAGACATCTGAAATCAATTGATTCAGAATGAAACAAGGACTAAGACTAGAACATGCATGTTTGAATTGGCCCTAAGTTAATGTCTATGTAAAAAAGGTTTGAAGCGTTTTTGTTACGCCATCTACTTCATAGATTCGATGTTCGATGTATTCTATCACTTGGCAATGCATGACGGGGTTGCCTTCTCCATGGCCTTCTCGGAACGAAAAAATAGGTGCACATTTCTGTTTGTCATTTCAACTAAAATGTTGGAAGAAGGATAATCCAGGTTCAAAATAAGGTTGACGATACAAGTTTATACAGGAAATGACAGTTTAGGCATTAAAATCATCGTTATGAATGTTCTAAGACATCGACAGAAAATGTAATCTCTCTGTTATAAATTGATTATCATCTTATGGCAATATCTATAAGTAACAAAAAAATGTGCGATTCAAGCTACGACGTCCGCAAGAGAAATGTAAGGAAATACATTACTCGGAAACGAAGTTATTATTGTCATCTATCCGTAGTATTCATCCCTTATGGTCGACTAACTATTCTCTTTATAACTTGCTAAGCAAAATGCACAGTATTTCTCTTTTGTTGAGTTTTGTTGACCCACAAAACTGATAGAACTCAGAGTTTGATCATTATTTTCCGAAATATGTTCTTTGAATTCGTTTGTAAGGGTACGTTACCCTAGCAGTACTATTCACATTCCATAAAAGGGGGAGAGTTGAAACTTGTGGTACCACCTGAAAAATGTACAGCCAGAACTAAATAATTATTGTTCTGTCATCATTGAACTTAAAGTTTTACATGTATTTTTACGATTTGAAATGATTTCATTCGATATATTGTAGAATTCTGATTAAATTTGGTATTTTTTTCGTAATACCTATAGGTTTATTGGGAAAACTCAACATTTTATTTTTCACGCCAAACCCACCTTTTTCCTGACGGCCATGCTTATTGTCAAGGATAATTCACAAAACGTTTTCATTTTAAGGCATAGGGCAGCTTATAAATCTATTTTGACATTAGCTCTTGTCTTTTTCCAATCGCACAATGGTAGTACAGATCATAAAAAAAGAAAACTTTACCCCCTATAAGACAGCAACGGACGTGTGAAAATTTTGAAAAACAGGTCAATTTTTATATCTAGGGGTACTTATTTCGATATAAAAATCATACCCGAAACTTCACCACCTTGCGGTCAACAGCTTTCCTCCATATTTCTTTCGATTGCATTAGCGGTCGAGTGATACATCATATTTGACAGGTCCTTCAGTCCTCTACTACCTCTGTAGGTAAGTATTTTCGAAATTGGTCCATTCGTTTTCGAGAAATCGAATTTTGATCATGTTATTCAAGAAAAAACAGAAAATCTGATGTTGATACTTTTATCAGGTCTTCGAGGCTTGGTGGTTTCATCGCGAAACCACCGAATCAAAGTTCTGTATTCAAATTCGCAGTGATTTCATTCATAACCACCTCAATCTCAGGCGCCATCTGTCACTTGGTGGCTATACTTATCCACGAATCCACGCTAAATAGAATGGAATTGCTGCAATGCCAGCCGTTCACTTGTGCATTGAAGGAAGACAACTAGTTCGAAACCTTTCTGGTAGAATTACTGGTTTTTACAATGTTTTATTGGTGAGTTACCAATTATTTTCGTTTATTGTAGTATTATAACATCGGAGAACTCGGGAAATGTGCTACTTTTGCATATGGTTTGAGGTTTGATGAGTTTTATGTTGTGGTTTCACAGTGAAAGGAATAAGTCATAAACCGTTTTTACGAAATCGAAATTTCGGTTTAAGATATGGGTAACTACTCTTCGAATGAGCTGACTTCCTCTCAAGTTATTCTCTTGTCATCACATTGATAGAAAGTCCACAAAATGGTGGCATCGGTTATTCTTTTTCTTGGCGTCACATTTTATATCGCAATGGTTTAAATGCACAAAAACTTAAGGTTAATTCATGCAAGCAAACTTAACCTGTATTTAACTCAAGTTATCTTAAAGAGTTTTATTAAAAAAGGGTCATTCATGCAACAATTCCTTGAAACTTGAATAGCGAAGATATGCGCCACTGATTTCAACAGCTGACAAATTTTTGGAGCGTTAGCGGAAAAAAAATTATAAGTTGCTTAATATAATGCATGAATGCTTCTATTTGATTCCGAACATCGAACTTCTCAAGTTACTAAGTTAAATTAAATACAAGTTAAGTTGACAAATGAATTCACCTTTACTTTGATAAACTTCTGCTCAAGAATAATTTCTGGACTCATCGGTGCAATGGAAAAATCCACATCTGGAAAAAAACTGTTATGAAGGAGAATAGATACAAGCCATATTTAATACTTAGCGCTTCATATGCCGATATAGTGACCCTCTCGGCGTTCTACATCACAAACCACATTGGAATGCACCACTTGCAAAGCTGGCTTGTGCTTAAACAACGATAAGAATCGTTTTCTCGGGTGTCATAAGCAAATATAATGTAATTAAGGCAATTCAATAAAATATTTCATTTCAAACTTCCAGCAGGGTGTTTCTGTCATTGTGTTTTCAACATGAACCCACATATCCTTCTCGACGAATTTTGGGAAATGTGATTGATCATCACTGTGCTGGGTAATCGCACGTTAAAAGGTAAGGCCTCGTTGATCCATTGCTCGCACAAGTTTCGACTTCTGAGGGTTGACGTTCGTCAGCTGGTTAACGAAAACGAACAAATTTTAAGAACAATCATCATTAAATATCTTAATTGATCAATATGAATCATGTTTGTCAAAGAAAAAATTCAAAACAGGAACTTTTTTCTGTGCCTCAAAGGGTTAGGGAAATCGACAAAAAAAATATCACCGAATAAATTGCACAAAAGCACCTCCACCCAGTTCTATACAATAATACAGTCGACTTTCGAAAGCGTTCCTTACATTATTCGAGATGTCCAAGGTCACCTGATCTTACACCGCTGAATTTCTTTCTGTGGGGACACCTGAAGTCGAAAATTAACTCTACTAAGCCTACAAATCTAGAAGAGCTGCTCCAAAGAATTGTTCGGGAATGCGGATTGCTGTCCCCGGACATCTTGAATAGTGTAAGGAATGCTTTCGAAAATCGACTGTATGGAACTAAAGCCAGTATGACACGGACCAGTTTTTCACTCATGAAATGAATCATTTTTTAATTTAACGAATCATTGACAATGAAATGGATAATTTTCTGTGTAAAAATCTAATGTTGTGACACTCTAAAACAAGATATCCTGTATTACACGATAGAGTGGAATATGTGTACAGTTCCTCATTCAGAAAATGGATGAAAACATGAATTGCATCCATTTTCTGAATAAGAAACTGTACACATATTCCACAGTATCTTGTGAAACAGGATATCTTGTTTTAGTGCCACACAACATTGAATTTTCACACAGAAAATTATCCATTTTATTGTCAATGATTCGTTATAATAAAAAATGATTCATTTTATGAGTGAAAAACTGGTCCGTGTCTACGGGCTGAAGTATCGAGGTTATTTTGAGCAATTTATTCGTTGATCTTGTTTCCATTGATTGTTTTCATGATGTAATGATAGGTGTTGGAAATGGAGTTTCACATCCTTCATGCGAGTTTCATTCCGACGTATGGAAAGTTTGGTCTCATATAGGTCCAGCTAGTCACCTCTCATCATATTCAACGTAAACTCAATGTCCTCAGTCTAGACGAAATGTTATATTAAATGTTAACTCTTCTTCAATATGACTTATGGGACTCATACCTGTAGTAGTTTGGGCTAAAATTGGCGACACATGCCTACTATGATAATAGGCATCAGGACATCTTTCATTAAATCAATTCAGGTGGCGTTTCGTTTTTCATAAATATGTCATCGAATTTTGCAAATTTTTTTGACTGCACCAATGAAAGTATAGTTTGACGATCACTATGCACTTCCAATTCAACTGAACGTCAAAAATAATTCCTAAACGGACTCTCTCTAAAAGAAATGAAAATATATTTGGGGAAAGAATAGTTCGCAGGGAGTGCAAGAATGTGCGAAGGTGATGATTAACGTGTGCTTCTTTGATTTATGATGCAGCGAAAAGGTAGAATAAGCCTGTCTTCCCAAATTTGAAAGACGAGAACTTCTGAACTAGGGAAAAGCGCCGCCTTTTACTTCCTCTACATACCGGAATACAAGTTCCTGTGAGAATATTTTTTAATCAACTCTTCAACAAGGAACAAATTTCAAACATGTTCATTATGCTTCAAGATCATTGCGTGAATGATATCAATGAATTTCAAACATGTTTCCATTATGCTTCAAGATCATTGTAGTAATGATAATATATATTGTTACGAAATCTCCTAGCGCCGTCCCTGTCTCTCGTGAAACGCAAAATGAAATGAGGGGTCGAAGAAAGGATGTAACCTTCCAGAAAATCCCGACTCGCATAGAAATTTTGATACACATCATCGAGACCTACATGGATGTCCAGAAGATTCTCCATAGGCGTATGCAAGTACTAATAGGGAGGTACTTCTTAGGAACGACAGTTTTTTCAGAGTTTCTTGTAGAGAAAGTTTTGGTATTGTTAAGTGTAGAAGTCCAAATGTAGGGAATTTTAGAGAAGAGCGTTAGATGTTTTTAGCAATTGAGTGTTTTGTAAGCCAGTTCAGTACTTGTATTTTATAGTGAAGTTAATGAAAGTAGTTTACTGTTGTCAAAGTATTATTTGGCAGACGAACCCCTGAAATATTTTAAAAATATTAAAGATCACATTTAATATCCTTCGGTAGTTACTGCACATCGCAGGTCGTATCTGTGGCTTATTTATAATTCTGGTGACTACGAAAAGTGGAAATATCACACGTGTTACTATCTCAACTTCAAATTTCAAATCAACAACTATAAGAACCACTGAATAAAAAACGTAATAAACGAATAAATAACGAATAAACTCGAAACTACGATGAATAATAAGAGAACTCAAAATCAGCTGGAAAAGGGACCCATCTTTCAGAAAAAAATGTAATTGACATCAAATCGTTTGACGTTGTTTGAAATGGGCGCCAATTTCCGTCAACTAGTGATGAAATTTAGAAACACTCCACGATACGTAAAAATGACATGAAGTTGTCACCATATAATTTCAAACAATATGGCATCAATTCCAACACCAGTGTTCAAAGACATCTTACTCTCCTCATAGACTGAACAAAAAGTAACTTGGAATCAGACCGACGCGACGGGTGGTTCCATTTTTCCAGTGTAGGTGTTTTTTCATCTTAGTATACTTCACAAGAGATTGCTGGACATATACTTCATTAATTCTTTGCCAAGATGGATTGGATAAGCTGTGTACCTTTTTCTTTTGAATATAGTAGAGTTTACCCTATATCAAGGCATCTACTGACTCTTTCAAGAACCTTAAAGGTATTCAGATAGGCCTAGGGCGCCTGATAATCGATGTTTAACTGGTAGGGCAATGTTCTGAACATATATTTTTGTCTGCTTGTGTAGTTTTTCATATGATTGATTTCTCACTGAGAAGAGCTGGTTGGTCTTGCTCAATTTGTGCATATACTTTTTGATCAGATCGAACGAATGAGAGTTCAGATTTATGAATTGTTTCAATCAATACTTTTTCTTATATTTTCTAATCTATTTTTGTTAAGTTCCTATTTTTTATTCCTTGCTAATATACTGTTTACAAGTATTAGAAAAGCCACCCTATTTTAGACTACTTGAAAGCAGAAAAGTCCTAAGTTCATCGTTAAAGACCTCTTCTTTGCACAAGAGGCGGAACTCAAGCTTTTTCAGAATTGCTTCAACATCACAAATTTGATGTGGAGAACTCTACGTCTGGTAACAGCAGCTACCAGAAATGAAAACTAATAGCCTTCATACGGTTATAATGTTGATTTCATTAATGAAAGGATCCACAGCTATTTTTTTTCTTTTTAATAACGTTAAACATTCAACTTCTCGAAAACGAATGACCCATTTTCGAAAATATGAGATAGTAGACCCCTCATGTAATTGAAGAAAATTTAAGAAAACTGCTGATGGCAAGGGAGTGGAGTTTCGAGTATGATTTTCATATCAAAATTAGTCCCCCTAGAAATAGAAGTGTTATTTCGATTACAGGTCAGTTTCTAGCTTACATAGGGGGCAAATGAACGTCCTGTATAATAGATACTTTTTGTCTCCGACTATACCTCACGACGATAGCTGGGTACGTGTCAGCTTTCTTTTTGCTAAATCAGTTGTTATTTTTCGACGAAAGTAAAACAAAAAAATAATTCGACGGTGATTTATTTCTACAAACAAGTCACTGTAATCCACATAAATTATATTTACAACGATTCAATCACACAGCTTAAATAAGTGTACGTATTTTTATAGATAAATATATTCATATTTTCAATATAAGCTCTGGGCCTTATGCGTGTCACATGGGCAAGATATTCCTAATAAATAAGTAGACTCCGTGATATCAGCACAATGAGACCCGCACGCCGACCCCATGCGAGGAGACTTATGGTAGTCTTAAGCAAACAAATCGAACCATCTCGGCATATTTACATTCGATTCAGTTTCGCGAAAACTGTAGCATTTGGTAAAAATCACATACTGCAGGATGGAGAATGTGGAGTGTCGGAATTTTAACACTGTTGGCGATTAGGTATTTTATGAGGGGAATTCTGAAAAATCCTGTCATAGGTCGAATCATTTCAAAGTTAAAATGAAAGCTACTCCTGAGAACCACTTCCTCGAAAAACCAGAACACAATTATTGGTATACATTTTCGACTTTATAGCAATTGATACTTCATGATACATTTATATTTTAGTTTTTTCAATAATAATAGTAAAACTTCTCTCCACGAATATATTTCAAAATATTACGATTCTATCCAGAAACAGTGGGTTTGTTCACAAGACTCTCTCACTCTGGAATGAACGATAACATTCTATCAGCTTGATACAGGTGGGATTTTTTTTATTCATTACGTTGAACTGCGAGGCGGTAGATGTGAATTTTCCTGAGGAAATTCACATGTATGGTGAATGAAAATATGTGATGTATTGCTGAAGAACGAATATCGATGATAGTGTAATCTTAATGAGCAATCGGTTCTCAATAACTGAATAATTGTATTTTCAGGATTGTTCAAACGAAACTAACAAATATCCATCCACTACGGATTATCTCAAAATGTATTAATAAATGCCCTGATATATACAAGTTCCATACATGAATGTTTTTAACATTTTTTAAGGGCAAATCCAGTCCCTTCAGAACAATCAATATTTGCACCTGAAATAAAAAAATATTCTTGTTTTACTTGTGTGGATCTAGGGTTTTCTCAAGTTTTCAAAATTAGTAATTGGACGTGAAGGTTAAATGTGATTGTCCCTTAATTATAAAATCACGGTTATATTGTTAGATCAATTTTGAAGTTCATCATAATAGTAAAATAAAAAGTGGTGCTCAAATACAACTAATCAATATGGATACATTGTAAATAATTTCTAATATTATCATTGATTTTTATCGACCCTTGGCAAAACAATTCATATCAATTTAATTTCACCATATACTTCACACAAAAAAAAACAGGGTACGGATGTTTATAAAAAATACAGTGTACTTTTATTATTTTATTTTTTATTATTTATTATTATTTTTTATCATATTATATTTATAAAAAATACAGTGTGCTTTCATTTGTAGGTCCATATTGCAATTTGGTGAAATATTCTCAAACTACAGAGTGATGCACTTTTGCAAATAATAATTCAGATTTTTTAAATTGTTATGCAATATTTCACTGTTCGAATGGAAACTTGTTCTTGAATGGGCAACTTTTTTAATCAAACGGTAGGAACTTTCCTTGAAAAAAGTGGAAGATATTTATTCAGCAAATTCCAAAAATTATTGGCCTTCAATCTCATCTGAGGCATTTCAACACATCTAGTCTTAAATAAAATCCACCGAAAAATAATTTTACTTTTTGAAAACCAGAGAAATGGTTGAATTAATAATAAGACAAAGAATGGACTATGCAGAAACGTTGGAGGAGAAATCTTGATGATATCAAAAATTGAGAGATCACACAATATGAATTCGAAAAAATTAAAATTGCTAGTTTTTTTATTGGATTAAATAGTCAATTTATCAGACAATGAAAGTTCAAAAAACTATCGTCTCTGAAATCCTTATGCATCCATATTACTAAAACAATATTACTTGAAATCCATCTCCACAGGCATAATAAAATTGAAACTGAATTTTATTACATGTCCATAGATTGGAAAATCAAGAATACATATCTGCACTCCTACTCCGAGGATATTCAAGATATTTCATTTCTACCTTGATAAATATGACACAAATGTGATTTTTTTGAGCTACTAATAACGTACTTCAGCAAGGAGTAATACAATGTATATACCGATTTTGCTGAAATGAAAAATGTTTGTAGAACTTGATAGAGAAAATATAAAACATTCACCGTTTTGTTGCAAAAAATTGGGTTTGAAAAAATTAAAATTTCAAGAAATATAGTTTGCTTCTTATTTCTCACTATAGTCATTGTAAAGTAAAAGAAAATATTTGAATATTTTTTCATTGCACCAATTTATCTTCAAACCACACATATCACACCTTTCAAAAAATATCTTTATAAAAAATAATTCGATATTCTTTTCCTTACTGTGAATATAACAAAAACAGTAAACAATTTTGATTCCAATAAATTTTCGATTGATCAACAAACGTGCTATAAGAAAATAATTTTACCATTTTCGTCCAAATCTAGTTTTTATTTAAATATTTTATGCAACAATAGATTCGTATCACTACTCAATATACATATGTACACATTCCTAATATCACAACTTTACAAATAAAAAAAATAGTAAAATTCAACGTACGGTTTAAATCATTTCTTCGATGCAAATTTATCCCTCCGACTCATTCGCAATAAAAAAATAAAGTATGTATATGTTTTGCAGAAGGATAAAAATTTCCTATGATCTGTTTGCGTAAAATGACCATTGAGGATCCTGCATAATAACTGGTACTGAAGTGAGAGGCGAAATTGTTGAAAATATCAGCTACCCTTGAAAACAGTATTTTTGATATTCCACATTGGTATTCGATAACATCGTGATTGTTCGTCCTAATCCAATAATTAAATAAAATAACGTTCATATTTTACATTCGTTGTCATTTCATGATATAGCTGATATAGTTCCAAATCCCTCAATTTTTATACATACCACGTGAAAACAACAACACAAAAAATAGACCACAGTACCTCGCTCTTAAAAAAATATTAACATTCATAATATGTAACATAATATATAATATAGGTAAACTTAATATCTAATAATATTCATACTTTATAATTACATAATATTACAGCTGTTAGTTAGTCCATCACCGTGGTTAAGCTACACGTACTACTGTTAACACGTTTTAATGCTGCGCTCGCACACACACACAAACTCTCATAATCGTACGCTCAAAAGTCTAGTCTAATCTAGGATGCCCTTAAATCCCTTGGGAGCACATCTCATGGAATGTGTGTCATATAAAAACTCAAATCAACGTAACATAAATAAAAAAAACGAACCGACGCAGAGCGACGCAGGTGCTGTGGTCTGTGTACGCAGAACTCGAAATTTATTTCTGACGACTAGAAGCCGCATTTCTTTATGCTCTGTGCCTGAAAACGGACAATAGGTGGGCCATTGCAAAGAGGTCGAATTGAATTTATCACGGAAAAACTTAAGAAACAGAAATAGGTATGTTCAGCTCCTGATAATATGTCCCTGATTTGAATTGCTAAATATGAAAATTTTCATTTGTTGTAATTTTTTTTTAAACTCCAGGTTTTTTTATTGAAGTCACATTATTCAGCCAGGAATACTCAACATTTTGATTCAAGATTGTCCGGTATTTCTCTTAAAATAGATGGGTTACAAGGCAGAATCAGTGAATTCCTCAACAAATTTTGCCACAAGACCAATATTTTACAGGATTTGTGTGTCTATGAATTTTGATCAGGATTTGATTTCGAGTGATGATATTTAAGTAACTGATAGTCGATACTTGATGAAAATCCATCATAACATAATTGAAGAAACTGCTATTCGTGTTTTACTATACAGTACTACATGGTATAGTAGTACTATAACACGCCTGAAGAATCTACAATATAGTGGAACACGTGTGGCGGTTTTGTAAAGTGTTCAGTGAAAAACAAACAATTAAGTATTAAATTACGTTAATATTTATATTGTTGTTCCTTTCCATTGGAATTTTTGTGTATACAGCCCTCAAAGGTGAAGTGCTTTCTTATTGGTTGCTATCACTCCTATACAACAGATATTACTTCCTATGATTATTTCTGTCGTTTGGTGAAACGTACTACAAAATGATTTTTCAGTCTCTGAGAATCAACTACGTCAGCTCGAATTAGATGCAGAAGAAAATCAAAACTCGATCGTACTTATCAGTGATTGACATGTTTGTTAGTGAGACAGGAAAATGAAATGAACTGATCCAATTTCTGTTCCAGCCTGGAAACTTAAAACAAATGCAGATCAGGGATACATCCGATGAATGCATATAATATATTACCATTAAGAAATTATTGAGAAGCACCAATCACATTTTTCCAAAAAAAACTATAATTAGGTTCGTGAAACGTTTGACTGAATGTAGAAAAATAAACTGTAGAATAGATATTCATAAAATTATGATAGGGAAGTAATGTCCGATTGATATTGGAATATATAATAAATTAATGGTGAGGGTTTTTGAGGTTTGTGTAAATAATTGGTAAAAGTTTACTACTGCCACTTTGGCGTATTTTGAAAAAATGGTTAGTCTATGTTTGACTCTGTAAATGTAAAAAATGGGGACATTTTCTACATTATTCTAAACATCTCTTCACGATTTGGATTTAAAGTTTTTCAATTCGTATTTTTCAAAGATGGGAATATCTTTGGAAAAAAGTATTGGAAAAGAACAGAGGAGAAAAGTGACTAAAAAACTGATAATATGAAAAAATATGGATGAATTTGTCATTTGAGAGGGCTATATCTCCCAAACAAAGAAATAGCACCTCATTTTGACATCACATTTGTGCTCTACATGTCTAGCACATATATGTTTACCGTTTTTCGTTCTTTTTTTTTTAATAATTTCCCAGTGTATATAAAAAGAACACATAAATAATACCACTTCATTTCAAATTCTTTTCGGTATGTAATTTCCACGTGAAATAAAGTAGTGGAGATTTTATTTTCAACCAATCTACTTTCATTTGCTAACTTTTTGAGGAGATGTCTCCTTCTTTTCTATAATCGTTGATGCTTCTTAATTATTGTTCTTATGACCAAGATATTTATGTAAGTACCTAGTTCAATGATCCCTTTTTATAAATATTAATATTTCTTGGGGTCAATGAATATTGATTAGATTGATCGAAGATATATTTTCCTACACTTTTAGTTGAGAAGCAAAATTTGGAACAGGGTTTAAATCGTGCCCGACTATTTTATTCCTTAGGATTACCATTTTAAAGTAAAAAATTATTGAATATTGTCGTAGAAGCAATTACTACTTTTGATACTTTAATCTGAAATAGTGATCCAAAAGGGTAAAATCGTTTCAAAATTTTACTTTTGTGTAATGGCAGTTGGTAATAACAGCACAAAAACTGTTATTTTGGGTTGAGAAACCATTTTTAGTCGTTCAATACTAGTGGATATCTCATATCTCTTGTTTTCGTCATGTTCATCATGCAAAAAGAAAAAAAACACCGGATCATTTTCCAAGGTGTAGCCACCATTTAAGAATTCCAATTAATCAATAAAACTGGCCCAAGCAGGTTTTTACATGACAACCTTTTGAAATACCATTCAAAATACGATTTCTAGTCACTATAATATTCTGGTGTCAATTTATTGCAGTTTCGGAATGATTACTTAGAGCCCATCCATTTCAATGATAGAAAAGTGGTACTATCCATACCACTACATTCGATGCCCCCTCTAGCCGCAAGAAATAACTTTACGAGTTCCGCGCGTCTGTAACTCTATTACAAAAATATGCGGTTGCTCTTTGTACTTCGTAAAGGCATCAATGTCGACGACGACTACTATGAGATTTCCAGTAACAACAACCTATGTACAGTGTAAGCCGGTATTGCACACAGATATGGTAACGTGGGGTCGAGGGGGACGGCCGTTATTTCCTCTTGGCGTGCAGCATCTCCATCAGGAGGGTTTGCGTCGAGATGCCGCTGTTGCAGTGTTTGTGGTAGAGGTTCTCTTCGCCCCTGGCGGCGAGACTGTGGATCTCCGGGAGGAGTTGCTGCAGCTTGTTGAACTTGTCCTGAAAATGTGACATATCCGTTAACATTCAGCTTGCATTCGGGCCGATTGGATACGGAATATGTGATAGGTATAGCTGATACAATTTAAAAACTGTTGAAAATCATTATGGGCGTAGTTATTATTATTTATTCATCCCAAGAAACTATAACAGTTTATGAAAGGGATATGTAGGTATACATGTGGAATAATTACGTAACAAAAGAAAATAACGAAATGACAGTGATAATTAACAGTAAAATGATCTAAAACTGATAGTGATAAATACTTCGCAGGAATAATAAAATCTCAGCAGTTCAAAAAAAAATTTTTCAAATGTTTTTTGAATAAATGTTCTTGCTTAATGTTCTTGAGAACACGAGGTATTGAATTATAAATATTTACACCACTATGCAATATTGATTTCTGACCAAAGTTTGTTCTCACATTCAAAGTTCGCAAAGAATCATTTTGGCGGGTATGGTGAACATGAATATTTTTAACCTTCAAAAATTTTAAATTTGAGAATTTTATTCGGTTTCTGACAAAGTGAATGAATATAATTAGTTTTATTTTATGAAGAGATTCAATATCTAAGAGTTTTTTGGGTTTATATAAAATCCTTGTAGGTTCCAGATAGTTCATATTATAAATACATTTTATAGATTTATTTTGCAGTTTTTTTTATGGTTTCATTAATGATTTGTTGGCTGTGCCCCAAATAGATACTAAATACTGTATATTCGAATTTATTAAACAGTGATAGATATTTAATGAATAAGTGCGTGGTAAAAGATATCTTATTTTAAATAAGATACCAATTAAGGGAGAAATTTCTTTCCTAATTTCTCAATGTGCTTTTCCCAAGACAGTTTTTCATCTATGTATAGTCCCAAGATTTTAACAACGGGTTTATAGTTGATGTATTCATTTTCGAAAATTAGAGGAATACTGCACTTATTCATATTCTGTTTGGAAAAATACATATAGGAAGATTTATTATAATTCAGTGATAATTTATGTCTTTTCAGCCAAAATGAAATTTTCTCTAAGTCATTTTTCATAAAATTTTGTAACTGAGTAAAGTCATTTGCAAAATAAATCAATATTGTATCATCTGCAAATAATTTCAGGTTGCCAAAAAGTTTTAATTCAGATATAGAATCAATATAGATCAAAAACAGAACTGGACCGAGAATGGAACCTTGAGGAACTCCACTTTTAGGGAACTTTTTTCATTGTCATAATATACAAACTGTTTTCTATTGAATAAGTAGTTTTCAAACCATTTGTGAATTTTTCCTCTGATTCCAATTAGAAATAGTTTCTGGAGTAGTATTGCATGATCCACGGTATCGAACGCTTTTCGCAAATCCAGAAACAACAGACTACATTTTTTATTTCCATCAATTTCGAGTTGAATATTGGCTACTGTATCTAGAACTGTAGTTTCTGTGTCTCTGTTCCTGCGAAAACCATATTGCCCTTCATACAGTAAATTGTTATTTTCCAAAAAATCAAAAAGGCGAATATTCACAATTATTTGAATGATTTTAGAAAGAACTGGTAGAACAGAAATTGGACGATAATTGTTGGGATCACATTTTTTGCCACCTTTGAATATCGGAACAACCCTTGCAATTTTCATGTTGTCTGGGAATATGCCCATCTCAATAGATTTCAAAAAAGTTGCAATAACATTTTGAAGTACACCCTAGCCAGATTGTTATAGAATTATGTAATTTTGGATATAAATCAAAGTGAAGTCTTGAATATGAAAGAAGGAAAATCAAAAATTTTCACAAAATTTCTTTGTTGATAGGTACGTGTATAGCATTTATTTAAATATGGAAGCTCATCTATGAAAACGTTCTTTTTTAGTTTTCCAGTAGAGAACTTACGCGAGTTATATGCCCTTCTGAAGGTTCAAATCATATATTTTGAATAGCTACATCCAAATTATTTTGAAAAATCGAGATTTTCCCATATTTATAAACTGCAAATACTCACTGCATTCCCACTTAGTATAAATATGGCTCAAATTTAGGCAACATCGAGAGTGCTGCCAACCAAATGCCAAAGAATAACAGGAGCCAAATTTTTAACTAAATATAAAGGTTCCAATGCATTTATTCCTATCAATGGGTTGGTACTAGTGTGATGATTTCATGTCGTCATTGATGACGTGCAACAGTTTTTAAATTATATTCACTATACATTTCTATTGCATTCTAAAATGAGGGAGTATTTATTCCACAATTCATGTAGAAATCTCGTATTGAAACATTCTTATGGAATGTCATCTGAGAAGCCTTTTATGAAAATGAAAATATTTTTTCTTAGTAAAAATCCACGAGCTGATGTTCAATAACTATTATTATATTGACAAAGTTCAGAATAATGGGGAGTCTTCATATTATCATTATATTCATTTTTCAATATATTTCTTTAATTCAGTATCCATCCAAATTCAATAAATATACGATACCTACATAACTGACAAAATAGTCCGTCACTTTTGCTTTTTTATAATATTGCAGTTACATAGTAGGGTAAATATAGCGATTTAATCTAAAAACAGATAATATAAAAATTTCAAGCTCTTTCTTTTTCATTTTCAGTTTTGAGGTGAAAGTTGTCGCGGATTCATGCCATGAAAATTCAGTTCAACAGATGGTGGACAACTCAACTCCTTGGCAGTGGGAAAACTTGTTCATTATAACCACGATGATCTTTCAATTTGATGCTCAGGTTTTTCTTCACGTTGATGAAGATTAAAAAGGGAATGCTTTCAGTAAGTTTTCTGAATTATATGTGTTATTTCTGAACATAAACTGCAATTTCGTGGTATACTAGGTTTTTCTCTTTTTTACTCAAGTTAATTACATATATATCCAGGGAAACTAGAAATGCTCTCAGCCTTCCAGAGATAATTGTTTTCTAATCGTCGCAATGAAAGAAAATTACTCGAAGATGGTGGTTGAATTGAATTCATTCCTGAAGGAAAAATATATTTTTAATGCACAATTAAATCGAACTTAAGTACTAGGAAAATAACTGTTTGACAGCAAACTGGAACTGAACAAAATATTTAATAACATACGAGTGTGGTTTTCCCATTTGTTAAAAGATTCCGTAGGATGACTCAACGAGAGTTGGACATCACTATTGCTATTCAATGAATAGCCATAAAACAGTGTGAAGCAAATGACGTTTTCCTCGAGAAATGACAAAGAATGAAGCAACTGAAGATTGGTTCAGGTGATTGTTATCATCGTAGTAATTCCAGAAATCACTCAATAGTCATTACTATCTCATTACATCATCAGAACTTTTATTGAAGAACTGGATGCTTCCTAGTTTAGACTGTAGATCTTAATTCACGTAGGTTTTATTTTGGAGTACTCCTGTATTTGAATCATTCCACGGAGTATCAGAACTAAAATGACAAGGAAACGCTTATTACCGGAATTTCTGGACAGCAGGTAATGGTATATTCGAGTAGAGCCTGTTGGATCTGTTCGTAGCCTTCTTCTACAACCGTTGTATTCATGATGCCTCGAACTTCTAGAAAAATAAAAAAAAAACATTACGATTTTCCCATAAGAACGTCTGATGGAATACATGCATTAGCACAATGAAAACTTTCCAAACACTACAGTGTAAATAAGATTCGTACTATGTTAATATTAGATAAGTAAATGCCTCACTCAAAAGCAATTATTTAAAATATCTTCAGAAGGCCAATAGGCATATTGACTAACTTTTGTTTATTATATTAATAAAAGCATATTGATTAATGAAGTGATATTAGTTTTCGAATTACTCCACTGATAATATAAAAAATGGGAAGGATTAAAATTAGAAATTGAAAAAAAAAAGGTGACAGTAATATGTGACGTCACATATGACTATCTTCTACACACAATTCCGTTTTGCGAGAAAAAGACAGGAAATAAATCAAGATCTTTTGAGAACTCGTTTTCATACTTATTTCCATTTCGAATTGAATTTTCGCTGAAATATCAACATTTTTCCCATATTTTTTTTTACAGAATCCGGTAAATTATATTGATTGATATATAATTTCTATGTAAACACTTCACTGTGTATATACGCTAGTTGATATCATGATTAAAATTTTGAAAATATAAAATTAACCTATAAGTTTGCTACTTAGTAGTAATTTCAATTGACTTGACATCAAATGTGTCACGTTCTAGATAAGAGTATATAATGATAAGGATATAGAGCAGTGCAACAGGGTCACAAAAATTGATAAAAATCATAGCGTCATAAAGGCCAGAAATATATCGCTAATAGAAAGAATTATACCATATTGCTTTTTATTTCTCGGTACTATCTCATTATATCTCTCCAACATGAAACAGAAACACAAAAATATCATAAAATGGAAAAAAAAGTACAAAATCATTACGTCATCACTCTTGAATAATAGTAATTGATGAATGTTATTTTATTGTTTAGGTTTTTTATTGATTTTATGACTCTTCATGTACATGGACCACAACCTCAAAAATTTGTTAGAAATAACTGTGATAAAAATATCATACAATTTTGTCTGATTTAGAAAACGTAGATTAAAATATTTCTGATGATTTTATTATGTTATATCACCTTTTGTTCACAAGATTTATAGAAACTGTTTCAATAACATCTGTTAAATGAAGCATAAATGAAGAATCATTTTACGGGTATTATATTGAGATATTTGATGGTTCGTGCGAATAAAATTCAAACATATTCTTGTACTTGAATTAATTTGTCTCATTGGAAAAAATGAGGACGAATCTGTAGTTATAACTAATGCTGAATCGCATGGCGCAATGTCTTGACAAATTGAGTTCATGTCAAGTATAGCGTGTTGCTGTAAAAAAAAAAACAGGAGTTTCGTGTTTCTCTGGCAAACATTTTCAAGAATTAGCGAATTAGCATTTACATGCCCATTAATCTTTTTGGCCCATGGTTCTGTATGAATTGAATTTGTAAACACCCTTAAGCTAGTCAGAGAGAGTTGCAGAGTTGTTTTGTCCAATCATTTTGGACACAAGATCGGAAATACGTCTTACGAAATTGATAAAACTGAAAATATTTTCGGTAGTTGGTACAGTCTGAACGAATCTCACACACTAAACAAATGGAACTCGTAAATCAACCGAAGAGATAGAAAATAAGCTCACGAATTCAAAAGCCCGCATATCAAGATTGAAACATTCTAAACCAAATGATAAGATGTAGATTTCGACCAAACCGTTCCTAACATTTCAGATGGTACTGCTGAAGGATATACTAACCGGGATTGAGAAGTAACAAAAACTTAGTACATATATAATCGCTAACGTCAAACTTCAACTCTAGCAGTTTAGCGGTGATGTCGTTGAAGTGGTCAGCTAGACTGGGCACTCCCAGCAGCCCCAAGCTCAGCAAGTCGAACTTCTGGCCGTTGTGAAGCGTCGTCTCGTCCGGCAGATTGTTGTGCATGCGTTGGTGCATGTGGTCCAGCACCAGCATGTCCGACCAGGAGTTCTGTAGGAGTTTCATCTGGTCGTCAACCTGGAAGAGAAAAATAAACGTTAAGACGTCGCTGTGGGCGAAGAGCATTCATAGGTACAGTTATCGTGACGTTTGCGTTGGTATCCCTGGCGAGGATGAGGGAAGAGTGGGATGCTTTCAACGCCACCAGAGTAGGGGTTGGCACATCATAGACTGAAGAATAAAAACTAGTTAATTAACAGAAAGTAGGAGAGTGGATGACTGTTTGATGGTTCGATGATATTCTTCATATTTCTGCAATCATAAGGAAAGGTGTAGAGTGTGTGTCTGAAAGTACCTATTCAATGAGTTTGTAATTTTTGATTGCCTCAAAATTATTATATTCAAACATCAGAAGAATTGAAAGTGTTGTATTTTTCCTAATAATCAAATACTCCAAATAATCATTGTATCCCAAAAATATTGAAATTTGAAAATTTAACAGAACAGCCTTTTGCGCAATAGTTTTTCTTCACCTTGTCACTTGTTTGATATCTTTCGAAACGCCATAAAAAATTGTTATCATT
Source organism: Zygogramma bicolorata (assembly GCA_032362365.1). Taxonomy (NCBI): domain Eukaryota; kingdom Metazoa; phylum Arthropoda; class Insecta; order Coleoptera; family Chrysomelidae; genus Zygogramma; species Zygogramma bicolorata. Next base: position 4,036,621 of record JAVJAQ010001667.1, read on the forward strand.
TGTAATGTCTGCAATCTCAGATGACTTCCTTTCTAAACACTGAATAGTTACAAACTTACGTTGAAGAATTTTCGTGAATTTTTTTTTGGAATAGATTCTTCATATAATCTATTTAAGTATCCTATAGTGATGGTTATTAATACACGAGCATTAACCGGGATAATAAACTAGCCGAAGGTGAGTTTTATATGGTTTATGCGAGTTGCACACGCTATTTTACCTACGCCCGATGAAGGATAAAGAACTATAAATATTATTTTTATATTGTGGGTCCTTATGATCCGTAAGTGGAAGGAATATTAACATTTATTGCTAGTGTCAAATGAGTTCAATATCGTATTGGACATGTTTCATAATCGAAGAATACAAATGCGAATTGTGCAACAATAATCGGAAATGCAATACAAAATTTCGTAACAGAGTTTGAGAACCGCTGTAATTTCGTCAATTGAAACATAGTAAAATCAAGAATAATTCGACAAACACGCTTTCATTACCAAGAAAAGTTCTCAAATGCATTACCGCGATATTTAATTGCCCAGTAAACAAAAAATAATAACTACGTCAATGATTCCGCGGTACAACGATAATGTACATTTGTTTTGTTGTAAAAGAGTGATTCATCGCGTTTGTTAAACAAAGATAGATCGCACCGGACTTTCTGAACTTGGCCTAAATTCGCAATTCGTTTTCACTTTCGATTATTTGCTCATTTTACATAATCTTACTACACACGTTTTCGTTCCTTTTTCATTCATCGCGCCGTTTCTTTCTCCGTCGCGCAATCCGAAACCAGTTTCAAATTGTGTGGTGGCATCGGTTGAACGTAATTATTTACATTTTTCTGAATGTTGATGTCGTTTATGAGCATGTAGATGGCTGATTTTTATCAGGAACATACAAAATGGGGTTTTTGTAATACATCTGTAGATGTAACAAAAATTCACCCTATTTCTCTATAATCAATGGTACAAGACAGCAGCTGAAGGAAAAAAATTGACAATAATCTGTTCGGAAGGAAAAATGGAAACTATATTTTCAAAGCTATGTGTCTAGAGTACTATAACAGCAGCATCGAGCAAGAAAAAATAGTAATACTGTTTTATATAACAAAATATGATGGTCAAGTTGTAGTACTCATTACCGAAAGAGGTATGGTATAGTAGTCTAGTCTCACAACCTCAAAAAATGAAAAAAACAACTGAACATTACATGATTTCCTTTGTCAACTCAAATATTTCGAAAAAATCACGTATATCGGCCATTACCATTAGATATTCAGAATTTGAGGTTCATTAGCAAGATTTTGTCTTTATTCACTCGATAAATTTATGAAAGCTTTTAGCTTTCATGAATTAGCTTTTACCTATATTTGAGCATATTCATCACCAAGTGAACGAAAAGTTCAAGGAAATGAGATCCATAGTTGAGCAGATGTGCGAGACCGTCCAAATTATCTGTGGCAGTTGTGCTGTTGGATTCACGTCTGCCTTGGCAAATGTGGCATTCGAATAAAAAGAGAGTCATTCCTCTCAAAATTATATATTGTGAGGAGGAAACTCTTCTGTATCAATGAAGCAAATTTATCCCTTAAATGTTATTCTTTAATATCTCACTACATACATGCTGCAACTCTATGATACTGAAATGTTGATAGAGACAAATGCGGCTAGATTATATTGAAATTAAAGTACATCTCTCCAGTATAACCCTCGTACCAATGAAACACAACGATTATTCATTAGAATAAATGTTCTTTCAGGGAAATATTTCTGTCAAAGTAGATCAATTTGTTGAATACAAACAAGTCAACAAAATGTATTCAGGTTACCTGTCCAAAAATACTCTAGCAAATATCACCACTCTCAACAAAACAAATGAAATCGAAATCGAGTCCGGCCATCAGGGTTGAAACTCATCGACTTAATTACAGCATTGTGTGTGTGTGTGTGTTCGTCTATCGAGGTTGGGCGTGTACAATTAATTAATTAATTTCAATTCCATAGAGCATGTCGTTTTCCCACGTATTCAGATTCATCGACCGTATATTGTGTTCACTGAATCTGTTGAATCTCCATCCTGCTTGAATTTTTCCCTCATGCGTCTAATTAGTCCGGGCGTTCTTTTTATACTACGCACATGGAATTCAGGAATTTGTAATGTAGAAGATAAGAATTTCGAATTTTACTCAAAAAAAACATGCAGTATGCAGGGATTTGGAAGTTCCTCCTTTCCAAGAGTTTTTTTTATATTGATATAGAGAAAAAAAGAAAAAAAAAAATTCTACACAATTCCAGAACAATATAAGTCCAAATTTCTCGAGAAATTTCTATTTACTTCAGGTTTACCCAATTCGAAAAATAACAAATTTTCTGCAAATATTGAGTAAAATAAGAACGATGGGATTATATCAACGTCCTAAAAGCGGATGAAATTGGCCAACAGAGCCTCACAAGATCCGTAATCGGAGTAAAAAAGAATACATATTTTTTTTTAAACTAATAATAGTGATAGTGAAGTGATAAGTGGCTCGTAAATAAAGATGTGGCTCAATATTGTATTTTCATTGGTCTGCTTAATTGTTGTTCAAGAAAAATTACCTCCAAACAATCCGCGAATTAAGACGATCAAAACGACAAAATACCACATCTCCTATCCCCTTCCGATTTTGTTTCACAGGGTTTCAAGCTATATTAAATACGTGAATAATTTCTTTGAACTTCTCAAGACCTCACTCGATAAATTTCAATAAAACTTTCGGGAATATCAATCTATACTTTCTGAAGAAAAACGGCTGGGCACTCTGATGGTTTTTTCATATCCAAATAACTAGGAACTTGAATGATCTCAGAAAATTATCGCAATCAGAATAAAAACTAAAAATCGCTGTCACATATTCAAATACGTTTCGATTGTCAGCCAATATCATCATGTCATGTGACGCTAACAAAAATAATGATCATCCTATTTCAAAGTTCAATGTGAGGTTCAATCATTGTGCTTGACGCATCATACTTTACCATCAGTGCAAACTGGAACATAGTTTGGACGACAAACGAGTGTGAATTGAGAAAATCAACTTATTCAACTAATTTCAACGGGCCATCCATGACTGAGCTGATTCTTATTATTTTGTTCAATTTTCTTTATATTTTCCTCGAGATTTTCCTTCAGCAGATACTAAATTCCATTGATTTTTCAAAGCCTTCCATAGTATTCTTTTCATACTGGACAATAAACCTATTTTGTAAATGAATATCAGTTACGCTTATAGAACGATAGAAATGTTTCAATAAGTTAATAAATAATGAGAGAAACCCTGATGCTTCGTTTTCCTTCGTTTCATTCTAAACGTATGTAATGGGATGCCAACCATTATAGAGTTCAAAAGAGCCGCAAACATCACTTGCTGCACATAGTGCACATTTCTACAATGTTTACATTATAAAGGGGTTAATCATCTCAAGTAATACTAATGAAAAAAGGTCTGGCGCCGAGCTACTCCCTAATGAGTTTTGCATAGCTTTGGAATCGATAATTATAGCAATATCCCGGGCCTGCAAAGAAACATCGTCAAACCGATTATTCAAACTTCCATTTCGATACAACCGAAAGCGAATCGGAACTTTCCCTGCTCCACGCTATTCGGAACACTTTCCATTTTTGCCATAGAATTCGCTTAGCGCGCTCTTTCGTAATAGTTACGATTCGTTCCTGACCTACTAGCAATGGCCTACTTGATGGTTATTATAAAATAGACGAAGGGAGACAAACGCATGTATTCTCGTATGTTACATTGCATGCAGCGCGCACACAAATGTATTATTATTAATGGTCGGCAATTATTGATACGAACGCGACGGCAAGTTGTTCACAGAATAACAAATTGCAAGGACAGGAAGCAAGGCGATGGTCTAGCTTGTGGCGCCATCTACGTACAAAGTCTACATTCCGAAAATAGTTCCTGGACTGAATTGATTTTTTTTTCTTTTTTTTATTTACTTACGCTTCATGTTTCTTCAATATTCACCCAATTTCATTCACATATTTAACTTCGATTATTTTTCACAATTTCAATTCGATAAGTTTGGTATTGTTGAGCATTTCTGCAATAGGTTTTGAAAGAAATATTTCAGGGCCGGAGACAGCAAAATTTTCGGGGGGAGGTATGTTTCAGTCAGGATTTCACGAAATTTGATTTTGAGATGGGACTTAGATAATAGTGGAAAGAAAAATTCAAAATGAGATGGATTTATTTAACCAATACATCTCTCGGATAGCTTTATCTCAACAATCATTTTTTATTCGTAAAATGGTTCTGAAATTTCCATCATTGAATTCAGGTTCTACATCTATGGTTTAGAGATCAACAAGTGTTGAACTGAATAAGTATGGACAAGTAATAAGTCTAATAGAATAGTTGAGCAGAAGGTTGTGTGCTGACTACCATAAGTAAAGATCATTATACTTCGTGAAACTGGCTCTTAGCAGCTCGTACAGCTTTGTTAAAATGATCACAAAAAACGAACTAGATTTTTTCATGTATATTATTATCACCATTATTATTAGCAAAGTAGCAAAGTGAATTCTATTGGAGCTCTGTCTAGGTTTGGTATTTTCTATCATGGACATTCTTTCAAAACGACTGAAATTTTCATGCGAGTTCGAGTGTACTTTTATGACTCGTAATTCAATAAATAATATGGAATCAGATATGTAAAACAACGAAAAGTGTATCTTAAAATATGATAACATAAGAGTTGATTAACTGATTCTGGTGATAACAGAAGATGATTGCTGGTGGTAACAAATTAAATGTCGAGAGTATACTCGACTTTGGTAATTTTCGGCATATTTTCATTCACATAACTTAACCTTCCACTGGTGGCGTCGACAAGTGTTGTTTTTGAGCTGATTCCGGTGTCACAGTCCGATTAGGAAAGGGGTAGAGACAGAAATTTTCTTCAAAAAACGGGAACTTTTATTAATGAATCATAAAAAACTCTTGTTTCAATTGAAAATTCATTATTTCGTATTTTCAGTTACAAAATATATATTTTATTCGTTTATAAATTCAATATATTAAAAAATAATCTAAATTCATAAACTGAAGAAAAATGATTTATTTTTTGGTAAAAACTTCAAAAGTTTCACCAGGCAATCCTTTTATTATATTTCTTTTTCTAAATCTACCTTCTTTATTATTTAATTTCACCGCAATGGGTTACCTACATTATGATTGGAGATGAAAAGATATTTGGTGGACTTGTACTGTGTATGTTCTGCATCATGAATGTTCATTCTCCAAAACCCCTTTTTCGCGATCTGATACGTCATTATCAGATTCATCAAGATCGTTGGTTTCCATCTTATGCAGCAGTCCCTGGAGCCGGGCCTACTCTGGAAACCAACACTCATTATTGAAAGAAGTATATAAACGTTAAATAAATTACATTGAAATCAAGAATTACTAATTAATAAATAAAACTAATTTCTCTCACTTGTGGCGTAGGTTACTGACACCGAAAGTGCACGAAACTCGAACACCATTTTCAGATCACAACCAAACTGAATAATTTCTAGCCACCTATGTTAACGAAAGTACACGGAGCGACAGCTAGCAACGTCCCTTCCATTCTTAGCAATACCGTTATCTGAATTTTTCGGTGTCCTAGACAAGGGCGCCACCAGTGGAAGGTTAATATCAATTTCATCACCTGCTCATTTTACGAATCTTTTGTTCATTTTTCGTTCCGATTTTTCCTTTTCGTTTCCTGTTTATTTTCCTTCAATAACATTTTCATAGGCCTCAATACCATACTTACTCTTTTTACAGTTCTACAAAAATTGCGCACATTCCTTACTAAGCATAATCATTTTATTTTTCGTCGATACACAGGTTGAGATGTAACTTTGACCTCGACTTTGACATTAAAGTCGAGATTGGAGATGTTTCAACTTCAGATTCATAACAGAGGGAACTTCCTGTCATGTAAAAAAAATCAAAGGAGAGATATTGGGATTTCAAATTAAGATTACAGCGCCACATTCCAACTAATAAGTACCACTTTGAGAACTATTTCTATTTGAGGTTAGGACTTTGACATTGTTTTGAAATCCCAAACCGTAAAATTTTGTGAGCGACTAACTCAGTTTTCAGTGTTTTTTCAATTTTTATGTGAACGTAAACCATGAATTGTGCCCAATAAACATTAGTAATAATTTTAAACATATTCTAAAATTTCAAAATGATATCGCAGCGCCAATTTGACCAAGACTCAAACTAATAAGAACCACCTTGACATTGTTTGAAACTTCTCACCAGAGGGCGTATCGTTTATTTTGAAATCTCTATAGGGGTTAGGAAGTAAATGTTTGAAAGTTGGACTAATGCGATGTTTGTGTACTTGGCACAATTTCATCGCATGGAAAATCTCGTTGTTTATTCACGAGATTTAAAATTTTTCCATCAATGCTTCACTCCCAGCTACGTCACTGTACTTATCCATTAACCATCAACGTACACCTCAATTCGTTAAATTCGTATTGCAAAATGGCAATGTTCGAGTCGGATAACCAACTAGGTCGACAATTTCGCACCGTTTCGAATAATTCTTCCAGCAAATCCACGTCCTTAATCAATCGCCTCCACGGACGATATTTTTTCCTCCGTTTGCCTCCGTGCCGATTTCGAATTTCTAAATTATCGAAGAAAAAAATTGGACGTTTTGTAACGCGCATATATATTTGTTGTCTGCCGTTCTTGGCACGAATAACGAAATCCGCATGTTATTTTGTTTAAATTGTAGGCAAAGGGTGTTGCAATAGTTTATGTTAATCGGGACGTCGAGTCCAACTAGGCGTTCGTTTTGTTTCGTGATAGAAACTCAGTGGGAAGACATAAATTCGAGAACGATTCGAGAATGAATCGGTCGAATTCTTCATCAGCACGATTGATTCGAAAGACTCCAATCTAACATTATCAAAAATACAATCAAATCTAAAATGTATGCTACGAAGTAGTTCAATATCATTTACCTCTGAACCTCTGATATTACGTGCTCGTTTCAAAAGATACGGTTGAATTTCAATATTTAGGCTTCCAGGACAGTTTGATAATCCATCACGGCTGAGGATTTCAATATTTTATGTTTCCCAACACATAACAATGAAAGATAATTAACTTTGAACGAATGAGGTTATCGCCACAATGTTAGGTTATTATGTTATTCGGAACAGTTAGAAACACAATATTTGCTATTCCCATTTCGTGTACGATGTTTTTTTTTTCGTTTTCACCAGGAAAAATCACCTGCGAACTTCCTGGAAACACCTCGTACAATTTTGAGTAATCTGATAACAATATCCTTCTCATATTATGTTCAATCATTTCAAGTCTCGTTCGAGTCTGTGGAGTCCCGTACATATATTGAGATGTCGCCATCTCTTATAAAACTGCTAATACTAGAATTTTGTGGCAGTTCCTTTCTAACTAGCAAACAGTCATGGAGTAGCATTCTATCAATTTCCAATATATGTCTACACATTTTTCGAAATGTGAGACAATCTGAAGTTCAAATACCATATATGTAACTGTTAGCACTAAGTCAATAACGAGGAAAACGTATGTGAATAGTACAGTGTGTTACGTAATTACATACCATACAATTACATAAACTACGGGCAAAAAATGTTGCGTTACGAAAATACGAGGTGTTGAAGTTTCAAGAAAAAAAAATTTAGATAATCGAAGTTAACGGCCGAACGCATGGCACTGTTGAATTGAAGAATTCTTTTTGTATCAAAAAGTGTGATACTGCTTCACCGAAATAAGATCTGATTGAATTCAATGAAATTTTTCAATTATTCCTCCATCAAATTTTTTCTTCAAATACATCGAAGATTCCGGTATCCATGCCACTGTTGATTTTTTTTTTAAATATACTTTCGTCAACTGTTGCTACTTACTCATCAAATATCATTAAAATATCCCAGATGGTTTCGAAAATATTAAATAATTCCCATTTTGTCAACACCGTACTTATATAGCAACATATCACTATTTTTTCATTTAGATTTACACCTTTGAATATTCGCATATCATTTAAGGAACACCCTGTATCCGAGAGCATTGTCAAGTATATTTGATAATGCTTCTATCGTGTGAAATTTGTTTTATTTTTAGTGATTTTGAAACTGAAAAGACAAATTCTCTTTTCTCCACGAAAATTTTCGTTTTCGCAAACAAGTGAATACTAATGAAATTATCTCGGAAACTGTGAAGAGCTCGATTCATAGTCAGTCCATCTTGTATTTATGATAATCATCTTTTCACTTTTCATTGTATTGTGCATTACATGAGAATTTGAAGTTCTACTAATTAGTCACGTGAGAATGGAAAATGCATTTGCTGTATAAATGAATGAAGAACATACGAAAATACGACATTTGTACTCAATTAAGATTTGGAAAAATGAAGACCATCTCTGTGAATGAATGTAAACGGGTATTTTATGACATGTTGAACTACTTTCGTAATGTAATACATATGTGCCATTTATAAGTTCTCTCTTGTATCTAAAGAAGTGATTTGATGTCATTTGCTCTGTTATATACTGACTTTATCATTGAAAAAAGTTTTTGTGGTCGTTTAGCATGACAGTATTTCCTGTGCCATATGGTGATATTTTGTGACACTTCCGATTGAAGGCAAAAATTCCCACGCTACCCAAAGAAAATTCCGAAGGACAAACTTCTGGTCTGATTAACCAGATTTGGAAATTATTCAGGGATTCTGGAAATTTTTTGATGAATACATACTTTTCGAGTAAAATTTGAAATGTGTGGTCTGGATATATTTCTTCACTGCAGTACCTTCTCATTTTTTCATTATTTCCATTGCTAGATATCGTGATGAAATTAATTAGATGATACATTCGAATTATTGTTGAACATGGCAACACTGCCAGAACTACGAAGGCTTTTGAAATTGAGACTGAAAAGGAGAAGTTAACGATAATTATGTCTACAGAGACATGATTATATGACATTTCGGGTAATTCTTGAAGAGACATTAGATTTGGGTATAATTAGCTAATTCCATTTGAAAATTCATTTCTGATGTTTCACAGCTCGATATTCAATAAGGTACTTACTAGTGGGCCCAATTGCCAAGTATTGGTCGATTTCCACTGGAAGGATGGTAGGATTTGAAGCGAGTTACATAACCTCATTTCACGGGAAAGAGTGAATTTAAATCATAATCTTATACATTCTAGATGAATAGAAACCCTGGTGTTATTTTGAATGATATAATGTTGCTTTTCAATCCTCAACACAAGATTAGTATTATAGTAAATTGTTTAAGGAGCAAGGAATTATAGTCATTTCCTACGAGTATGAAGTTTGTAGCATGAGCCGTTTGTTTTTTCAAAAGAGTGATTTCTATGGCAAATTGTTGTTTGCCACCCCGACATCACGTGATCTGGAATGCCTAATTTACACAACAAACAATGCAAAGTACTTCATCATAAAAGTTACTACAGGCATAAAATTCACTCAACAATAACAATAGTAAAGATAAAAACGTGAAATGAAACGAACAAAAATAAATGAAATAGAATTGAATATTGCCTTTATCGGAACTTCCAAACGCAATCAAATTTCAATTTCTTCAAATCGATGTATCAAACTGTCAACCCTGTCTGTAAGGGGTTGGATTTCTATAAGGTGGCCTGTCTACACCAATCTTGTGTACTGATAATTCTATCGGTGAACGAAAGATACCGCCAGTGTTTAGTCAATGATGCCGTAGGTATCGAAATTCACAAGTGAGTTATCGCTTGATTGAAATTGCAGCTTTGAAAAATTACATTTGCATCATCAACTATCGTCAAAAAATTTAAGCTCTCGCTCAATTTCCCAGATCGAGAGGAATTGACTAAAAATTAGCTTATCAGGTAACGCACCAGGATTTTTATGCATCTTAGTATGAAGCTATGAAGTTTCGTCTAAACGAATGCTAGGGGTGCCGTCGATGCGATGTTTAGATACCCACCTTGAGATCCTTGAAGAAACTCGAATTCCTCGCCCAATCGACCTGCGAAAACAAATTCTGGTCCAACACTTTACACATTAGTTCGAACAGGTCCACTTCGCACTGATTGTACGTCTGATTCTGCAGCAATCCGTACAGAGAGTTCTGCCATTCTCGATCGTCTATAGCTTGCACGAAGTCCCTGATGAGCGGCGAAACTTTGCTCGAAGCCACGCCGCCGCCGTTGCTACCCTGCACGACACTTTCGTACTGGAACACTTTCGGGCTGAGAGAATGAGGTGATGTCGTCGTGGAATTGGCCTGGTGGCCCCACAGCTTGTTGTCGGGGCCCATCAGCATGGAGGTGAGCCCCCCGCTGCCGCCGCCGCCGCCGCTCTGCACGCCGACGATCTGCAGGGCGGGCTGCTGGTTCGACGCCTGCTGGGCCAGCGTGGAGTTCACCTGACCGAGGGCGACGGCGATCGGGCTGGGCGAGGAGTCGGGCGAGGAGGTCAACGAGGAGACCTGCGGGATCTGGATCTCCTGCTTGATGTGGATGTTGGCGAAGGGCGACGTGCCCGGCTGGCCGCCGTAGATGTCGCCGCCGCCGAGACCGGCTCCGCGGAGCGTTTGCACGGCCAGCTGGCGCTGCCGCATTATCTGCAGCTTCCTCGCCCTGTCCCTCTTGTACATCGGCCCGAATTTGTTGCGGCCGCCTCTCATCCGATCCGCTCGAACGGCTGGAACAAATGACAGAAGTGAAACTCTCTAAGAATCGATATTTTTCTTATTACGTTTTGTTTCTATTGTTATTATATATTAAAATCACTTTCATATTCATGGTAAATAGGGAATATGCATAATAATATATTGTGCAACAAGTGCAGAAAAGTACTAATTTCTCAAGTTTATGTTGCGGCACGAGCGCAAGCGAATCCTGCAATTCAGACAGGTAAGAAATTATCACTTTTCTGCACTCGTTACACACTATCCTTTTTTTACAACACACTTTTTGCTAAAAATAATACTATAAGACGAAATTTAATGTTAGTGACTCAATCTTAGCTTCATGTTGCCCAAGAGAAGCAAATAGTCGATTTTAGCATTGACTATATTGACCATACAGTAGATAGAGGCTTTTTTATTTGGATAATTCTTCAACATATATGGAAATTATATTTCCAGGAACGCTTTTAGTTCTATATTTTTTCTTCCTACCCATATTAACTTGTTCTCTTAGTTCTGGCGGAGTATTTTCAATTTCAGAACTGTCGGTATCCATTTTAGTTCATTTTTTTTATGCTTGACGTTTGTTGACATTCAAATGATTCGATAGATGGTGCTCTGTTGCCTAGCAATGAATATTGTGTATGAATTTTGGCATATAAATGACACTTTGCGGCACCCACTTATCAAAGTTCAATTATTGTGTGAAATAATGATGTTTGCGAAAGTTAAACTATGCAGAAAAGCGTGTTGTTTCGTGTGATTGTAGAAGAAAATTAAATTTGTCCCGAATAAAGATAATTTTTTATTCAAATTTACAAAACGCGTATCAGACGACACGACAATCGATTCATCTGTATAGATATTCATACTGTGTTAGTGGTGAAACATTTCAAATCTGTATTCCTGTGGCGATTTCTAGTGAATCTAGGTCGATGACTGAGAATGGTTTTATCCAAGCACAATCGGACAATTCATACAGTAAAACAATAATGAAGACAGCTGATTTTGTATCAAATCTCGACTTTTAATGTACGCAGAGGTCAAATGAGTGAAGGCTGCGAGGTGAACATTGTTTCATAATATATTTGGGTCCATAACATAGGTATTCACAAGTGCCTATAGCAGAGATGTATATTATGAATCTACATTGATATGTAAGGTTAGGTCAGTTTGAAACCGAATCTTCCACTACTAAATAGCCAACGCAAAACTCACTTCTGAATAATTCACACTGAGCTGTATATAACTATACCACGCTGTTCCATTTCATTTTTAATAAATTCATTTCAATCTATCTGTTCTGTAGACAATGTATGGTTTTTCATACTTGAAAAAAAACAGCAATATGATTGGTGAGGTCGCCTACGTGGGTCAATATCTTATGGCGTTCACTATCATTTCTCATGGTTGGGTAAACCTGATAATATATGGCTCGTTTTTGTGATTCATCAACGGAATCTAAGAAAAAAAGGAAGAAAACAAAAAAACACTTCACCATAGTTCACTACATGTTATGATTAGGTCGAAGAATGCAAGATTCTTTAGTTATAGTTATTGATCAATTTCGACACATGAAGAACTTGTGCTGAAATCAATAAAAATTTGTATACTATCAATGTCGAATGTTATTCTATTATCGTTTGATTGGCATATAAATATCGCACCTATCGGGTGGAACTTTCAGTTTCTAGATTACATAGGAAACGTAGATTCATTCTCCATTAATAACACCGGCGTTTATTCTGTCACATGAATGATTTATTTGTGTTCATTCCATTGTTGGATGTTGCGCTGTTCTAGAAATCCGTGCCCATACAATATAATATATTACCATGAAATTGCAAAACCAAATATCGATTTCAAACTGGGTTCAGTGTATAAGTTAGTAGGCAACTTGTGAGAATTGGGTGTCGGCTATTATTGTTAGATCTATTTCTTGTAGCTTAGGGTGGATTTATAAAAACTTTTAACATTTAACATTCATCACTTTAAGACTTACTGCAGAATACTGTATTCAATTATAAAAAAAAAACTAAGATTGAAGAGATAAGTTGTCGAGTAAGTTGTTATCTATCAATACTGACATCTGAACATTGACTATAGCAATAAAAAAGGTCATTTTGAATCTCAGATTTCGACGTTTTTTCATCAGAGAAAAGATACCAAACGCAGATATCATGAATATACTTAAATATGTAATGATTCCCGTGGTTTGAAAATATGTTATTGCATAACATAACCTCTCAATTCTCATAGAAATTCGTGAAGGTACATGCGTACATTTCTTGCGCACATCCTATTTCATTTATCAAACAACTCTTAAGTTGGAAGTTGACCATCTTCTCAAATCTTGAATGTAAAATGTTAATACATAAGTGTTTTCATAGTAGCTTCCATGTTATTCCTGTGTTCGATCCCTCTCAAGTCTTAAATGAGTCATAAATCTTAGGACTTAAAGTTTTTTATGAATCCATCCTTAGGTAGTAGGTATTATAACAAAGATGTTTTTCATTGTTGCAGCTGATATTCGATGGATGATTTCTGATAAATCGAAGATGACCTCATCTCTTCACAAATCCAATTCCAAATCGTAAAATTTTCAAGGTCCGTACTTATTTTGAATACGAGTAAACAATCGATTGATCCATTCATCGGTCAGATCCAGTCATCGTTCAAGTATTTGATTTACCGAACCGGAATTTTTATTGCTGGAGTTGAGTGTTTCCAAATATTTTTTCCAATCGTTTCAAATATTTACTATCCTGCGTTGTACTTGTGAGGAAATAAAAACGAAATTTTTACCAGAGACACATTAGTGATAGAGTAAATATAGATGTGATATAAAATAATCAAACTAGTTTGAATATTCATCGATATATCCCGAGGGCGAAGAATTGAAACTGAAACCTTATAGAATTCGCCAAGCAAACGTAATGGACCACCTTCTTCTCCAAATGATTTTAGTGATTTCCACTAGAATTGTATCTTTCGAACCAGTGAATAGTAAGGGCACTAACCAAAAGAAAATTTTTCTTCGAGGGGTATTTCACTTCGGAGATCCGGTACACAATTTTTTTTTTAATCTTGGAAATCCATGTGGAAATCCAGAAATCCCACCTGACATCCTTGATGAAGTGAAACACCTCTCGTTTCTCTCAGTGGTCAGGACTTCAAAAACGAATTAAGTACCGTTGAGAATTCACAATTTCTCAATATCATTCAATAATCTACAAAAAAATGTTAACTTTATCCAAGGTTTGAATACTATTCCATTCAAAATCATTCGGAAAAATATTATAACAAGGAATCAACAAGGAAAATTTCAATTAGGAATATTTGGATATTTTTGTGGAGAAAATGAAGTTTGATGAATTATTTTTTTGTCTTTTTTCTCTCCGAATAAAAAAAAAGAATTACCTAAAAACAACTCTATATTCTTATTTCATATGTAAGCTATCTATTTGATTCAATTTTCATACGCTTGGTATACGATTTGAGCAAGAAAAAGTACATTTTCTACCTCGCCTCCTGATGAACAAATGATCACTTTAGAACCTGAAAGAAGGTTAGAAAGTTAAAAATGACAGTGAATGAAAGAAGATAATCCCATTTACAGTGGGAGAGTTTACAAACATTGATTCTTCAGCATGTAAAAATTTCCGCATTCGTTCAGTTTATTCTATCGTTTCCCTCCGTATTTTACGCTCCGCTCCGATATTATCTTTCGACATCCCTGCTCCAGCAATAAAACACAGAAATTACATAGAACAGTGCATGCGAGTTGATTGTGCTAATTATAGGATGGGAGAGACTTCCTTCAAGGCCGATGGTGTATACACATCGGAGCTAGCCGGCTTGCTTGTTATTGCATTACAAAGTTTCCGACCAAGTTGATCGGCTGTCAGGAGGAAACGTTTCAATAATTACGATTCCAAATTGCCCACGTTGGGCGCCATATTTTTAGATGAGATGCATTTATTCAAATGGTTTCAAGGCGTTCACGAATGAAATGCTGTACAGTGTGAAGTAGTTTCGGAAAGTACTTCTGATTCACCCAGTCGGAATAAGAACTTTCATGACCGAATCATTATTCGTCAATGAAAAAAGTATATTTTCAAAGCTCCATCGTGGAAAGCTGTACTCTTTCAAGAGGAATCCGGATGTTCACTCATTTGAAAAACATAACTTTGATACTCAATGCTTTCAGTCTATAACCTGTATATTGGTGAATGATTTGAAAATGCTTCATTTGTTAATATCTGAAAATTACATACGAAACATTTTTCGGTAATATCAAGTCAAAAATTATTAGTTACTGCATAACAAGACGGATTGGAAAAATGAAACGATTGGACTCCAATAGAAGAAAAAAAAATACTGAAAAAGTAAAGGAATTTGATAAAATAAGTTGAAAAATATGAAGCGTTAAGGAAAATTGGGTTGAGAAAAAATAATAATTCAATGAAAAGAAAATAATGACATAGAATTTAGCAAAAGTCTTCAAGTAATAAATGGGACGAAAAAAATCAAATGATTATTCAAAATTGAAAATAGTAGATTATTAAGTAAATTATCAAGATTACGTTTCGAGTACCCGTATTCAACTCAAAACTCAACTTCAAAATGTTTTACCATTTTGATTTTTTACGCTCACCCATATAGAATATATTGATTATATCATTCATTTTTGTATTTCTAATTTAATTCTTTTCATTCAGTTCCTATTGTATTTCTTCTTGTAAATTCATTATTTTTACTGTCTGCAAGAACGTTACTCATTAATCATATATTTTTTAGTCCACACTTTTTAAAATATATTATGTATGTATTCTAATAACTACAAAGATTATGGAGAAAAGAGTTTTCATTAGACCCATGAGAGATTCTGTCCTAGGTTCCTGGTAGATCAAATGACTTGAATAAAATACGAGGATATACTTAAAATTGCACGAAATCAACGAAAAATGAACGTATGATAAAGGTTTCTCTAGTTTTTCAGGTACTTTCGTTGAACTCAAAGCATTTCATCCTTCAACAAGAACCAAAAAAAAAAACGCATAGAGACGCTGATTTGATGTTTTAGCTGCTGAATTCATGATGGGAGTTTCTTGACCGTCGTCTGTTGTCTCCTTGCTGGGTATTATTACCGTTTATTAGTTTTTGGGATTGTAAGCGTCTTCATCTCTCTGATGAATCACCAAAGCCTTGGTGAGTAATCCTTTATATACATTTGGGAGAGTTTGATTTCTCTTTCTAGGCTCACTCTTACTTTGAATTGATCAACGTTTTTCACGACTTTATTTTAAGGACAACTTCACGCCAGAACAAGCTATTGTATAGTGAGACACGTAAAGCGATTTTGTAAACTGTCCATAGAATAGCACACAATAACGTGTTATTTATAATTACTATATAAAATGACTGGGAATAAGATGAATACATGTTTCCACGTTCATTTCATTTGTAATGCTTAAGGAAAAACAAATTATTTTGTCGCTATTTCCCGTAATCAGCTGACCAAGAATCTTTCAACAATTAACGTTCCTTTTTGAATAGGATTTATCTTTGGCTCTTCGCCAATTTTATTTACCCAAAGGAGGTGTGAATTCGAACTTAAAAGCACAGACATCATTTCAGTACCACCTCGTACATTCAGAGCTGTCATTTTTATTTTATGAGGATTATCAATAGAGGACTCGGACTAGGAAGCACATGTGATGTTTCCCAGGCCGATAGTCATCTGTTCCACCTGAAATTTGCCCGAATCAAAGCCGCAGACTGGATTATAAAAAATGCAGACAAGCCAGCAACAGCAACGTTCGATTTTTAAAACGTAACAGTCATTTAATATCTCGCGGATCGACTTTCTCTGGCCTTGAATTGGTTGCATAACTCGTTACCGGCACAAAGAAGTGTTGCCATTGAAGAGGTGGATGAATCTATTAATAGGAAGACGTTGGTCAGTGTGCCAAAGGCTCCAAGAGCACAGCGCGTGAGAGCAAGTAGATAACTAGAAGATGTATTCTTAGAGAAGAGAAAAAGACAAACTAAGCCTTGATTCTGAACTTTATTATGGCCGATGTGGGAATGAATAACTTCACATATTTGTTATCGTCGAATTAGGTGTTAGCACAGACACAACTTAACGTTATGTTTATGTTGAATTTAGATATGTAAAGAGTACGTGAATTAACAGAATATTCTGATATTTCATTAACCACAGTAAATTCTGCACTGCTCCCCAAAATATACTCATTGTGATTTGTGCATTTTTTTCACGCCCATAATCCTTAAAATTTCCACGGGAATGTCACTTACATAATTCCACACCGAAAAATATTTATTTTTCTATCTACTGCTTCGAATACAGCTTTTCATTAAACGAAAACAAAATAGTGTAACTTGTGTTTATTCACGGAACAAGCGCCATGTGTCTGAAATACTTGGCACTCACTCAATTTGTAGTATTACATTTTATCATCATTAGAAAAATACGAATAATAAATAACGAGATAATTTCGTTAGAAAACATTCAACCGAACGAATTAAATAAGCTTCCATTAAATTTAATCGATTTCAACTTTTCGAACTCGTTGGTGGTATGATATGCAAACAAACTGAATTCGATCTCTGTGTGTATTTAGATAATCCCACATTTTTCAGATAATTCTTTTTATCGCTGCCGTTTCCGCAAACTTGCTAACCTACTATTTACGATCTGCGTGACCGTGACTAAACCGAGTTTTCAGAAAACGCATAAGAAACTCTGGTTCAGAATATAAATGAAAGACAATGTAAAATCATATCTTTAAGAATCTTTCAAGCCTCGGACGAAGAAAAAAAAGAAATAAAGAAGCCTTGTTGAAGTCGTTGATGAATCAACATAAACGTAAGAATCTCTTTAAAATACTGTGAAAAAAAATATCAGTTTCGTGAAATGAAATTGAACTGGCCGGTACTTGATGAACCTCTATATTAACAAAAAATATATCCCAGTTTCTTGTAGGATTATCATTGACAATGGGTTTACAAAACCGCGACACGTGTTTCGTTATAGAATGGCATCTTGAGGCAGAATAAGAAAATCGAACCGAATTGTTTCATACTGCTTGAAGAAGCCATTGTATAGCGACACACGTGGAGCGGTTTTGTATATACATTGTGAGTGAAAATCGTATAGGAAATTGTGATATATTTTTTGAGATGTGTTCTGAGAAAAAATCCATAAAGGAAGGACAATTTAGATAGCTTAGTACATAAAAAAAGAAAGAGGACTAGTCAAAACTACTGGAAAACGTGAGTTTAGGACAATAATCAAATCGAAACAGAATAATTCTCTCAAAATAATTTCCTCATGACCAATAGTACTAATAAAGTTTTGAAGTTTTTCAAGTGTTATGGAACATTGAGATACTTCTTCATAACAAAGTATCTTGAATGACTTCCTTCCTTTTGGAATAAATTAAGTTGAAACCTGAACATATTCGAGGAAGTGATAACGGATATTCAGAGGCAGTTCTACGATTGATGCATTATTTGGCTTCAATCAATTTACTCTCATTATTATTATTGAGAGTGACCGTAGGAGTAGTAGCAGTTATTTATACTAGCATGTGACATGTGACCTTTCAGACACGAGCGAAAAGTTTGGCGCATACTACAATTAGTTGCACTCTCGCCTCTTGCCAAAAGCATGAGGCGTGAGTTGTTGAACTCGAAGGAAATAATTGATAGTAGTAGTTTGTGCAACAAGAGTGGATATGGTGGCCATATCGCACGAGGACGAAGTTTGAGCACGATGCCATAGGCAAGTGCTCAAAAATGTCCGAGGGAGATGTGGCAAATGTCCGTTGGTGTTTTACAGAATTTTTTCTTCGACGAGGTAAATACTTCATAATATTGCAATCGTTGAAAACAAGATCAAGAGAAAATCGGTTTTGGTGAGGCACGAACCAACGAATATAAAGTGGTATGTCTTAGCATTCATACGCCTAAACCAACGACTGTACAATTTGAACGCTTTTGGACTGTACAATTTGAACTAATCATTGGTGAGTGCCGTTAATGGATTTATCACTAAATTTTTGCGAATGACAGAAAACACTCATACACTGGTAATGACAATCGACAATTGATTTTTGAAAATGTTTTCTTGAAAAATTTTCATAACTTAGTAGACAGATCAAAATTGCGACGTTTCTACAAGGCTGTTTCTGGTAAACAAGTATTTTGTTTTCTGTAATTGGTGGAATCCATATCGTACCTTGTATGAATATGAAATCATAACGATTCAGTTAACTGAAATCGCTTACTTATCCGTTTAGAAAAACTATAAAGAAATGAGCACATTTATGGGTGAAAGTTGAAAAAAGAATGAATTGAAAGGAGTTGTCACTCAAAGAAGAGAATTGTATGAATAGAATTTTTATTCAGTATCAATAGAAAGTACCGTCCTAGGACTTGTAAAATAGCTCGACTAAAAAGTAAATTTAATCCCTGCTTTAATACGGAAAAATTGATGTAGCAAAGCGATTTGATGGTGAAACAAATATATTTATTATATTCAGTGCCAGCCCTGAAAATCATACAAATGACATGCGCATATTCAAATGTTTCGAACTGATAATTCAGGAATGATAAAAACCCGGCATATAAATCGCTCCATGCATTCTTTAAAAACTTGATCCAATTTCCATGCACCGGCTACACTTGCAACACTGGCATTCCGAATATTTATAGGAAACTCGGACTAATTATCCCATAATTCTATTTAAATATCAACAGTTGTGACTTGTGACACAGATACGACGAGAAGCTTTTTACAAAACCGAAATTTTTGTTGTAGCCAAGTATGCGCAAGTTCGAACGCATTGTGGTGCACCTAGCCTAGATGATCAGTGCAGCGTGATATTCCGTTTAATTCTAAATCCACTGACACAACATAATTTCCCAAGGAAAAAATGAAAAATCCCACACGTCCGGTATTGTTCAGGAGAGACTGACCTACCTAGATTTCGCATAAACCATAATTAGTTTTTGTCACAATTGACACGGCGAAAGTCAGTTGTAGGCATGCATTTGTCACAATTATTACCGTTTAGGTTGTGTTGTGTTTTATGTTGAACATCATGGCTGCCAGATCAATTTTCCACACTTCGTTAACTAGATGAAATACGAACGAATATTGGAAAACGAAGGTTCTTTCTGAAAGAGTTTGCGAAACGAAAGAAAGATGAAAAAGTTACAGAACGATTTCCAAAAAGGGTAACAATTATTTCAGATATAACTCAGGGGATTAGCATTCATTTTATGAATTATATTCTTGTTCGGCAAGTATAGCAGCTCTCTGTTCTCTACATCTACATCCAAATACCCAAAAACAAAAATGTAAGAAAATAAACTGTGAAAGACTAAAAAACCGAAAGAACGGTTTCAGTTCAAGTTTAACACATATAACCAAAAGACGATTTTTTCTGCACTGCCACTGATGGAAAATTCGTTTTTTATCTCGTTGTTATGCACTGGAAAGTTTTATGTTTCCATAATTCACTGATAATAATTTGTTAGTTGATTAAGAAATCAGCAATTATTTCCCTTTCGAGGAATATCCCAATGGAATTAAAACAGTATTGGAATATATATTTTCGTATCAATAATTGAACAACTGAGTAAGTATTGTTCAACAGGTGCTTCATTTCTCCATTTCATTTCAAAGAGGTGTGAATTCAACCATGAATGAATTACCTACAAGAAAAAGCAAAAAAGTTACTCAAAACTGTATACTCTCTTGAACACTAGTCTACATTGTTTCGGGATCTTTAAATAGTGAGTACCTGAATAGGATCATTTGGTAAATCAATTGGAGAAATTTAAATAATGAGAACAAACGTGTATAAGCGAAACAAAACAATTGCTGAATCTGTATGTTTTCGACAAAATTTCATTCGAATGTGTGCAATCATGGTTAATGCTCTTTGTCTACAGTTACAACATCGAATCTGCAACGAAATTTCAACTATGCTGCATGCCATGGCTCAATTTGAATTACAAAACAGTTTAAATACTTACTGGACATACATTGCGTACAGAAAAGTTAACAGAGGCACGCATTGCGTGCAAATACAATAAATAGTTGCTCAATGGTGAGAAAAAATTCTTACTAGAACGAAACAACCTGGATATGAGGAAAATGAGAAAACTACAAAATAATGAAAAGAATGTAATGAAAGGTTATAGAACCCACAAAACGTGAAATTTGCAGGATACAAAAAATAATGACATTATTATGGGCAAAAAGTCGGGGTCTCAGGTTATTACACACCAAAATTCTTTGTTTTTCATATCATAACATTTTTTATTATAACTTGCAGACTTATTTGCGATTTATTCTGCCAAAGCATGCTGGAGGTAGGTGAAAATACTATTTTATCAACAATGAAGTCGCTTCAATATTTACTAATCATGAGGAAATTTAATTTTTTATTCGGTGGGTCTTTCGATTCAGAGAATTGAAAAGAAACCCATGTTCTTCAGAAAGTGTTGATTATGTGAATTATCATGAGTAAGGAAACAGGCCTGACTAGTAGAAAACATGTTAAATGTGCTTGTTGAACTTTGAAATTTTTTAAAAGGATCGACTGAAAATCGGTATCGAGCGTCGAAAGGAATGCGTGTTTATAACCTTTCAACATAAAAGCATACGCACATTTTAACGACCTAGAACACTGGAATTATGTAAAATACTAAAAAACAGTACATGCACATATTTCCAGGTGAAGTCACCTAGAACTAATATAATTGTAAATGAAACTTTGTCGTAAGCTATTAATTATTTATTGTGATAAATAGTTGACCATGGTTATGGATTTGATTGCTAACTTTTTATTTTATAAACAAGTCGTCTAGAATAATATTCCAATTTGTAATAAATCGATTCAGCAGCAAACATCATTGATGTTCATTTGGAAAACACGACAAATAAAATAAAAACTCTAGAATGAAAATTCACATAACATTATTGAAATATAGAATGGCCATCATGATGATTTTGTGTATAGTATAGTATATCATTCATCGAATATTAGTATTTCGAAATCTATTCCTTCCCAAACTTTCGATATTGACTAAACTCGTACCCTTCGATAGTGAAGTACGTTGTTCAATAAGGGTTTGTTTTCCACTGAAATCTAGTCCTATGCTCTTTTATCCGTGTGTTGAATGATCTTCCCGCCTGACCTATGTAAAACTCCGGGCATGATCCACATGAGCGGAAATAGACACCCATTTGAGTCCTGTGTTAGTCACTTGAAGTGGAATCAATAATCGTCACGAAAGCTCCCGTAGCCGAGCACAAAAGTCAACGGTGACCCAGTTAGAGACACGTGCCCACAACTTTAATCTCGCCCAGTTTGCACGTACAAATAATCGGCATGCATAGTTGTTATTTGCTGCCATTACTTCATTCGTAATAGGCGACCTAACCTATTCAGGCGTTTACGAAATATCTAGAAAACTGCGTTGTACAACACGAAAGGATCCATTGTTTAGTTAGAGCGATCCTTTGGCTTCGAAGAGGGTTGGTCAGCGACTACAATTTACTGTCGTCGTACCATTTGTTGAAAAGAGGGGTGAAATTTTTGAAATCAGTTGTCCAAGATAAAAGATAAATGATCATAGTTACAATCAAGTGAATTTCAGGATGAAAAATCAAGGTTGGAAAGATTTTTTGATTCATAAAATTGAACTTTCAAATCTTTAGATAACTTTCATAATAAATTTTTCGAAACTAGAAAAGTAATGCCGTACTTTCCACAAACACTGTTCTGCAACTCAATTTACACACCACCTTTTATTTCATCTAGAGATTTAGATACTAGACTGCCTCGCCTTGACATGGTTCCAAACTTGAGCCACCCTTACAGAATCAAAACAATTATTGATGAGAAGAACGTATTGACATTTCGACTTTTATAAAGTCATCTTCGATACTGGTATAAAATAATATAATAAAATGATATAATACTCTTGCTTGATTTTCATCTAGTTCACTTTGGTTAACAATCATAAATTCCCGACTTGGTATTTCTACGACTCCGATCCCCTTCTGAAAAGCACGCTTCCGAACAATAGCTCGTACTTGACCCGAATTCGCAAAGCTTAATATCAACGAGCGCAACCAGCATCATTAAAACATACCATTGACACAACAATTCGCGCGATTATCAAATCCAATAAAAATTTTCAAGAGAGCGTCTATTGATCGTCTAATCTGGGTCGGCGATTTTTGAAGGGAAACAGCACCACATTCCTTCGAACTCATTCCTTTGTTAAAACATTTTTAGAATGTTCGAGAAATAACGCTGCTCCACTAAGGAAAGGTTTCGGGCTCGAAAAAGTGATTTTTCTAAAATAGAAGTGATACTGAATTCCTCCACTGAATTCTGAAAAAATGTATCGAATTAGTCTAATGAAGTCACTGCTAGAATATTTTCGAGGGGGAAACAACTAGCTAAAATCTGTACAAGAATTAAAATCTTTCAAAGATAAAAGACTTACACGCATGACTTAAAGACTTAAACGCATGTCTTAAACACTCAAAACGATGACTTAAATGACTAAAAATTTTTAGGTGTACAAGATTGAAAGAAGATGTTTCCCCCTCGAATATTTTTTTGGAATTTCAAGTTCAATCAAAAAATATAAATATTTCAAATCATTGACTTCTTGGCATTTCCACGTTCATTTCAATGACTTCTGTTTTTGAATTGAAACTGAAATTTCAAAATCTATTTTATTATGAAGACAAGCAATCGACTTTTCGGGGGTTCACCATGATTCTTACCATAAATATACCAGAAGTGAGGTGATATCTTGTGGCCACCAAATTATTGATTCTCAGCAGATCCAAACACCTAATAGGTGTTATTTCTTCCTTTTTGTATGTGGTCATCATAAAAAAGAACGATCATAATTTTGATGCTGTTAGCATATGTAATTGATATTTGTTTTAGCTGAATCCCTTAGTTACCTATTGTATTAACATGAACTTGTGTTAATGGAAATTGTTTATGGTGAGTATCGACTCATGAAATGAATGAAAGAGTAGTCTTTGTATACTTGACTTGAAAGACATTATTTTTGATACGTCATCATTAGTAAATCAAAATGCTATTTGTACATTTACCCACCGAACCTGTGGAGGGAGTTAAAATCGAAGTAGGTGATTGCCTGAGGTTGTGCTTTTCTGTACGCCTACTGGGTGATGATCAATGTCTCTTTAAAGATATTGAAATAATGAATTGTTACCCCGGCCTTCAGCATATCTGCCTATCAAGCGGAAGGCCGGGGTTGGAATCCTCGCCGGGCCACCGTGCTGGGTAATCGCACGTTAAAAGGTAAGGCATCGTTGATCCATTGCTCGCACAAGTTTCGACTTCTGAGGGTTGACGTTCGTCAGCTGGTTAACGAAAACGAACAATTAATCCGATTAAACCCAAGTAATAAATTAGATTTGACAGTTGTTTGTTTTTTTATTGCGTTTCGATTATTTATATCATGATTTTTTTTCAACTGTCACTCAGGCCCCTTCATCAAGTATGCAAAAAGTGTGTTTTTCTACGGCTGTAACACATAACACGAAATTGCTCTTTCTTAACTGTTCTTGATAGAACTGTGAGGTACATTGTATGACTTCGATTTCATTTCCTGACCTGTAACACTATGACGTCATTGTGTTACAGTTGTAGTTATTATTACATAATAAATCAGGTCTCCCATAGAATGTCAAATTTTAAGCAATGACAGCTCTATATTTATTAATTTGAATGACATTAAATTTGTAGTTCATGTTGTTTGGTGAATCATCTTGAAATTGTCTGCCCTAGCAGTAAATTGCTGCAAACTTCTTACTCGTGGGATATGACGTACCATTCCTCGTTCGTTAAATACTGTACTATAATCGCGTGAGAAAACTGGGCTTCCTAGTTCTTTAAAATTTTCACCAGCTATAGAAAATTGTTTATTAGTGTAGTGGGCAGTGTAATCACGCTCCCAGTACGAATTTGCTTCGCATCTTGCTGACCCAAATCGCGCGGAGTCATCTTTCACAGGCCCAGATGGATTTCATAACAGATTAAGGATATAACTATTGGTGGGCGTTTTATGTCGTATTTTATGCAGCACATTCGAGATGATTACGTACAGCGTCGAAACATGGCACGGTCGATTTTGGCACTGTTCGGTTAACTAAGCAAAAGTGGGTCGTTCACCTGCGATATTGCAGAGCAAGCAAGCAATAAAGAGAAAACAGATGAAAGACTCATTGGAAGACGATCTTTCAAATCAGCAATTTTGGTTCATTCGATTTATTGTTATTCATTTCTTAGTGTCGACCTTCGGCAACTATTTTATCATCATCCGAATTATATTTTACAAACAACTATTCAGGTGTCCGTGCTCTTGTGGATATAAATCAAAATAATCCGATGGAGTCAATAAAAATGAAGATGAGAAATATAAAACAGAGTTGAATAATAAAAAACAATTATAGATTAAATCAATTCCTTCAACAACTTCCTGACAAATCAAAAAGCATATCGGTTTGAACGTCACTATTGTGTGGTAAGTACATGGGTTCTCTTTTCGTAGTTTTTTTGGGTTTTCAACCTACCACGTTCTGAAAAAATGAAAATTAATATTGGAATTACTACAAGTGTAAAAGGGCATATTTTCAATCTACCCTGATAAGTTGCTGCGCTAATTAAAAAACTACCAAATCTCAAATTGTAGACATTTACAAGAAAACGAATCTAAAACAGAATATTTGTAGGGTTTTGAAAACGGAAACGGATTTTGTTTCCAAAGGTGAAAGATTAGTATTTTGATAAGTATTAATTAGTTCTTGTATTTTATTGATAGGCAAATTTGGGATATACAAGAAGTTTCTGACTAATAGAACACGTTCCATTCAAAACTATTTTTTAATTAATCCAGCAACTCATCAGGGGTAGATTTGAACTCTGCCATTCTTCGCTTGTAAAGATTCCAATATTAATTCTTATCTTTTTAGATTGAATTTTGAGGATTGTAAGCGCACTAACTCAGGACTTTATCAGAGTCAAAGAATGGTCATCATTATACTTCTACAGTTTGAAATCAATGAGGTCTATCCTAGTATCTTATATAATGGATGAAAAATTCATTTTCAGGAATTGAGAGCTTCTCGTGACCCTACTATGTAATCCAATGAATAAAACTTCCCGAATGGAGGTGGAAGCGAACTACCTTGAAGCAGAACTCTATTTAGCATCTGCTGTTGGGCTCCCAGTTGATGCTACCACCAAAACCAAGGACTATGTGAAGTGGATATGGAAAAATTCGATTCTCAACTTCTTCCTGCAACCTCAGCAGGAAGACCAAGGGCTAGTTGAATAAATTCAAGTGTGGTTGAAGGGAATTCGATTCAGACGCTAAGCACTGGCCAATTGAAGTATTTGCTGCTTGGGAGGCTGCTTTACAACTGATCTAAGTTGAGATGAATCACAGTTCACTGAAGTTTTTACAACTGGCCCTGATTCAACTACATTCTCCACCAAACCGAATCAATAATTATTATCCTTTTCAAGCATAGATTAATCAACGTCTGACAGCTTCTTACAGAGTAATCAAGTGATGACTATGATCTCTATGATTTTGGCTAATGGGAATTTTAATCCTGGATAGATGCAGAGATGGATAAGAATTGTACGTATTAATTGAAACATCAACCACAATGGCAAATAAAGAAGTACACGATATCAAACATGAGCTATCCAGAAAACATTAACGGGTGCAAGATAGGCGGATAAGAATTTCATGTGTGAATTCCATGTGTAGATTAGAACTAAACTGGCAACGATGAAATGTAAAAAACCCTCGAAAAAACCTTAACTATAAAAAATATATAATATTATCGTCGATAGTCTTGGTTATAGACTCATGCCCATAAAAACGGGAGTTGAAGTCATCTTGGTTTTTTAACTGATATCATACTTTAAGGCATACATACCATATCGATTGCAGTAACAATAACCGATTATGATAAAGAATCCCAACGATGCCGACTATATTGTTCTTGATACTTTTCTAGCATCTCATCAGTTTTTATGAGGTTTTCACATAAGACTGCTTTCAATGGCCTTCCTCAGCATCAGTAAACGCCTTTTTCTATTACTCTAGCCGACAATAACTGGTGTCACGATCTTGTCTTGTGACATTGGCCCAATTTCTAGAAATCAATATTACCGCATCGACGAATGGGGTTTTTCTACAGATAAATACTCGACATTTCAGGCGAGATTTCAGGGGTGTATTTTCCCGAGGTGATAGATATGAAATTTGTTATGTGTGTGAGAATCATTTTGATGCTAATCCACATTTTGCTGAAGCTATTGAATCACTCGAGTAATTTCTCGGCATAGCTACAATAGCGTATTGTTGTGTTGAACTTGATTCAAAGGTGACGATTTTATTTTTTCAATTATCGATTAGTTGCCTTACATTCAGCTTTGAAGCTTATTTTTTGTTGTAATGAGGCCAAATTGTGTTCAATTGTTTTGTTAACCTCTCAGTCTTTCTAGTTCTATGGAAAAAATTATATGCTAAAAATCGAAATTTCTCAAAACCTAAAAACTAATCACAATGCTTCATCGATTTTGATCTCAATGAAATAATTATATTCAAAATATTGGAATACCCCAGAAATTCGTTGAAATTCACCAGAAAATGAACTCACTTCTATTAAATTTGGTCGAGTCGGAACGGACCATTTTAAATCGGTATTTTCGTTTTGTTGCAAACAACTGATTATAAAAAAAAGGGGACAAAAACGAGTTTGGTCAGCTTCGAACTAATTTCAATAATGGCGTGCAGACTTCCTTGAATTGTTCACGCGGAATTTATGTATACCAGATTAAAAAATTCGATTTCGCTTGTCATGTCACGGTGCCCTCCCGCTTTGAACTCTTGCGGAGGCGAAAAGGATATTGTTCGTTAAATCGAACGGAACACGCAACAATAAATGGAAAGAGAACATTTTAATCCTATCACTATCGATCGCCGATGAAAGAGGAAGAGTTTTTTATGAACCGTTCGAACACGTATTTGCTTGCGTCAAAGGAATCTGATTTTGTATTTTTCAAATTGAATTACCGGGTATGATGAAGAGATCCGGGTTCTGTCCGAAATATATTTTTTTCATAGGTAAGGTACCTGGTTCCAATGAATCGGGGCATTCCAGAATGGGCATGACAGATACCGGAAACAGTATATTACGTAACGAGGAAGATAAGTAGCCTATTACACACGAGCGAATTTCAATATTACCCAATTTATTTCAAAAGCACTTCAGTGTATCATAATGCATGTTAAAAAAATACAAAATTTGTAAGAATTTCACGTGAAAAAAATATTTCCAACAGTAAAACGTGATTTGTTGCCAGTAATTCTTGGAGGAAAAGTGTCAACTTTTGTATTGGGAAGGCAGGCTTGTCGAAAATATCCCAGAATTATAGGTTATAATTGCAAGAGTGCATAAAAATTACCGATAATTTTGCAAGAAAGCGTGATATCTAAAAATTGCAAGAGTTTCTTTTCATATTTTGGCTTTTACAAAATATGAAAATAACCGAATGCAATTTGTATAAGACATCACGCTTGAATGAAAAATTATCTGGTCATTTTTATGCACGAATGTAATTCTTTGGAATATTTCAAGAAATTCTCAAGGAAATGTTATTTTTTGTTCATTTATACTTTCCTCTATAGATTGTATGAAGCACTCACCAAAACGCGAAATGTTTTTTTAGTTTTGAAGTCTATCTGACATTTATTTGTGTTGTTTACTGACGTCTAGCGATACGGTTCCAAATGTGTTGTTATGGTGACTTGATACAATGCAATTACCGCTGTAAGTTTTCGATAATTGCATTGCTCTTATGGGACATTTTATATATGAGGGAAATATTCTATCAAACAAAAGTTCATTTATGAAAATCGCTACGTTGTTGAGTAAAAAATCAACCATTTCAGAATCCTCTGGGTTATAGAATCAGATTTATATACATATTTGCGAATAAACATCTATCAATAATTTTTTCATTTCGCTTTGAAGGAAATAGATAATGAAAAACTTCCTTGAGAATGTGAGTAGGTAACGCTTACCTAAAACGAGAATAAAAATAATTCTCGGGCGCTAGTGAGAAGCCAACCAAGCAAAATCAATTTGCCAACCACGAGATGATAGAGGTGCAAATGTTTCAGTTTGCATTTCAACTAGAACTTTCATTGATACCCGACATCACAAAAATGATTCAAAATGGAGATGACGCGATATTAATTGAATTCAATTATTTTTTTTGAGATCGCCACTCTATTGACGATCAATTTAATTTCAAGGAAATGATTTGATATACCGTCAAAGCTTTCAATCATTCGCTATTGACATTCCAGGTTTGATGTTTTTGCTGGGTACAAATCAAATTGAATTGCTCCTTCCAGTACACATCCATTTCGCCTATCAATCATTTCAGTGTACTGTTAACTAACATCATGAAAAACTTCATACTATTAGTCACGTTATTTCAGTAATGTTTTTTCGCATCAATAAACTCCGTCCGTACACAACTCGGTCGTTTATACACAGTTCACATCTGGCAACGCCGCACTCATTACGTTTTATACCGACCCAACAACCTACATCGCCAAGATCGTCTCTTGCATCATACTTTCCGTCTCTTTTTATATAATTGTTCGGTATAATAACGACGGCATGTCCTTATCGCACAGCTATTATACATGCCTACTACGATTTGCACGCCACACAGACACACTTTCCGTTTCGTTTGTGCTAGTTTTTACTTTTTAACGCTTCACCACACGAACTGAAATAATTTATGGAATATGATGACATTTTCAGTTGGTATTTATGGTGAATAGGCAAGATATGACTTTCAATTAAGGAAACGGAGTTGTCGCATACCGCTGAAATCGTGAGAGTTGCTTTATATTATGAAATCAACAGAACAAAACACTTTTTCGATTGACAGCGAATAATGTTTCCTGTCTAGGCAGCAAAAGGAGGATATTGCTGATTGATATGTGTCTGGAGGAGTAAGTACTTCTGTACCTACTATCACTGTCCATAATGAAATTTGAAAATTATGAACATATGCATTTCCATAGCAACCAACCATGCCAACACTTTCGATTTCTATCAAATTTTGTTTCAATTCATCACTACAGGAAAGATAAAAAGATT
Organism: Zygogramma bicolorata; assembly: GCA_032362365.1. Classification (NCBI taxonomy): domain Eukaryota; kingdom Metazoa; phylum Arthropoda; class Insecta; order Coleoptera; family Chrysomelidae; genus Zygogramma; species Zygogramma bicolorata. The sequence continues at coordinate 4,066,680 of JAVJAQ010001667.1, forward strand.
GTGAGAATTGGAATAATTTGTAAATACAATATCCTTTATATATCATTATGAACAATGGGAGGAAAAAAATATATGTTCAACTCGGCAGCAAAGTAGATTGACCTGGAGAAACGCATGCGAGAGTATCTTCATACAGGAAACTTGCAGAATTCCCACCCCTTTGTTGTGAATTTGGAAACCTGTCGAACCTCTCTTGCTTAGGGATCTTTTGTCGATAGAACAGCTGAGCTTTGGAACTCCTTGCCAGAAGAGGTTTTTCCTGAGGCTTACAAACTTCAGAAATTCAAAGTAAATGTTAATTCATATCTCCTGTCCCTTGATTCACGCGGTATTCTTTGAACATTACAGGGCTTCCCTTTCGTGTGAATCTGCACATAAAAAAAGGTAGATATCTGTCAACACTGAAGGACATGAACATGAGCTTACACTGTTTATTTCACTGGTATACGTTTTATTTCTCAATTTTAGTATTGTGTCTTCCATCACATTTGAACATCATCTTATTTTTCATCATTAGAGGCGAGCAGAAAATTTTTATGAAATAACCAATAAAAAAATTACAACAGGAATTCAAATAGTAAGAGAGTTCCAATATCTGCGAATTCAGAATTAATAGAGCTGACGAATGTACATACCATGGTGGTTTATCAGTAAACAAGAGCAAATTAGTTTTCTTTATGAGAGGTAAGACTTTTTGAAAAAGTCGAGAAAAAGCTTCAAAGAAGAATTCGCTCACATTCATCTAGACCAGCTCATAAATGATCTGAAAAAAATTAAATAATAGGTATTCCTATTTCTCTAAACATGGAGTCACAATTCCAACATTTTAACGATTCATATTGAAACTAGAGAATATACCTGCATTTCAATATGAACTTATTTATATTGTTACGATATATCCCTGGGTTCGTCGATTAAAACACCAAACAACACTAAACTACTTTTATTATAACTCTCTATCACAAAACAATACAACACAATCACTTAAACCGCTCCGATAACTTTCCAATGCTCGCTCGCTACTAGAACTCTCTGTACTAACAATTCTGCTCACTTCTTGCACTTAGCAATAACAAATAAAAGCTCTTTCCACTTAGATCTAAATAACTCTCGGCACTTAGCTCTACTAATCTCGCTTCACTTAGCTCCGAATAAAAACTTCTCTGTAATACCAATTCTTCTCGCAGCGAAACCTGTCGCGTATATATATCTGCGTGCCAATCGAGAATCGTCGAGAGAAGCCCCGATGACGCGTCTCGAATTCTCCAGGCGGCTTACGCCGGGTTCCAGGAAAATGACGTTCGTTACGACGCGATCCCTCGCCTTGCGTTTACGATATGGTCAGGGCCGGCGCTAGGACGTAACAATATTAAACGATTTCCGATTTGAAAATACATCTATACTTTCTTTGCCAACATATTTTTCCATGAGATATGATATAAAATGGAGTTCCTTTTGAGGGTCGAAAGTGCATATTCACAAGATATGTTTCAAGTATTCGTCTCAACAAAATTGGACAAATATGGGAATTATATTTCGAAGGATAATCAGTCTTCACTCAGTGCATTATCCTGAAATTAAGTGATTTATTTTGATTACTATTATTACCAATCCTCAACTGATATCCAAATGAGAGTGAGAATGCCCCGAAGAACTAGTCTCTAGTAGTCTGACTCTATATAGGGGTATCCAGATCAAGATTCACACGCAACAACAAAAGCTATTGAGCTGATGAGCTTGCCTCAATAATATGCAATGTGGGGTTAAGAGAACAAAGTTTCGGAATCAGGAAGTGAGCGAGAGCAAAACCCGAATAAGTAGTAATTTCGACAAAATGTAACCAGTAGCATGATAAAATCATCATGAAGGAGTTGTCATGGGCCGACAGAAAGAAATAACTTTCCGAACGTACAGCAACAAAGATAATTAACTGATGAAATTGGCCGATACTTGATATGAAGCCATGAGAACGGAATTCAAAAACACTTTGTGTGAATTTTAATAGTCAGTTTGAAAAAACCGTCACACGTGTTTCAATATACAACAGCTTTTTCAGGCGTGATAGTAACAAAACACAATTACACAATAAAGTGTTGTTCAATCACACCTCGGTGTTTTAACTCGAGTTATAACTTGTTGATCTTTAATTTTGGAAAATAATCAACTTGGTCGTTGGCAAAACTCTCATGAGAAACATTCCCTAAACACGTGGTGCTCGACCTAGTTTTGCATGGGAACTCATTCTGGGTTGCAATACAAGTGATATCCTGACACAGCGGATATCACATAATAATGGAGACGATAAATTTGGAAATTCGTCACATTCGCATGTGTTCCAAGTATGTTGTTGATATAGGATTCAACACAACGGCACATTCTATTGAAATGGAATGAGAATTGAGTGATTTCAAACCAATATTGTTCCGTACTCTGGAAATTTTTCGAGTAGCTCTTCTGAGTGAAGTAGAATTATGTTAATTTATAGTTCATTGGAAAAATCGATAGTTACGGATGGATTTCAGAAACTTCCGGCACGGAATAATTCATTGATGCGTGACTCATGCAGCGTGAAGCTGGACAATTCCGAACACATGAGGAATCTATTAATGAAAAAATAACGAGAAAAAATATGCCTGGTCGAAAATACAACAAGTATTTCAGATGATATTTCTGAAACCCCGCCCTCTTTGCATTCATTACTATCATTATATCTGCATCACACAAATATCATCCCTATCTCTTGGATTCCCATTTCGTGCGAAGAAATTCTTCACTTCGCGTCAGCTTCTAATAATTTAAAAGGCTCAGATACGACCTGTCTTGGAATATAGTTCTCATGTGTGGAATTCGGTACCAAAACATTCATTGAGGCTTCTCGATTCTGTTCAGAAAAAGGCAATCCGTCTTGTTTGTGATTCTTCGCTCACAGACTCGCTCACTTCATTGGAGCATCGTAGAAGTGTCGGAGGCTCTTATATAGATATTTTCACGGTCGGTGCTCTTCTGAACTGTTGTTATCAATCGTTCCATCCTTGGCAATATCTACACGGATGACCCGACGATTAGAGAATTCCCACCGCTTTGTTGTGAACTCGGAGACCTGTCGAACCTCTCTTGCTCAGGGATCTATTTTCAATAGAACAGCTGAACTTTTGAACTCCTTGCCGAGAGAGGTTTTTTCCTGAGGGTTACAAACTTCAGAAATTCAAAGTAAATGTTAATTCGTACCTATTTCCTGTCCCTTGATTCAGGCGGTGTTCTTTGAACATAACAGGGCTTCCCTTTCGTGTGTATCTGCATATAAAAAAACATACGTTCTCTGAACATCACAGGGGCATTTTACACGTTTACCAAAAAAAAATACTTGAAATATATATACAAAATTCTGTAGATCATTTCGTTTGAATTGTCAGCTACACCAATCGGGTACAATTGATATTGTTTCCAAGAGAGCAAACAAAAAACAACCGTGCGATCTGAAATGGGTCGTAATTAGTTATAAAATAAGTAATAACGTTAATGAAATTCGATTCCACCTAGAAGTTCACAATGAATGATTGGAATCATTTCATCAATGAACAAGATAATAAAACAGTGGCCCTAAAATTTTGAATTGAAATTTTTGTTTTCATAAACGAAATGTAGTGACATATTTTTCCGAGTATTTTTAATTTCAGTGATAGTGATAAATGCGAGACTGACTATTAACCTGCTACAGTTACAGTTACGAAGAGGTCATGATTTCATTATACCGATTGTTTACTGTTTTCTTCGTCTCAGCCCTATTTGGTTCCGAGTCCTTTGGTGTTTCAGTACAAAACTGATCACAAGATTTCCTCGGAAAAGTTATTCAATTGGCGTTAAATCGGGGAAGCGAGCTGACCGCGTCATTTCAAATGTCCCAAACTCTCTTATGATAAATGAACGAAAAACAAGTGAAATAGAGAATGCAAAACAACAACATTTTTCTCAGTATGAATTTCACCACGAACCTTAATATGTCCGAAAAACACTAGAATCATAAAAATCACCCAAGCGAACATCGGCCAAGCACGAATCTTATATAACATTTTGTGAACAATCGAAACTATTGCTTTTTCGTAAGTGAAATGTGAAATCTGTCAGTGTTTGGCAATTCTAACCCGTGGTTCCTCTCGAAACGAATAAATAACGATCCAGTCGGTTTCCAAAAATGTTTATGGCAAACGGACCTAACATGAAACCATTGGTTCAGCCGATAATTAATAATTCACGGATGAAAGATTTAAAATTCAGCTTTACTCGTTACACAACAACTTGACAAATGACCTACTTAACGGTAGTTAAGAATTACCACATCGATTTTGTTTTTTCCAAGTCGACATACTGAACTAATCTCTTAATGACATTACCCCAATTTGGAAAAGGCGACCGCTCAATATAGTTAGAACCCCTATTCGTATGACCCGCATATAAAAATAATATATATCCTCAATTAGGGTTAGGGTGAATATTCTACTTGTGATGGTTCCATATCGTGTGAAGTTATTTTATTTAATTACTAAATTATTGGATGGCATGTGAACGCTCCAAGATATAAGACTATTTTCGAAAATAATGTATTTTTGAAACTAAATCCAGGCCAAAACAATGTGTATGGCTGATATAGAAGGAGGTTAGATTGACATTTGTGTTGATGTCAATTATATTCAGCTTGTGAGTAATAAGGGTTTTTACCAACATCTAATCAAGTGAAACGCTAAAGAGACTACTGGTTGATGTAGATTGGAAGTAAACAGTTTTACAATCTCCTGTGAAGCATGAGTCACTTAACAAATAGATTCAGGTGTTACAAACTCTAAAAAGTTCGAAATATTTTCCTCCTCATCCTATATGATGTCATATCAGCAAACATAAACGAACAACATAAATAAGAATCTAAAAAGAGGCTCGTTTCATGATTTTTTTTTCCATAAATATGAATGAAATTTCAAAATGATGGAGAAATACGTTCGTCCCATCTTTGTACGTTGCGTAATGGTCGATATATAAATAATTGAAATTTCACAATTTAGTTGACGGCACGGGGGCTAAATTATAACTGACGTGATTTAGACAAATTCGATACCTCGATTTGATGCGGTTTGAGTGGATCGAGATAAATTCCTAAAGATTCACTTCATTATATTGTTTTCCTTACACAAACGAAAGTATTCCGCACCTCAATTGCATTTGAATGATTTGCTTAAAAATCGTTCAGTACTCTCCCACTGAGATTTAACTATGATGATATTGTGTACAGTAATCTTTCCGGTAAATAAATTTGATTTGAATCGGAAACAGAAGGTACATAACTTCTGCTGTAGACCTGTCAAGAAAATACGCTCAAGTCTAGCAAAATCATCGAATTGAACTATTTGACTATGAATAATCACACAATTTTAACCGTTGCAGCTTTGTGTACAAAGTTTTATGATACGAAATTCCTTCGTCACTTAATAAACTGATTCCTAGGTATACGCTACATTCATTGAATTTAAGATCAAAAAACAAACTGCATGTTCCTTGTCATAAAACGTCATTGTCTCAGATATCGTTCTCTACCTCAAATTCTACAACACCCTATCATTCAATTGTGTGCAACAAGGACAGGAATCATTCTGAAAAAACACTTTCTGAATACTTACATGAACTAGAATACTTTCTCTTGAATTTTATTTTAGCCTTTACTATATTTCATCTAGGTACCCATGTTATAAATTATTGTTATGCGACAAGTTTATACATCTCTTTCTCCCCATTTATCACTTTAGTTGATTTGAACTCTACATTTCAGGTTAAGTGTAAGAGTAGCCTTCGGCTAAACTATTTTGTACCTCTATCAATGAAGGCGATTTATTATTATTATCATTATTGGCTCTTTGCATTTTTTTCCATTCAACTAATACATGTTGCTATTAACCACACCATCATTCACTTCATATTTTAATTATTATATATTCGAAATGAACCAATAAGTTGATCACTCAAAAATGTTTCCGAGAGAGAGAAAGAAAGATAGAAAAGATACACAACACACAACGAAATTTGTCTATTTCACATGCTCTCAAATCACACCACCGCCACTTGCAGGAAATAGTCGGGTCCAATGATTCACCTGTCGCGGTCGGTTGACTCGACGAACGAGTTACACAGCTCAAAAACCTCCTACCAAAATCCATTAGATACGCCCCAGCCCGGAGCCACCAGGTAGGGGCTATTAAGGCGACGATTCACGCCGGTAAGATGGAAAAACATGGGAACTTCAGATGGAATAACCGAAGTTATTATCGAATACAATGACAAAACTAATGTGAAAGGATAGAGATGATGTTTTCTACAATCAGATATTCGTTTTCAATTCTATCGTTCACTCGTAACATCATTATGAGCAAATCTCAGAAGTCTTCGGGAGAAGACTTCTTTTTTTTGATATCTTTTTTGTTATTTTCAACAACAATTGATTTAGATCACACATATTATCTTCACTCTTTTTTTGTGTTCTATTATGATGAGGAATGATAAGAAATTTTAGACTATATATGTTTATATACTCACGTTTTATCGATGTGTTTGAACTCTCTTTTTTTTAGGGTTGTGAATGATAAGAAATTTTAGAGTATATAATATGTTCACATATTAATGTTTTGTGAATTTTTAAACTCTTTTAAAGTGTTGTGAGTATTAACCGTATATTCAGCTTTTTCTCTTGTTTGTTGACCATGTTCTCTGTTTGATTATGTTCTCTGAATGTTATGCTGACTTATTGTCCTCTTTTGTTTATAGTTCATAGTACATTTACCTTGACTTACAACATATACCAAGTGTATCAAAAATGGTTAATAAATATTATTATTATTATATATAGATGTGTTAGAAAAATGAAGTTACTATCGTATTTCATACTAGAGCTGAATGGAGAAGACTTGGGCGAGAAAAAATGTACACACTTTCCCTTCCTCCATTTCAAAAACATGCCAAATGTGAAACCATTCTTCAATTATAACGATAAGAAGTCGACCATTTTTATCGCTCAACCTGTATATTGAACATAATTAACAAAATAACCCATCCAAATCATAGGTATGTTCGTTAAATTGAAAACATCTCAATGTTTCAATATTTTTTTATAACAACTGAGACGACATTTTACGCCAACAAAAACGAAAAACATGGGAACTTCAGACGGAATAACCGAAGTCATTATCAAATACCACAAGAGAAAGATAGGGAGAATACTTCTCGAAATGTGTGAAACGATAAAGAATTATTCCAACAATCGATTAACAAAAGATTACAAAACTATAGAATTCAGGAACGCTCTGTGACGTCACCACCCTTATTGAACGACACGCAGGCATTTCACTGCTGTTGTTTACCTGCTTAGAGCACTGCGGTCATCCACAGTTAAGGTGAGCATCCACGATGAAACTGAAATGTCATGAACATTTTATTTCACGAAACATTTGTTTCATGGTGCGTATTCACGAGGAGATAAAAATTCCTCCACTCGCGATTGTTTGAAATTTTTAATTCATGAGAGACGAAGTACAGTAATCTGCTATTTTCACGGTGAGTTAGTTGGTTCGTTGTTTGTGCATAGTGATGGCTACAAGAAAAAGATAGAAGAAAAGCTGCAGCTTATTACTTATTAGTTTACTTCGCAAACAAAGAGACCTCACAAATTTGGGTACGCGAATGGATTAAACAAAGAGAAAACCACAAAAACTCCCATTTTGTCACAAAGTTATCCCCTGTAACCTGACCGCTTTTAGTTTTTTTTTCTTTCTATTGATACTCTGGCATTGGCATCGAAAACTACGGATTTTATCATTTACTTCTTGAAAGATATGCCCATAACTTCCGATATAGCATCAATGGAGGTTTTTCTAGCCATACGATTCATATACTACTCTAAAGAGCAATTCCATAAATTGGAATGGGATTCGTAAAGTTCCATTAATTTTAGTGTCATTTGTAGTGACCAATTGACACTATCTTTTCTTCTCTTACTTTTGTTCCCTACTTCACTCATTGTTCCAATTTAAAATAAAAATCGAAGAACGTTATTTTTTCATGTAAACACACTAGCGACTAGCGTATACCGATTTTGTTTCACGAAGAACGCCAAAACTCATGTGCAGCACGTGAAACAAATATTTCACATGAAACAAGACGCATATCGCGTATACAAGTTGAAACTTGCCCATGAAACAAATGTCTCGTGAAATATTGGGTCATGAAAATTTTAACAATATTTCGCGTAATTCAATAGTGTTTCCACTGTGAAACATGAAAGTTTTAACTCATGACACAAAAATTTCATGATAAACTTTCATCGTGGATGCTCACCTTTATGTTGCATTTTCAAGTTGAAATTGTGAGTATCAGGTGACTATAGTTGGCTACTGTTAAAATTGAATAGTTTGATACCAACGTATTTCTCGTGCTGCGTTCGAATGTTGTGAAGTGGAAGAAGTATTTCAAAAAGCCGATTCACACAGCCTCCCAACAGTAGATGTTACACCTATCATGTAAAGACTTTACCTAATCAACCACAAATTAAAGGTACAAAAAAAAGCAAGGCAGTGAGTACTATATTTTCAATTGGTAAATTATTTGTGGAAAATAGTGAGAAGGTAGTTATTGCCCCCATTCATGATACGTCAAACCATCTTGAGCAGTTCATATTGTGCGGTAAAAAGATGTAGGCATTGTTTGTTATTTGTAGAAATATTTTGTGATAAAATTCACTTTGCCCATATTATAGGACGAAGCATCTTACTGAAAAATGTAGCAGCAACAAACCGTTTCTTTTTACGTTCAATTTTACTCAGAAGCCTGAGAAAAACTTTGCGTGGATAATTTTTTTAGGTATTTACACAACCAGAAACAAAACAAAACTCATTCAAAGTCATTATACTTAGACTTATTATTGTCCTATTGCGAAATTCGTGCACATAACAGAACTACGTTAACACCGGCACCGTTAACATATGATCACCAATAAAGGAAATGACGTCACAAACCGTAGCCTCGACGCAGGGAGCCGTCTTCTTGCCTCGTGTGGGAGCTTCATTTCATTTTCATATTATTGAAGCCAAAAGGGAAAAATTGAACAATTCATTGGCAGTTATGCCTTCATGTAGTCTTGCCTCTGTTGATTTGTATTGATTGAAAACAATCAGTGAACATTCATATTGTGAAAGGATGATGTTGACATTCGGATCGTCAAACTCATGAACATAACCTATACCCACAAACTGCCGTGGGGTGCGCAGAAAATATGACGTTACCAGCTTCATGGAGCATGCCTATGTTGACAATCTCTCGTTTTTTTACAATATTTCAGATATAGTCACTGCACCCGAGTTTTTATCTTGATCCCATCGAACTCGGAGTTTTCATTTGAAAAACACTGTATAACGTTAGGGTGCATTTTTTGTATTCTATACACCACGGGCATGTGACGTCACAAGACAATTGTCAGTCAGCCTGCTGGACAAACAAACCCTACTTCCATAAGCAACAATGGTAATTTAATGAGATTATTATCGTAATTATGAAGAAATTACGGGTTTACCCTAATTTTGGGTATACCCATAGTGTACCTGACATATATAAATGTCTAAATTTTGCAATCTATATTCATTATTCTTCCTGCTTGCAAGGAAATTGTATGTGAAATGGCTGATAAAAGTGATTATTTCAACACCTTGTCTATGGATATCCAGAAGAGATGATTTAGAGAAACTGAAGGAAAGTAATGGATGTGATCCTTGTTTATTGAAATTTGGGGATTGTAGTAATGCTGTGAAATACTTTCCTAAAGTTTCATGACATGTTGTATGACATTATAAACTATTTTGTATATGAGAGTGCATGCACAGAAGACTTCAAGACTATAAAAGTTTGGATTCATACAATATATATGTTTATATCTAAATGGATTAGAAGGATTGGAGTGAAGCTTGTGAAAAAAAATACTGAAAATGTACTTTAATAAATAATAATTTTGAAAGAACAGATTTAGGATATGTTATATAAGGCTCTACAAAATTATAATACAAAATTATAAACCACAACCATCTTTTCATATGGTAATCCTCTATAAAGAAGGCATTTAGGGAATGATCAAGCCTGCAAAGTTTCCCGGAGATGATGGATTTCACGATAACAATTCTGCAACTCGAAATCAATATCGGGACATAGGTGTTCACCAGAGTTTTGTTCATGTTCCACTTCTTCAACTGGTTAATTTATATCATTCAGAGTTTGATGTTGCTCATCAATAATATTCAAGTTTTGAACAGCTGGATCATTCACACAAAGAATCATCATCAATTTTATCCATATCAACTGAAATATTTGCAATGTCATTTTTATCACGCTGCTCCCTACGATACAATCTCTGAATGCTTTGAACTGCAATGTTATTTGTTTTGTATCCAATTAATTGATTCGGTATCCACTCTATATTGTCAACATCTTTGAGTGCACTTGGCTTGTCTGAAATGAAAAAAAAAATTATGTTACCTATGTTTCCTAGATTCTTTGAAAATATCTCCTACAAAATGTTTTGAACGCACCGTTGCCCATTTCAACTAATAATAAGTTAAATCTGCTCTTCTACTTGCCTGAATCCACAATTCACATCTCTTTTCAGCAAGAGGATTGATCTTTTTCCTATTGTCGAAAATAGAAGGGAATCGATGGAATGAAACATTATGTCTGCTGCTATTACTTCCACATTTCACAATCGCACAAAATTGAGCCTTTATTGAGAAAACAGATTTTAAAATATGACATAAACACACACTCAGCATAGGTAAATCAGGTTTGTATGTCCAGCAGGCTGGATTGACAACTGTCATTTACTGTCGTCTGTCAGATATGCCCGCGGTCTATTCAATCTGTCGAATTCCATCGAATCCAGCAACAACCACAATCTGGTAGGCGACGACACGCTTTATTATCATTTTATAGTTTCCTTTCGTGCGAGCTATTGTTCATTTCAGACCACGAACGTTTCGTTTAAAAAAAGGCCAATTTTGTACACATGGCTGGTTCGTACGGACATACAATTCCGGCGGTGTAAACACGGCCCGAGGTTCTGTGAAGTGGGACGAGGTCGGCAGAATAACAATAATGTAATTCCACAGCCAACTTTATAGTTTTACTAGCAATGGTGGAGCAATCGGCAACAGCGCACTGCCGTGAGGCGGAGGGTCCTACACCTGATTTTATAAATCAACAAATGTCAGTGATTTCGAATAGTGTATTTATTTTCCAGGTGATTTGACTGCTCTCGATGAAATCACAGAAAAACGGATTCGAAGAGAAAAGCTAAACATCGCGTTTTTCCTAGAAGGTATATATATATATATATACACACACACACACACACACACATATATATATATATATATATATATATATATATATATATATATATATATATATATATATATATATATATATATATATATATATATATATGTTGTTGAGTTCGGGTTGAACCGCGTCTGGAGTTTTGTTCTCGACGTTTCGGCTCCCATTTCGGAGCCATTTTCAAGACCTAGTGACCTTGCGTCTAGGTCTGAGTTGTCTCACTAGCTGGCTATCATCACTGGAGATCGAGGATAGAAGGTTGGTGGGATTTAAGGGTTCATTAGTAGTTATGGCAGGATCAGGTATCGGACGGTCGATGGGAGGTTCGAACGGATTGGTTCCCAAGTCGGAGTGAATAGAAGTATGTCGGACCAAAAGTGGTTTCCAGGTATTGGGGAGTCTTTGAGAATCGTCGCGTTTATTGAGACAGTTGGGACGTTTTTCGTTTTTTTTACAAAAAGTGAATGAATATGTTGAGTGAATCATAAGGGATATCAACAAGAAAAATTTTCATGAGGCGTCTTCTGAAAAACATTTTTTTCTACAAACGAAAAGTGTAACTGTCAACCAATACCGACTTTAAGGTGAGTTTAAACAGCAAATAAAATAAAATAAGGAGCAAAATAAAACAAAATAAGAAAGATGAACATAGATCTTTATGAAAGCGTTCATACAAGAAATAATATAAAATAAGAAATAAGAATGACAACAAAAGATGCCATCTTTCACTATTTTATTTGGGAACTGATAATGCGCATGACCGAAATATGTTCTGTACTTAACGTTCCATGTTTGAAATTATTTTAACTTCTTTCCTTGCTGTATGTAATAGAATCAAAATTCATAATATCAACAATTAGGAGGTTAGTTACTGTAGCCACTGTTAAAACGAAATTGTGATATTCACAGAACACAAAAGTCTTTGTCAAAAAAGCTGCAATTTGATTGGTTCATTCTTATTTCTTATTTTATTTCAGTCATCTGTATAAACACACGTTTTCTGTCCTTATTCTTAATTAGTTTCTTATTTTATTTTTATCTTATTTAATTTGCTGTTTAAACTCTCCTTTAGTGATATCGTTCCTCTATATTTCCTTCTGTTCGGCGGTAAATAATTATGAAGGATAATAATTATTTCTGTTCATACAAATGAAAGAGATATGAATTAATGATTGAAGAGTACTACGACTTAGTAGTGATCTCAAGATAGGAAGACACATGCAATTATCGTAACTGGGTAACATGAAAAATTTCTCACGAGTTTATGTGTGTGAATCTGTAAACTTAATCGTTGCGGAAGCATGTTTATTTGTGTGAACTTGATTCAACTGATCAATGGATATTCCAAGATTTTTTAGCGGTGAGGTGAGCTAGAGGGAAAGCTATGTACTGACCCACATCTAACATTTTTTTTTGTCAATTTTTGGGCTAGTCGTCAAACAACTATTTGAAAATATGTACAAGATAAACTTTTTCTGAGAAACTACAGGAACTTGGAAAATTTGAAAAACTAACCGCGGCTTGTATTAGGTTCGGAGTTCTTAAGACATTTATTCTGTCGAAGTGTGTTAATGATGACATTCGACACACTACTGCATAAACACTTTTATAAATTATAACAGCTCCTTGCTAATCCAGAAGATGAATTAGAAGACACAGAAAAGTCGGAAAATCACGAAATCAATTGTCAAGATTGCAACAATAAATACATTGGCCACAGCCGACGAGCTATAAAAACCCGTTCCAAAGACAATTTTGCACATATGAGATATGGAAGGGTATAAAAGTCGCCCAACATGCACTGGACAATGACTACAGAATTGGTTAATATTAAATATGAAACTGATTAAACACGTGCATGATACAAATCTACTAGATGCATGTAACAATCTAGAAATGGCAAAATGTGAAAATAGCATGAATTGTGAAAAAGGGCCTATTCCTTTCAGCCTATTAGTAGCAACAGACGAAGCCCATGTCGGATCAAAAAGCTTTGCATGTAGCGTTTCAGAAGTTTCAACTTTCACACCAAATTCTCCAATTTCGTCGTTCACTGAATACGCGAATATGCTGTGAACAAATATTTTGGAAATAACAAGGCTGTGACAACTTATTTCCAAAAATCAGATTGAATACCTGTGATTTATCTCTCTACACTCCAACTCAATGCTGCATTCGAAAATAACTTCACACACACTTTCACTGAAACCTCAAACATTCGGTAACACAACGCTTTTGAATATAATTCAAACTCATACGAATTCAGTTACGAATGTGTAAAACTATCGAACTTCTTCTAATAGTACCGGTAGTAAAACTGGCAACGTTGCTTGGTTGTATACCTGTATCAAAGAACTTATATCTGTAGGAAACGAGACCAGTTTCAGATGGAATAGATTGAGTTTAATCTTTCGTCTACCTACGGTACAAAAAACCACACCTGTTGAAAAACTTGTCCCGAGTAACAGATTTACCACACAATTAGTCCGAAGAAATGACGACGTGGAAGATTTATTCCATAGGTCGGATAGACAATTATCAAGAATTTTTTAAATTATTTCATTCCTGTTGAAAGAAGATAAAATTGTAACCTCTGGTGTGAAAAGTGGAAACTTTCAACAGAGAATAAATAATGAGCGTGTGTTTTCAATTTTGTGTTTTTCGTCACTGATCTCTGCAGAGTGTTTTCTGTAGAAAATAAAAATCTATTCATCAAATTGTAAATTAAGAGTACAGTTACGAAATTGTTCTTGAGTTTATTTTCTTATGAAAGCAAATGCTGCTTCTTTGGAAAGGTGAAAATGTAGGAAATGGCATCAATAATAGTATATTATGCAACGATCGTGTAATGATGGTTATTAATATATGAGCATAAACCGGGATACGAAACGAGCCGAAGGTGAGTTTCGTATGGTTTATGCGAGTGTATTAGAAACCATTACATGAGAGTTGCATACGCTTTTTTATCTACACCCGATAAATAGTGAAGAACTACAAATATTATATTTATATTGCACACAATAATACTAATTTAACGAATTTCTTTGAAAAAATCCACAGAATTGTAATTAATAGTATAACTTCGAGAAATAAAACGATGAGATATGAAAAGAAGATCAAAAATCAAAGAAAAAAAGATTACTCGAGACCGGAATTGAACCAATGTCTCCTTCAGCTAGAATAATCAATGTCAGCGCCACAGACGGCTCGGCTACGGAGAGCCCACAAAATTTGATGAAAAAATAAGTGATAAATCATGCATTTGTCAAATGAAAAATTTAATCATTCTAACTGTATTTCTGTCGGTGAAGGTGTCGAAGGTGATTCTCCCATATCGCTGGTATCAGACATTTTGTTATGATTATCGAAGTTTGGCTAAATTCTTCAAAAGTTCAATACCTATACCGATTTTGACTTGTCAAATGCAGAGCATGCACATCATGCTTGATTGAAAAATAATGGGTTTCTATTGGTTGAAAATCTGTATCGTAATGAAAAATCTGTATCGTAATGGATTTCATTATAAAACGGGTTGTGGGCATATAAGTGTATTATTAGAGTACGGGTGTAGATAAAGTGCTATTATTATATTTTTGCTTCAGGAAAGGGAGGGACTTCGCCAGGAATGTCATTAATATAAAATTACCAGCCATGAAACGCACTGCAATCAGGACGTTTGAAAAAACTCCACAAAATAAATGACAGATACAGATTAGCATTTCTTGAACAAAATCGTATACGTAGAATGTCCGTTAGAAATCTGTATGCACACAATTTCACTTCCTCGTCTTATCGAAACGCGTTCTTTCGAAAAACGAAACAAAACGAATATTATTCGAAAGCACGATGATTGGAGTGAAATTGGTGCAATACCGAAACGAAAGTCCCGCACACTGATGAGATTTAAATTACATCAAATTAGTATATTACGACTATCTCATCGAAAATGTCTACACCCTAGTTTCTCTTTTGGATTCCCATCATACGATTTCCGAGGCGAAATTCGGTTAGTTCAGATAGGGGATGATGATGAGACCAATCGAAATGCCCCTCTCTCTAGTTGCCGTTACCAAGCTGTTGAAAATTTTTCGAGGAATTTCGAAACTAGCTCACATACTAGATACTGATTGGTTAATTCAGATTGAAACAATGTAGAATCAGGTAGTGGGTGATATGCATAATCGTCAGCATATGCCCCTATTCTGATTTCATACTTCCAAGATGTACGAAATGTATGTTTGTTCGAAATAGAAGTGAAGGAAAAGCATTGGCTGATATTCATTTATGACACCCAATAAGTGAGTTTTCTATCTATATTCCTTTTGCAAGCAGAGGGCGAGTTCAGTAATCGGTGTATTAGTCTCCGTCTTCATTATTTATATCTGAAAACCAAGTGTATTTCATTGCTTGAAAGAGGTTGTGATTGAATATCTGTTGAAGAAAGAAAGGATGTTTCATTCTTCAATGATTTTCATTTTCAAAATATCACCTGGTGAAGCACCAACTCATCTCAACGGATTATTATTTTCTGAAATCGAGTCCAAAATTATCCCACCACCATATTCCATTAGGGATTGTTAAGGTTACAATTATGTTCCTCGTGAAATCAAAGATTATATATAGTTCGCAACGATTTGATTGAACCAGTTGATGAATATAGTTATAGGACTGAAATACGTTTTTTTGGAAACATAATATAAGGATTTTGCCAAATTTATGTCTTGTTATTGTAACAATATAATGTTTGTATGTTAGGTTGCTTGTTTGAATTAACATCATTACAATCATTATCTATCTAGTCGACAGCATTCCTAAAAATACCTCAGTTTTGGTCTTTCTGTCAATATCAAAAAAATAGATAACTAAATAGCGGCTTTACTTAGTTCAGTAACAGAAAATTATTTGAAAACGTAAATACATATTTGCCTGACGGTGGAAGAGGAATCACCTCAGAACATTTCCTACAACCAAGCATCCTCAAAAACAGTTTCATACAAGTAGCAAGGGGTGTTTCACTTCGGAAATCCGATGTACAAAATTCACTGCAAATCTTCTTGAAATCCATGTCGAAATCCTGAAATCCACTAGAAATCCTGATTTGGTGTACAAATTTTACGGAAGTGAAGCACCTCTCGACAAGTAAATGACAAGCCAACTTTTTGCAGGCCCTTATCACCATTTCCCAATTTATATTTCACCCAATTCGGTATCTTCAATTTCGATAAGGTGTCCTCAATAACCACAAAACATCCGTTTTCGTTGTTGTTTGCTCAACCATTCGACAAATATTATTTCAAGTATGCGATGGGTCGGTGGTATTATTTGACATAAACGGAAATTTGAATAATCATTGGAAATCTTCGAACTGGATACTACGCAAAACCATTTGAAGTTTTAGCTTCGACGTTGTGTAAACCGTTAATTGAAATGTAACACTTTCATTTGTATTACCACATGTGCCAATAATCGTTTGTTAGAACTACGAATTAGCTGCCTGTTCTAGAAACGACGACATTATCAATACGACCATTAATAAAATGTTCTTTTAAGGCAAAATGCCCGCAAATATTTCTACGTATATAACATTTTACGAAATAAAAAAAAACGAGAAAATAATCATTGTCGCCCATCGACAGAAATGAATAAAAGGAACAATCATGTTGTTGAGTATTTCCTTCGATAATAAATGCTCTCACGATGGAAAGTTTAAAGACTGGACATCTTTAACAAGTTTCTCAGATTTTTTTGTCGATACAGGACCTAGTACAGGACCCATATCATCACAAAATGAATCGTACCAATACCGAAGATTGCAAACTTGAAAGAAAAGACTTGGCCAGGGTTCAAATCCTAAAGAAAATATTTCACTACCATTTTCTACAACACGGAAGATACCTGAATCGATTCGAGAACACCAGAACAAAATCAGATCAAGCATTCACTTTGAGCAACAATCCAAAGAACAATACCCGATTCCATCGACTTCAATCAGCATTTTTTTTTCAAAAAGTTTTATTTGTGTAGCCAAAATATTTCGATTACTACTTCTTGTATAGCGCGGACAATAGGAATATGAAATTTCTCAATGAGTTCGATATTAGTGTTACTTTCACTTTTTATGTGATTGAACTTTCGAAAAAATCGTTGAGTAAACAAACTTGTCTGGAAAGAAAAATCCTGTCGTGATTTATGGTCACTATTCATCGGTTTAGCATTTCTGCCATACTGAATGGATGGACAACTTTATATAATACCTACTCTCATTAATATTTATATTTTTCATTGAATAATTTATTTTATTAGTATCGTAGGTGGTACGACATGGATGAAACACGAGAACATGTGATAATAAAATGATCGGTTTTATTTATTTTTATATATATATCGAGGCTGTACAAGTCATACTTTTTATAATAGTATTTTATATTTCTAGAAAACAGTCGTTGGCAAGCAAGGACGCAATTCTCTAAGAAGAAATCGAGAGAGAAATACACATTATTACTTCATATCATTCGTTTTCTGGTTTTCGAGTTCTCTATGTTTTCCCCAAAAAATAATAAATGATGTAGCCATCCCACCATGAGTTAATCATGCCCTGGAGGAAATAGAAAATCGCATTACAATGGAACATCCGGTGTTCAACTTATTAAATTGTCCGACGTTTGTTTGAATTACACGAATTCAAATAACATTCCCCGCACTACAATCAGAAGTCGCCCAACAACAACGAAAGCCACAGGTACAGACGCAATCGTTGGGAAAAAAATTAATATCTAACTGCCTCGCAGTCCCTTGAAGTTCGAGGTACCGTTAGATAGAAAGTAGGTCAAAGCCCTTTCTGAAGGAAGTTAATGACATAGAAAGAGCAGCTTGAAGGACGAAATGTGGTTTTTGAAGTTCAGTTATTTAGTTATTTATGAAGAAGACATATCACTGATATCAGGATCAAACTGAAAAAGAATTATAAAACACTAGCAAAGCTGACAAGTTCGCAAGACTGGTAGTACTTATAGTTGAACAAATATTGAAAATAGTGCCATTCAAATACTGAATATATAATGTAGAATAGGTGAATAAGGGGGGTGGATGCGGAAAAATTGGGCATCACAATTTATTTCAGGACTTCTATCGGTGATTGATAAATAAAAGCATGTTTGTTCTAAAATTGTTCTAAAATTGTTCGTTTCCGTTAACCAGCTGACGAACGTCAACCCTCAGAAGTCGAAACTTGTGCGAGCAATGGATCAACAAGGCCTTACCTTTTAACGTGCGATTACCCAGCACGGTGGCCCGGCGAGGATTCGAACCCCGGCCTTCCGCTTGACAGGCAGATATGCTAACCACTACACTACCGAGACCACTACTTTTATATACATATCTTATCACCTTATTTTTGAAACAATGCATGTCTATATATTTTTTTTGAACTCGAACAATAATGTTTGTCTGTCATCCCCAAACTCCTAAATTACGTTTTCCATTGTCCTTATTACAGATATGATAATTGAATACTATACAATACTGTAATGTAAAGGAGAGACTTCTGCAGCAAATTGTGAACGTTCAATCAATATTTTTGTGGGATTATGGCGTTTGAATACATCTCAACACAACTCTATTTGGATTTTTCCATATTTTGGTTCTCATATAAGTATGAATATATAGTTTAAAGAGTACGAAAAACATTTACTCTTTGCAATAATAAACAATAGAAGTCTTGTCAATATTATGTGTTTGTTATGAATACGAAACGTGAGTAATTCGATTATTTTGAAAATATACGGGAATACTGCAACGACAGTGGAAAGTTTACTCCTCAGAAATTTGTCGATGATAAACATTTTCGACAAGTGAAATTTGTTGAACTTAATTCGGACATTTCCACAACAAAAAAAAGTTCTGTTAGATAATAAACATCTTGGATATCAAGCATGTTTCTAACTAACATGATTACAAACAATAAATTATTGTTAGTCGACCAAAACTATCTTCGATCTCTAGCAATGTCTTAATGAATGTGAGTATAAATGTCGATTTTATTTCATCACCGAAAAAATATGTTTTATATTATAAAAGCATGCTTTCATGTTATGTAATCTGGGAACCGAGCCCAAGAAGAATTTGAAACGATTGCAATAACCGCAATCGTGACTTAATGCATGTTCAATAACAAAAAACATACGGGATGAACAGAATAATGTCCATCCGAATGAATTCCAGTTATCAAAAATAGCCTTTCGATATCTGATATAAACGATGTGTCAGTAGTACTCCGATTATGGTTAAACAAACGCATCATAAAGCAAACAACAGGAAATGACCGCAAAATTTGTGTTTTTACGATAATTGCCTACCGCGTATGTTTACCATAATTCTGGATTATCACTTCTGATAACATCTCACTGTAAATTCATACATCATAATTTGGTATATGCGAGTTTATTGATACATAAAAAATGAGCCAACATAGGTATGCCTAGTCGAGTAAGATGAAACCGAAGAAATATATCTCTGAAATTATGACAAGTCTAAAACATAAACAACGGTTTACAGATCTGCGAGGGTGTAAGAAAAGGCGATAAAGATGTGGGTGGAATCTCTACTGCACTATTACTCTACACGGTAAAATGGAGCGTACAATATGCAGAACAAAAGAAAAACCTACTGTGCCAAAACGACTGGCGGCGTATGGGCGTAGGTCGAGACGTACGTAAAGAATAAGTACAGGGTGTCCCAAGTGGAGTGACGACGTCACTTGAATTCGAAAATTGGAAAAATGTTGCTTTGAAAACCTTGTCTCAAGTCGATATGGGGCATTGACCTACCTTAAGATCAGCATGTTCCTTTCATTCAATTTAAACTACAATGTGTCGATTTGGCGGGAAATAAACTTTCAATATCAATACCGATTCCTTTGAGTAATGATAAAAAATAGGTGCGACTAGTTGCTGGTTTTATTCCGCTTGAATATGAAGGCTTTGAGAAAAGTTGAGAATGAAACGGGCCCATTTAATTGCACTCAGAAAGTACTGCAGGGTTGGGTTTTAAATGATACACATAAGAGAAACTGTGACTATTATTTTACTTTCTTTCCTTGGGCAGCCATAAGCGATATCGTCCTCAAAATAGAAAATATTCATCATTCGTTGTAAAAAAACGCGAAAAACAGTTCCAGAAAGTACCGTCCCACATTATGCTGCGTGAAATGCTAATGCAAAGAATAAAGTGATTTCACTTCGCATTTTCTACAATTAAAAATATGTTTTGATGTTTCAACGAATTTTCGTCAACATTTTCATCATTGATATCAAACGAAGTATCAAAGTGCCTTCTGCTTTCCTGCCGTAGTAATTTCATTGAATATCTTGCTTTTTATTCCCTCCCTTTTCGTTTGAGATACTCCTGCAAAACTTTCTGTGATTCTGGAGGATTTTTTTGAGCTCATTTAATAATTAAATTTATTTCTCGCGTTCTGGCACCACTCTATTTTTCTGTTTACAAGCAAGGGCCGAAATTTAAAAGTATATTTCGAAATGATAAAGATTTTGGAAGGGAATTCCGATTCACTTTAGTGAAATTACTCATTGAATACATGTGCAGTTTTATTGAATACCTGTGCAGTGTTTCTCATTAGTAAGATCATCAATCTCTCTATTAATCTTATACCAGAAATCATCTCTAGGCAACCACTCATTAAACTGGGTTAATGAAAAATCGCAATTATTACTAGCAGTTATTTTCTACGTACTTGATGAGATCATATCAGACGTCTTCGTTACAGTGAATACTCCATTCTAATCGGATCTTGTTTATCATGAATACGTAACTAGTATTTACTCTATATGTATGAAGGGAGAACAAACAAACAAACAACATGCGTTAGATTCTCTCGGTTCGACAGTTAGGACTATAAATAACCAACTGAACGCTGATTAGTTATCTGTACGCATTACGTTCACTTACCGACTGAATTTATATAGTAAACTGTGAGCAGTTAGTTTCTTCAATTGCTCAATCGAAGAACATCTGATCGAATATTTTTGGCATGATTTCATCTCATCATTTGCTGCTATAGTAAGATACCTGCAGGTATTCGATTGTTTCGTTTAATCCGAGCGAAGATACAAATATTGGTAAGTGATTGTGCCAGTTACAAATTTTTATCAGCAGCGTTTACTATCATTCTAACGCATCATGATATTCTCTAACAAGGGTTGTCCTGCTTCTACATATTTCCATCAGGCAAAGATTAGATGCATCGCTATATCCAGGAGGATAAACAATCATTAATTTTTGTAACATCTTCATTGACTCATAATTCAGCTAATGATGTGAGAACTTTTCATCTACTCAATCTTGTTTATTTTCACTCTCTAGGAGAATAGAATGTATAAACTCTTAAGCCCCAAAAACCCAAACTAGAGACAGGGTAAGGCACAACTTGAAATAAATTACAAATTCTGAGTTTTTTTCAAGCCAAGAACTTACTTTTCAACGTGCAACACCTAGCAAGAGCAAGGATAAGTGAGATAAGAAGTGGGTCTGTCAATATATGAAAAAAAGCAGACGAATTCTAACGAATATCGATAAAATAGTCATGCAACATTAGGAAGTTTTCCAATCATTATGAGAATATTTCGAGAGAAAGGAAATTTCCCAATATACCCAACTACTTATAGCCCAATATTTTATTTTCATGTTTTCAACTTTTTCCTTTCATACATAGAAACTCAGGAACAGGATGAATCGTCCATAATTTTCAGGAATAAAATATAGTAATACTACGGTTGTTATGAGCACCTTTTTTTCATTTTTTTTTATGAAACTCACGTAATTCGGTCTCCTCTACAGAAAATCCTAATGGAATTTTCGGCGGTCCCGTATATTTTCGGAGATACAGGTCCATTTTGTTGTAAACCTTCACAATTTTCCACATCAAATTTCTGTTGTTTGAACACACGTCCTTCTGATCAAACATTACTTACTCTCTTATTCACTCGTTTCCAACATTTTCGAGCAGAAAAAAAACATTTTTTTTTAAATCCAACTTTCTCCAGAATTCAACATTAGTACATTCAGTTCTCAACAATAACAATGAGAGCGGCAACACCGCAAATACATCACTTTCGACTGTCATTGCACTATGGTTTGAGAATAAATGCATTTTTTGAAAAACCTATGTTTTTTTCTGCTTAAAAATGTTGAAAACGAGTAAATAAGAGTGTGGTGTTTGATCAGAAGAAGGACGAATTTTGTGTTCAAACAACAGAAATTTGATGTGGAAAATTGTGAAGTTTCACAATAAAATGGACCTGTATCTCCGAAAATATACGAGACCGCAGAAAATTTCAAATGGATTTTCTGTAGAGGAGATCGAATTACGTAAGTTCCACAAAAAAAAAAACAAAAAAAAGTATTACCTAAAATATTCTCTAGTCTCTATTTTTTTAATAATAATAGTATATCAGAGGTAAATAGTATATTGATTCATGTGAATGTACATACCCCAAACTTCTATTGATTCGATGGGAACTCGTTCAACAACAAGCCACAAATGCACTGGTTACAAGCGGTATCTTTAGAAAATAAATTTATACCCAGCCGCCTTACAAGTCCCTTAAAGTTCTGTGGTCAAACAAAACTGTAAATTCGAGTTACCGTTAGATAGAAAGTAGGTCAAAGCCCTTTTCGGATGAAGTGATGGGTAGGAGATGCTTGAAGGACAAAATGTGGTATTCGATACGTCATGGTAAGTCATGAAGACGAGTTGATGCTGTGACGAATAGATATCACAGATATTTAGGGGCCAAACCTCGAGAAAATTTAAATATTATCCAAACTGATAATATAACAAGAATGACGGTGACGTATGGCGATGATTGAACGAAAAAAGTATGGAAGGTAATCTTTATATTGCTATACGGGTCGAAGGAAGTATAATGTACATACCAAACTATGATTAGTTTTCGTTTTCAACCGTTCGAAGAAATTTGATGATGGGCTAGTGATCAAGTCACCCAACAGCTTTTCAGTTCTGAAAGTGGCCAGAGAGCACTGAAAAACGTGCTTATTTTGCTCGCACGTGTTTAGACAATATTAAAGAACAGCATTAAGCGATTGGAGCACACGAAAGTGAAAGGCCACTCACTTTATAGTGTCATTTTCAATCAATTTTGAATAGCTCGTTCGAAACGACAAGAGTGCGTCTACCAAATACTAATTGCAAAGATAACGATTCGACCGAAACTAGACAAAACCCCCTGTGAAGTTTCCACTTTTCATGGAACGAATAAAACAGTCGTTATAATTGTTTACGAGAGAGTTTCGTTCCGATCACTGAATTGATATGTAGAGGCCGGTACAGGTACCTACTGTTTTTGACACAGTAATTTTACGAGTCGTTATGTTGACTAGACCAGTTGAATCGGTCGAAAATATAGGTAATATAATGTTCTAAGGTCTAAGTCAACTGATAGATGCATAATTAAATGTTCAAAGGAAGAATATGAATTTTTTTTTCGATTTTCTTTTTCATTTCAGTCGCCCACGGCATCCACACAGACGGATCCACTGACAGGAGCTGAAGAAACCATCCGCTTTGTGTAACATCAGAAAGACCGGTTGTGATTCTCAATTTGAATTACGTGTGCAAGCTCTGCAGCTTTGGGAATGAACTTTTGCACTTTTAGACTAAGGACTTTTGTAGTGACCCAGCTGGAAAAAATGTCACGACGCTCGGTTAGTATAGTTACAGCTTTCGCTATGATATTTTTCATGATCCACCTCAAAATGAAACTCGACTAGACTATAACTGCTTTTCTCTAATCGAAAATCGAACTTCGACTAGGCGACAAAACTAAAATTGAAACCAGAAATCGATAACACATTGGTTAGGTTTCATGAAAGATTATATCCAACAAATTAGAGGTGTTCAGTCGAATATTCCGAAGCTCTTAGTTTTGAAAAATGTCTTTTGATAATTACTGAAATAATAGATAGCTGTGTACACGTATATCATTTACAGGCATGTAATCAATTTCCAGGCGACAAAGATAGTTTTTCATTCAAAATCAAATAGTCGAGTGTCGAGTGAAAAAAAAAAAAAGAATTCACATAAATCTAATGCCTCTTTACTCGCCTCTTCTTGAGTTACTAATTTAAAAATTAATTCAAGTTATTCTTTAGAAAGGTATCCTATTATGGGGTACACTAATATTCAGTTCCTGTTTTTTGATAAAATAAATTTAGGTATCGTAGTTTCTAATCATAGGCATACTTATCTTAAAGGCGTTGGGCACATTTCTGAATTTTAGGACCAGTATACGCCGCCACTGGTTGAGATATGAAAAACAGTCCTCTGCTCTTCAATAACTTGGACCATATTTCCAAAAACGAAAAAAACAATGAAAGTTTTTACTGCATACCTATAGAAAATGAAAAATACTGATAAGGCTTCGGAGAAGGCTTCATAAGTAGGGACATATAGAACTTCCGGGTATATTTTGTCAAGTTTGATCAATTACGATTTACAATAATTTTTGAAAGGATGGTAAAATTCTGAAAGGTACCTCATTGTTTTGATTCACAGATCACAAATAACCTAACAGAGTACCTAGGTATCAGCCATACAGGCACTCAACGAATTTAAAACATTTCTTCATTCGCGATATTGGCATTTGAGATTTAATTGTTCTTCTATCTTAGTTGTGAGTACTACCAGATTACTCCCCCCCCCACATAATTATCGCTTGGGAGGAGATTCAAACGAAAATTTATCATGTGAACTACAATATTTTTGCTTTCAATGAAACCCATCAGAGACAGAGGAGGCGCTAGATGAGTTTGCAAATGAAAGATGTTTCGAGTATTGAGGATGCAATTTATGTCTTTTTTCAAGTCGATGTGAAAAGGATACGAAACATATATATATATATATATATATATATATATATATATATATATATATATATATATATATATATATATAAACGAAATGAGCCCATATAATAAGCGAGCATCCTCTGTTGATGTGTATATAATTTATAGGACTTCATAACATTTGTATAAAGGAAGAGAAAGTCTATCTAAAGATTTTGAAAACCATCAAATCGAACATTCATTGCTTTAGGGCCAAATTTATCAAATCTGAAAAAACTGAACTGCCACGTTAGCGAAAACCGAGTTCAATAGAATCGAGTTCTTTCGAATCGTACAATATGATAAATGTTTCGATTTTATTGGTGAAATGTTCAATTACATAAGAGCTACAGCATCATAGAATGCGAAAGAACTGATGTTACAATGGGAATGGAAAAAAATATGAAGAGGGATTGGGAAGCTCTAACAAAGCAAATACAGCTCGAAAGACGTACGAATGTTACATCTTCATTTTCATTGGGTGGACCACCACTTCAGAAAGTTTATGATCTCGTTTTGGAGAAGGGATTTCTCTAATTTTGCCCCGGTTATAGGATTTGGGTAATGTGCTTGATAGATACATTTTCCGAATTGATGAAATTTTGTAGTAATAGTTCGGAGTTCCATTGTCTAAATTATCAATTCGTAACCTGTTGCTAAGAACGAAAGGATAAAAAATACAAATCAAGTGAGAGAATGAAATTGCAAACGAAAGGTTAAATTGATTTTTTCGTCAATAATGAAATTAAGGATTGACTGATCAAAGAAAATAGTATTGTTACAAAAAGTCGAGATATCGAATATGAAATATGAGTCAAAAAACTTTAAATAAAGAAATAAATGAAATAATATTGTGACAAGGAAATTGAAGAATCGAATGAAATAAATGAAATATTATGAATAAAGGTTGAAACCAAGTGCCAAGTTGAGTGTACTCCTCGGTGTACTCATAATAAATATTGTCAGTCATCACCCGAAGACGATTGCGGATACCAGCAATCGAAACGTCGTGACTAAACTCAACTTGGAACTTGGTTCCAACATTTTTTTCATAATAATTCATTTACAGGGTGGGTCAAAATCTGATTTTCATTAAAAAAATCGAAAATCATAGATTTTTTTGAAAAATCACGATTTGATTTTTTTGATTTTTTAAATTTGATAAAATTTGAATATTTAAGAAGATTTCTTGAAATTATTGTTAATTATTTTAATGTATGGGTCTAAAAACTTTAATACAATTTGCGGCTCAAAAACTTTTGACAACGCATTTGTCGCGCTTCTTGCAAGAACATTCTTGTCGCGATTTGTTTTACTTCTGTCCTATACACTCCCTATACAGTGGCGAGTGAGGCACGAACAAGAACGCGTTTGTTGTGCTTTTTGCAAGAATATTCCTGTCGAGGCTTGTTTTCTTCCTCAACCTATAAACTGATGTTGTCCAACAATTTCACGCATTTCGCTAGTTTTACACTCGAATATTAGAAACAGATTAGGCATAGAAAAAAGAGGAAAACTCGTGTTTTTTGTTTAAATTGTATAACGAAAATAAATAGACTGAAAATATACAGTAATGAAATTTAGGTGTTACGTTTTGTTCAAGAATTTGGAATTATGTACTTCTTTTTTGTTGTTGCTAAAAGCAGATACTCCTTTTGATCTTTGAGAAAACTTTTATATTATGTTGTTATCTGGTTCTGAATAAAAAAAAAAACAAAAATGATTTGAATCACTTGATTTTAATCAGCCCAACCCTGTTCATTTATTTAATTATTTACATTTTTTGACTAGTATTTCACATTCGATACCTCAATTTTCTTGTCACAATATCATTTCATTCATTTCTTTATTTAAATTTTTTTTGACTCATATCATATTCGATATTTTGATTTTTTGTAACAACATAATTTCCTTTGATTAATCAATCCTTAATTTCATTATTGACAAAAAAAATCCATTTCATCCTTTCGTTTGGAATTTGATTTTCTCACTCAATTTATATTTCTTTATTTCTTTTGTTCTTAGCAACAGGTTTCAATAGATTTAATAATATAAACAATGGATGACCGAACCAATACCACTCAAAAAGGAACATTGTCGATCACATCGAAGCAAACTTTGAGAGATCGTTTCAATCTTTCTTTCAACATTTTCAATAAGGAAGATACTCGTGAGGATATCTTAGGAAATATAGCGAGAAATATAGCCTTTCGAAGAATTCCTGGAACACACTGGGTTACAAAACCACGTGTCTTTTGACAATTAGACCAAGAATTTGTCATAGTTGTAACATGGCCTATTCATTTCCATCTGTACTCCAGTCAATGACGGTGAAAAAAGTGTAAACTGTGTATTTATCCCATACAGCACCGATTCGTATAAAAATTTGGATATAGGTTCTACTCACCCTCTATTCCAAAATCTACCCCGTGTCGAGGGTTGCTTCTCCCTGGGGGTGGATGCCACCCCTTCTTGGGGGTGAAAAATTTTTCATTGGAAATAAGTGCGGAAATCAATAGATCGACTAATTCTAAGCACTTTTCGTTCAATGGAGTTTTTTCTGAAAAGCAATACTTTTCGACTTATTCGCGAGTGAAATTGTCGGTTTTCAGTAAAAAAAAAACACATTTTCAGATCCTTTTTCGCGAATAACTGGAAAATAATGCATCGAATCGAAAAACCTGCGGAGAGCAAAATTATAGCTTTTGAAAAAACGAAGGCGATTATTTATTTGTGATGTATGCAAACCCACTAAAAACTGAATAATTGCTTGTTATGGAAAGTTTCTACGTACAATAACCAAAAACTAATGCATTTTTCGGGAAAAACAAATTGAACCTTTTCTGAAGTCCTTCAAAAATCCTTTATTTTTGTCACCTTTAAAAGTCTCTAGCATCAAAACTGACCGAGGTATGAAGGAAATAATGTTAAAACCTCTTTTTTCGTTGAATAAAAAATTGTGAATAACTCATCCTCTCTTCTCCCCCCTTTGAAAAAAATCGTTGTTACTCCATAATTCACTTCATTCATGTTCTTTCAATTAGTTCTGAGTTTTTCATCAATTGAAAGTACGTAGTTTTGGAAAAAATTGAGATGGAAGAGAAAAAAATCATATACGTAATTCAGCGAAAAATCACAATTTCTTCGAAATAACTCGAAAAGTATTGACCACATGCAAAATTTTCTGGGGAACAAAATTGAAGGCTATTCTTCTCATTTTTTGTAGAAATTAGAGTATGTACATTAGTATATTGAAGAATACACATAGTAGCTATATTTTAGGCCTAGTGGAACTATTTGTATATTATATATGTTCCACTAGGCAACGATTTTTTCCAAAGGGGGGGGGGGGAAAGCAAGCATATCTCGGTCGGTTTTGATGCTAGAAACTTTTATAAATAACAAAAATAAAGGATTTTTGAAGGACTTCAGAAAAGGTTCAATTAGTTTTTCCCGAAAAATGCATTGGTTTTTGGTTATTGTACGTAGAAACTTTCCATTTTGTCGTTTGAAAATACCAATCAACTTTCAACAAGCAATTATTCAGTTTGTAGTGGGTTTGCATACATCACAAATAAACAATCGCCTTTGTTTTTTCAAAAGCTATAATTTTGCTCTGTGCAGGTTTTTGGATTAGATGCATCATTTTCCAGTAATTCACGAAAAAGGATGTGAAAATGTTGTTTTTTTGACTGAAAACCGACAATTTCACTCGCGAATAAGTCGAAGAGTATTGCTTTTCAGAAAAAACTCCATTGAACGAAAAGTGCTTAGAATTAGTCGATCTATCGATTTCCGCACTTATTTCCGATAAAAAATTTTTCACCCCCAAGAAGGGGTGGCATCCATCCCCAGGTAGAAAGCAACCCTCGGCACAGGGTAGATTCTGAAAAAGAGTGTATGTAGATCCTGAATACAAATTTGCATGCGAATCGGTGCTGTATGGGATAAATACACGGGAAAATGGTCATAGACTGGACTACTGATGAAAGAGAGCGTAGGTATATCAAACTTTCGGCGTTCACCCCAAAGGGACAGTCGAAAACTCGGTCGAAAATGTTTGAACTGGTTCGATACGCAAGCGTATTTTCGAGATTTCACTTTCTCGCGTTCTTACGCGGAATATTAACGGAACATTCGTTTCGAAAAGAAACTGGTACTAACGGATAAGAAACTAGCCGACGTCTGAATATTAAATACGTCGGATTGTGTATCTCTCGTAGGTATTTCAACTTTTCTTGTTCACCTTGAAAGAGCCTATACTGCTATAATCGCCAGACGTATTCAGCGTTTCTGCACATTTTTTCTTCGAGCCATTTCCGATTAAATCGTTATTTCATTTCATAAGTTCGACTCGAGAAATTACTTATTAGGTAAAATTCATAACACTAGAATAATTCTGAAATTATTTTTGGTAAATCTGCTTTAACTAAGAATGTTTGTCTTAACCATGAGTTCATTTTCGCCCAAACATTTCTGTACATTCGTAGAATTGAAACACGTTTACACTAGTATATTACATAACGAGGCGGAAGGTGAATCATTTCTAGCTAGAGAAAAATATAGCTTATCAAGAAGGCTGAAAGAAATTTTATCTTTTTCCGAGGTATGTTAACTATTTCATTCACAATTATTGAAAAAAATTTCATGTAATGAAGTAGGGAATGCAAATAGACTAACTACTTCATGAAACTCCAAACAAAATGAATGTATACCAAGGTAAATGTCATTTTCCGAAAATCGTTAGAAATTTTTGACTAGCCAGACAACATTTCTTGAAGAAAAAGTCAAGATTTTTCTCCTTACTGTAAGGAAAGGATAATCCCTTACTGTGGTAAGCGTTCTACATAAATGATTAAAAACACTTTGTTTATTTTCGATACTCCATAAAACGTACTTTCCTCTTGATTTCTTTGGCAATAATTCTAATGAAGCAGTATTCACTGCCCCAACCAGCTCTGGAGGAGTCCCAGGAATGGAAATTTCATCATCAAGTGATTTCATTACGAATTCCAAAGCACCATTTATTTGTGAATGAAATTATTCAAGATTTTTTCAGAACTAAGTAATTAATATCTATCGAATTTCAAACGATTTGCGGAAAAATAGTTTACCGAGATGTTTACCTCGTAGAAAAGCCATATTCCTGGACTAAACAATGTACTATTATTATTATCTGCGAGATTCAAGATACTATCTTCATTACTCCAGTCTATGACGGTGAAAAAAGTGTAAACGGTGTATTTATCCCATACAGCACCGATTCTAATGAAAATTTGGATATAGGTTCTACCCACCCTCTATTTCAAAATCTACCCCATGCCGAGGTTTGCTTCCTCCCTGGGGGTGGATGCCACCCCTTCTTGGGGGTGAAAATTTTTTTATTGGAAATAAGTGCGGAAATCAATATTAGATTGACTAATTCTAAGCACTTTTTGTACAATGAAGTTCTTTCTGAAAAGCAATACTTTTCGACTTATTCGTAAGTGAAATTGTCGGTTTTCAGGCAAAAAAAACACGTTTTCAGATCCATTTTCGCGAATAACTGGAAAATAATGCATCTGATCGAAAAACCTGTAGAGAGCAAAATTATAGCTTTCGAACAAACAAAGGCGATTGTTCATTTGTGATGTATGCAAGCCCACTACAAACTGAATAACTGCTTGTTGGAAGTTGATTGGTATTTTCAAACGCCAAAATGGAAAGTTTCTACGTACAATAACCAAAAACCAATGCATTTTTCGGGAAAAACTAATTCGACCTTTTTTGAAGTCCTTGAAAAATCTTTCATTCCTGTCATTTATAAAAGTTTCTAGCATCAAAACTGACAGAGGTATGAAGGAAATAATGTAGAATCCTATTTTTTCGTTGAAAAAAAAAATGTGAATAACTTATCCTCTCTTTTCTCCCCTTTGGAAAAAATCGTTGTTACTCCATAATTCACTTCATTCATGTTCTTTCAATGAGTTCTGAGTTTTTCATAGAAAAAATCATATACGTAATTCGGCGAAAAATCGCCATTTCTTCGAAATAACTCGAAAAGTATTGATCACATGCAAAGTTTTCTAGAGTACAAAATTGAAGGTTATTCTTCTCTGAAAATTTCTGTATTTCATTTTTTTCTGCAGGATGAAAATAGAGTAAGATATGGCCAGTTAAATATTGGGAGGGATCGCGCAAAGTACCTTTTTGAGCCCTTTCAGCATGAACCTTTTCAAAAATATAATCCGAAACAAAAAATCATGTAAATGAACTTATAGCTCTTGAAAAAAGCGACGGAATACTCTTTTGGTGGATTCGATTGCTTGAAGACAAAGCGAGTTATGGGAAAAAAAACAAAAACAATTTTTGTAGAAATTGGAGTATGTACATTAGGCCTAGTGGCTAGTACTATGTGTATATTTTTTTCAGAGGAGAATAACCTCCAATTTTGTACTCTAGAAAATTCTGCATGTGATCAATACTTTTCGAGTTATTTCGAAGAAATGGTGATTTTTCGCTGAATTCCGTATATGATTTTTTCTCTTCAATCTCAATTTTTTCAAAACTACGTACTTTCGATTGATGAAAAACTCAGAACTCATTAAAAGAACATGAATGAAGTGAATTATGGAGTAACAACGATTTTTTTCCGAAGGGGAGAGAAGAGAGGATGAGTTATTCATAATTTTTTTTTCAACGAAAAAATAGGATTCTACATTATTTCCTTCATACCTCGGTCAGTTTTGATGCTAGAAACTTTTATAAATAACAGAAATGAAGGCTTTTCGAGTACTTCAAAAAAGATTGAATTAGTTTTTCCCGAAAAATGCATTGGTTTTTGGTTATTGTACGTAGAAACTTTCCATTTTGGCGTTTGAAAATACCAATTAACATTCAACAAGGAATTATTCAGTTTGTAGTGGGTTTGCATACATCACGAATAAACAATCGCCTTCGTTTTTTCAAAAGCTATAATTTTGCTTTCCGCAAGTTTTTTGATTAGATGCATTATTTTCCAGTTTTTCGCGAAGAAGGATCTGAAAACGTGTTTTTTTTGCCTGAAAACCGACAATTTCACTCGCGAATAAGACCAAAAGTATTGCTTTTCAAAAAAAACTTCATTGAACAAAAAGTGCTTAGAATTAGTCAATCTATTGATTTCCGCACTTATTTCCAATACAAATTTTTTCATCCGCAAGAAGGGGTGGCATCCACCCCCAGGGAGAAAGCAACCCTCGGCACAGGGTAGATTTTGAAAAAGAGGGTAAGTATGTAGATCCTGAATCCAAATTTTCATGCAAATCGGTGCTGTATGGGATAAATACACGGGAAAATGGTCATAGACTGGACTACATGTACGTTCATTATTTTTTCGTTCGAATGAATGCGATTTGTTGCATAAAGGCAATATTTGTATCAGTCACTGAAATATTGAACAATAAATATGGCTGACACTGATGACAGTGCAACAGATGCTGTGCTTGGAAAATTACCAATGAAAAGGTAACGCTTTGCCAATGAAAACTGAGGGAGGCTTTAGTCATTGAAGAGTATTGGGGTTTCGATGGAGGAAGTAAGTACCCTATACATTTTTTCCTACTCCCACCTGTAAATATGCTAATTTCTTTATAATTCACCAAACGGATAGATAGGCGATTCCAATCAACTGAATCGTTATGATTTCATATCCACACAAGGTAAAATATGAATTCCACCAATCACAGAAAACAAAATACTTGGTTGACGGGGACAACGGCACATTTCTGATCTGTCTACCTATTATTCTCAAAAACGGATGGTTACGCTAGAACTCAGTCTAAATGTCTTAGTCCACTTGGTTGATGCGTACGCTCTCTGAGACGGATCCCTCAAGAGTCGCTGGTTAGATTCTAACAAAAACCGTTTTTATCTCAAATTTTTTTCAACGTTTTTAATATCATAACTTATCGTCCAATATTGAATTTAATGAAGTTTCTTCGGAGTTTTTTCATAAATATTGAAAAAATACTCTACATCTAAAATTGATTATTGATATGATACTTGGAAAGACAGTTCTGAAGTATTCGCCTGGTCGAAAAAAAAACTGTATAACTCGAATGGATATTGGCCAAATCGTCCTTGTGCGATATGGCCACTATATCCACTTTTGTACAAACTACTGTTGTTGTACGTTCAGTAGTGAGATAGTATGTGTAGTGCTCGGTGTGGTGGTTAGGAAATGTAATTCCAGGGTAGGGGGTAAGAAATACATTGGCCGGGGTTTTCGGGATCTGAAATGAGTATATATTTTCTCCAAAAAGAATTCCTATTGGAAAATCAATGATATCTAACAACATAAAGTTATAATCGGCAATACTGCGTTCAGCTTCGCCCACAAACTAAGCTACCCCAGCAAGAAAAAACAGATCATATGTCAATCAGAATACAGTACAGGCTCGTTATTATCTAGTGTTTAGTAGCATACGTCAATCTAAATATATTTTTTTGAAATCGGTATATTGCCAATTCGCAATAACTTCATAACATATGGATTGCAATTCCATTATATTTGTTTTGATTAAAACCAAATTTTTCATACGGAGTTTTAAGTTTTTTTTAGTGGAAAATGGATCCCGAGATTGAACAATTTTGATCCCGAAATCCCGATTCACTGATCCCGGTTGTATTCCCTAGTTGTGGTAGCTCCAATATCGTGTGAGAGTTAGTTTAATTTATATAACAACGTTGGTATAAACGTTAGCAGATATCTAGATACGTGAATTATGATGAGTAAAATGACGTTTCCAATTAAAGACGAAGAGGCCGGGAGTTTCAAAAAAGATAAGGAGAGTCTTTTCTTACCTCGTCTTTTTCTAAGTGAAGAATTACAATCTGGAAATACGTTAGAAACAAACTCATTTTCGACTGATTGTGAATGAAAATTGCCTACTAGTTTACAGTGAATATTCTGAGTACAACCCCGTTTGCGATTTTGACTCGGATTTTAATTCATTTCTTCTCATATATCTCGGTCGATTAGTTTCTTATGATCCACCCTATATTATCCGAGAAAATTGAATCAGTTTCGAAGAACGGGAGATTTCCTCTCTCGCAACTTACGAAACCTGTTGGCCCACTTATCGAAATTTTTCGCACCTGGCTTTTGTTTATTTTTTTCCGTATGACACACAGCCTTCGTTTGCCATATTGTCATTGCCAAAACTCCGACCCTTTGTTATCCATTCAAACGTCAAATCGATCGTTACACAACTGACCTGATAAGAAATGTGCCAGATGCTGCTCTTTTCCTAATGCCTGACCCAATTGTCGAATGAATGTTTATTCAAATTAGCGGATTTAAAAGTAAATGGTCATTGAGCAACAGAGTATTTGACTAAGAATTTATGTAGGTTCACAATTGTTTAAAAGTAAACTGTGCAACGTACCAATTCCTCAAGAAGTTACAACAGACTCGGTGTTGGG
Organism: Zygogramma bicolorata; assembly: GCA_032362365.1. Lineage (NCBI taxonomy): Eukaryota > Metazoa > Arthropoda > Insecta > Coleoptera > Chrysomelidae > Zygogramma > Zygogramma bicolorata. Next base: position 4,101,450 of record JAVJAQ010001667.1, read on the forward strand.
TAATTTTAGAAAACGTTCGAGTCCGCCGAAGAAATTTATGTATGGAACGAGTTAAGTTGTCCAAAAATGTTGTCCATATATCATAGACACAGCTCAACGAAATATTTTGCCGATATGAAAAAAAAATATGTTTTCGAGTTGAGACGGACCAGATTTTTGAAACTTGATAACTAATAGTCATCAAATTCACAATCTGATAAATTTTTGTAGTTTTCTGTATTTTATTCCTGTGAATAAAAACGTATTTATTAAATTGATGTCGAGTACCGTCAGTACTTGAATATTCATTCGTATTCATTTCAACTTCGATTTCAATTACCTATCTGAGTCATTATCTGATTGATTTGATTATTTCAAATGGAACCCCGAATTAACCACTTGATAAGTACACCATAGACTTTCATTTGAGATATATTCCACATGCAATTTGATAAGCCAAAAGTGTATAATTCAAAAGGTAGAAACGAAATCAAATGTCTTCGAAGTTTTGATACATTCACCTTGTACTTGACAGAAAAATATCTATGTCATGATATCCCTACTCTCAGAAGCAGTTAAGAAATTATTATGAACTAATTTGTACCGAAAACAAATAATAAAAAATTCAATGCTCTTCTGCATTCTCAGGGGCGAGAAAACACAAAAAAATGGATCCAACAAACTCTGAACTACAATGGGAATCTATACCAGTGTAAAAGGGCAGAAAAAAAACGGGAAAAAAGTGAAAATTATCAAGCTGTGTGCAAGAAGCAATATACTTGTAAGAAAGACTTTTGTATTTCAATATTTCCGCACGATATACAGAAAAGAGAAATCAAAAATGAAAATATGTAAGTTCCTAACATTTTTTGTATTTTCAGATCAAGTCGAGGGACTACATCTTCAAATTGTCAGTATTACAGTACAGTCATATTCAAATTCAGTACTCGTTTCATTATAAAATCCAGTATTTCAGTATCCGTTTCTCTATTTCAGTCCTCGTTTCAGTTCGTATTTATGTCTTTCAGTATTCCTTTACATATTTCAATACTTACGATATTTCAATATGGTGTACAAATTTTACAAGAGTTGTTAACCCCTCGTATTAAGTAGTAAGTACTCAGATTTCGACATATTTACTCTCATTCTAGATTTTTCCATAATTGTCAAGAATTGAGTCAAAAATATTTTGTACACATGACCGCTTTCTGGACTTGCTGTATTCGAATATAGGAAAATACTTCCGAGAATACTTCTACCCAAGAAAAACCTTTTCATTTCCCAAACTGATACTCATTGAGATGTTTATATTAGGCAATTAGAGTTGTTCTATTCTTTGATATCAAGAACTTAAGAATCCCAAATTAGTGAATTTAAGAGTAGCTGTTTTAGACGGACTTTTTTTTTGTGAACGAATACAACGTCTTTGAATGGTACTTATACTCGTAACTATCAAGAGAGAGTGTTTGTATTTTTTTTCATTTTACCTCTTTCATAGAAATTGTTATTTATCTTTTTCGATTTTAACTGATTACAGACTTGTCATGAATTGAATATTTTGGAAGTGTGTGAAGAATTCAGTGAAAGGTTTCAGGTATCACCCCCATTCCCACTGAGCAGCTCATGATTTTCCCTGAGCGAAATGAGATCTTGTATGAGTTGGAATAAAATACTATACTGGCGAGTGAGATTTTTTCTACAAATAGCCGAGAAGTTCAAATCTCTTGTAATAGGTAACCCATTTTTTTGAATAGCGAACTGGTACAATCCTTTTCAGCCACAGAAGTTACATAATAGGTCCCTACCATTCCATGATCCATCGAGTTCTGAATCCATACCAGAGAATAATCTACAATTCATAATACCATCAACCACAGCAACTCGCTCAGCAATTTTTCCTATAATTGATGCATGTCGACATCGAGGTCGTCACAACTAGCCAGTATCAATGCAGACAATAAAAATATCGAAATATAATGGGGCTCGTCCCACAATCTATTTCGAAATAAAAGATCGGAATGGGCTCGGGCAGCGATACAATTTAAAAATCCTAATACCCAGCTAGCTATTTAGCAACACCGTTGTCGAGTCGTTTCGCATCCATTTAGAATAGAATGGTTACGTTTCTATCTGAAACAACTCACGATCACAAATACCATCGTACATGATGATTGCTGAACAGCTTGACGCGCTTTAATAGCCAATCAAGCTAGCAACAAATGCATTCGATGCAGGCGAAATGGAGAGAAACCATGTTTGATTCGTGAATTCACGTGTGGTACTATTTCTAGGAGCTTCTTTTGGTACTAGCCTACCACCACTTCAAATTTAGATTACAGATTAATGCCATATAATTTAGAAAAAGCAATGGAATTAGGTACAATAAAAAATGCTACATTGATCCATTATCACCACAGGATCCTCAACATCTCATATATTTTCCAACAAATCATTTTCTCCTTCATTCTTGTATAAACACTTTTTACACAGATCAACTCCCCTAACACAACTGAATTCCGTATATAAACTCTGACGAAAAAAGGTTCAAAATCATAATTTTGGGATTCTAACATATAAAATATGCCCAGTTGATCACTTTAAGACGAATTTTCAGACTCGTTTTCAGACCCCAAATAAGATATTTGGCGATATAGTGGAGAAACATGAACAATGAAAAAAATTAACAACAGAGTGTCTGCTTTCTGCTTTCCAGACGATTTTCGTGATACTAGGAAAACAACACAAAACGTCAGACAAATATTTTAGTATTACTTAGGTACACCCAGCCCGAGACCCAGCCTAAATAAGTTACACGATGTTTCAATGATTTTAAAAGACATTATACGTTGCAGAAAATTAAACTCAAACTCCAGTGGCCTGATCAGAGTACATGATTTTCAGGGAAATGAGTAAGTAATTATTATCAGATAGATGATGAATTATTGCATTTGTTCTTGATCTTAACCTGATTTTCAGTTTGACTAGAAATTCGACCGAAGCGATAAACACTTGGGCATAACTTCATGTTTTTATAATTTTATGGTAAGAATATCTGTATGAAATTTAGGTAGGTAGGTACATTTAGTTCAGGTAACTCGTCTTTTACGAGGACTTTTACTGTGCCTTTCTATTTCATAAATTTGTTTCAATTCCTAAAATCTTGTGAATAGTTTTGCTCGTATTTTTGCATTTTCCATTTCAACATTTATTTCTTGTCAAATCCAAATTACATTATTGAACACAATCAGATAACGCTGCTCTAATATCTTCAGCTCGATTTTTTGGTAAATTTTTGAATAATTATTATTTATTTCCAATAAAATGAATTATTCTATATATATACATATACCTGATCAATCAGTGCGTTTTTTCAATTATTGCAATCTAATTTAAAAATAAATACTGATGATGATGATGACTGACAACAAAATTCAGTAGAAAATAGGTATTACTTAGGTACTGTGAGTCCCAGAAAAAATGTTTCAAAGAGCAATACTTATTTTGCCTTGGAGTGCCCAATTTCATTAAAATGAAATACCAAATCGTACCAAATATGGGTGGTCTTGTTTCACAATTAGCTAGAAATGATAATTCATCAAAACATTGTTGAATAATTGTTACTGATATGAACGACTCGTGAAAAAAGAATTTAACTTTTTACATATTTGGAAAGTTTTTTTGATGCCGACGTTTCAAATTGAAAATGAGAGAAGTTGAAAATACAAATAAATTGCAGTCCATTTCAGGATTATGTTTGATTCGACTCAAATATCACGAAGCCTGCTGAACGGTCACAATTCTTTGCAAGGAACACCTGCAATTCTTTTCCTAATTATACGGGCTTCTAAATAATCGTTCAAAGCCAATTTTGTTGAGGTTATGGCATCTGTCGACAGATGCACAAAACACTAGGCAATCGTCTACCGGTGTAACAAAACTTTCCTTCATAACCTGCTTCGACTGATTTTATATATTTCTTTAAATTAGGATGCAAACAATGTCCAGGTAAACACTCCTAAATCTTCATTCAAACATCAGAGTTTCGCAAATAAGTGTAATTAATTTACGTACTATGCAGTGACGAGAGAGTCGAGATGATGTTATCAGATCATCGTCCATGAGTCACATTAAAAATTTGTTTTTCGAACGGTAAGTAGCAAAACAATCCTAATTACCAACACACGTGTGTTTTTTTCGCAAGCTCCTTTTTCGAGTAACTTGTTTACACGCTACGTATATCTTATCTCGACGCACGCGGCGTTGAAAATGCAAAGACACACACACACACTCACCTTCGAGCTTCATCCCGACCTCCAAGCATTTCTGGAACCTGCAGAACGGACACCTCTTCCTCTGCGTCTTGTCGATGTGACAACTCCTTTCCGCCACGCACGTGTATACTTTTTTGTTTTGAACGGTCCGTTTGAAGAACCCCTTGCAGGATTCGCAGGTGAGCAGGCCGTAGTGGTATCCGGAAACTTTGTCCCCGCAAACGGGACACAACTCCTCGATGCCGTCCTTCGTGTCGGAAGCGTCGCCGGAACCGCTCAACGAAGTGGTCGGCCCCGTGATTTGGTAACTAGCACCCATGTCTATTCCGGAAAGCGCGTTCGCCGCTGGGGAAAACAAATAAGAGGTGTCAAGGTTATTCATCGACTGGGACATCATCAGCGATTGCTGATGGTGGTGTTGCATGCTCATCGTTTGCTGGCAACTACTGTACGACGCGGATATAGGGGGCGAACCGTATTGGGGCGGAAGAGGGCTGGACGCCTGGTTAGTTATGGAAGAGTCCCCGGAGTTCGTGCTGAACGAAGACATGTTGAGAGACAAAAGCGTGGAATGGTTCTCCATGTCCAGTAACATTTCACACACGGTACGATTGTCACAGAGTTTCGTCTACGCCTACTAAGTACCATCCACACTACCTGTTCGTCATGGTTTCACGAAAAATCCTAGCCAACACAACGCACAGCACACAGTTACTACTCTACATCCAGTAGGCGAGACGGTAGAAATAATCCAAACGAGAGCGAGTAAGTATAATCCCAGTATGCGGTGGCACACTCACGCACCGGACAACGACAGTCGCAAAGACGTGAAACGACAAGCACTGACTGGCACCTCCGCTTCGACGGAGATCGGATCGCAAACTGAAGTGACCAGCGAGCGGCGACGAAAAACCCGTGCTGCCGGCACAGGGCCACAATGGAAAATGATTAGGAGTCCGTGCAATAATAAGTGAAAGTGAGTCGGGACTAGTGACCTACTTTCCAATGAACCAGGTCTATGTTAGCGTTCGGCTGTGTTGTGAAGTCATACTCACACACGCTCGCACTTACAACATCGAAGCGCGACAGCGTTGCCGATGCCTCGAGCAGAAACTTCCCCCGCACCATCTGAGGATGATGATAGTAATGATATGTCATTTGCGGGAGGATTGGTGTTTCAACTGATATTTTCTACTAGTCGTAGAGAAGAAACAAATTATTTTTGGTTGATTCTTCTTAGTTTTCCTGGGGCCTGTTTCATAAATTTACAAGTCTTGTAGCTACAAGAGAAAGACAATGCAGGTACAAGTAAAAAACCAATTATTTATCATCGACTTTATTTGTGTTTCTCTTGCAGCTACAAGACTTGTACGTTCTTGAAACAGGGCTCTGGGGGGGTTCCCAACCTACCACAATTTAAAGAAATGAGAATTAATATTGGAATCTATACCAGTAAAGGAGTTTTGAACAGAGAAGCAAATTTGATTCCGAAACGTCAAAAATGATAAGCATTTGATAATTATTAGTTCTTCTAGCTAATAGAGTGTTCCACTCAAAAGGAACTGTTTTTTGATTAACAACAATTTTTCGGGCTAAATTAAGAATCTGCCTTCTACACTTCTATAGATCCCAATACTAATTATTATTAATTATTTGAGATTGTGAACCGAAACAAACTAAGAAGAAAGAATTCATCCACCACAACGAAAAATTACTTTGAATCAGTATTTTGATTGATATTAAGTTACATTGAGCATCGGAATTGTTTGTGGAACTCACATTCAATCTCCTCTACAAAAATCCAAATGATATTTTTGGCGCTCACGACTATTTTCGAAGATTCAGGTCTATTTTTTATAAAACTTCACCTTTTTCAACATCTTATTTGAAACACACGAAGCTTGTCCCTTTGATCATAACACCACACACGGCCTTTTTCACTTATTTTCAACATTTATGAGAAAAATGTAATATTGTTTCAAAAATATCACCCTTCTTCGAAATGTAAAGAATTCATTGGAATATCATACTTCAACAATAAATAATTGGAATTTTCCATTTGGAATAGTGACAGCCTATTTGTCATTTCGTTATTTCGTTCCTTATCGATCCTCGTAGGTTTTCAATTGTCAACAATAACAAACAGCCGCTACCGTTGCAAACAAACAAATAGAAAACATTAAATGTTGAAACAACTATATGAAATCCCAACGAATTTTTCACGTTTTGAATAGTGATTTTCTTGAAACAATAATAATTCTGTCTGCTTGAAACAGTAATAGTTCTGTCTGCTTGAAACTATTGAAAACAAGTTGATAGGGCCTGTGTGATGTAATGATTAAAAGAAGGAAAACATTCGTGTGTTTTTAACTAACGACAGACATTTGATGTGAACAGTGGTAGAGTTTCACAACAAAACAGACCTATATCTTCGAAAATACTCGTGTGTGCCAAACATTCCACTAGGATTTTTTCTAGAAGATACCACTTCAACCACTAACGATTATTTGGAAATGTAGATAGATACTCCTCAGTGTAACCGAAGATTTACCTCAATTTTTACCTATGTTTCGACCTTTATAATATTTATAATTCAGTACATGTAAATCGCTCTCTTTTGAATATATTTATCTGAGATGTGACTCATGAAGACACTAAAGAAAAATATTGTATGAAATATCGATAGCATAGACACGAAAACAAGGAAAATGCAGTCTGAATCTTATAGAACCACGAAGAGATTACTATTATTGTAAATACTCTCCTGGATTGGTATTATAAACGGGCACGTACTTATGTTGTTTCCTTGTGATGTAATTCACTTATAAATCTCTGGGAAAGAACTTGATGAACATCGAATTACTTTAACTACCATTATTGTTTTCTCGATTGCTTTACTATGTTGAATATAAATATTATATAAGTGACCGAAGGGCATTCTCTCAACTGGAAGATGAAAGTAGAACGGCTTTAATACAACAGTTGAAAATAATAATATCTGTTGTAGGGAAAAATAAATGCCAAATACTTTTCCGATCTTCAGTCAGATACAAACCAATGAGCGATTTACTCTTCAGACAATCAAGGTGAGACAAGTTTCATTGTGGACGAAGGAGCAAAAACAGACAGAATATCAGGATTTGCTTTTCGGACTCAATCCAGAACCAATCTGAAGAAAATGCTATTACACTCCAACTTGAAACACCAGCAGAAACCTCAGCTGAAGAGAAACAGAAGTTAGTTATTACGGACTCATTGAATTTTCTCAGGGCACACGATTTCAATTTGACATTGTTCTAAAATTGTTCGTTTCCGTTAACCGGTTGACGAACGTCAACCCTCAGAAGTCGAAACTTGTGCGAGCGATGGATAAACGAGGTCTTACCTTTTAACGTGCGATTACCCAGCAGGGTGCGCCTGCAGAGAACCAAACTCTGCTTTGAAGGCGAATGTGCTAACCACAACACTCCCAAAAACCACATTCTCATGAATCATTATTTCAGTGTATTCACTTTGGGATCAATGAAGTGGAGTAGTATGAAATTCCTGGCAGATGAAAATATTCTCCAATATTTCGCCACTAGCTTCAGGAAAAGTACTCTTTTCATGTGAATTGTTTAATTTTTTTTCCTTGAGAAAGTTAAACTAATCGCTAGGAGAATGAATACTATTCTCATGATATGACCGAAAGTTTCACTCGCTAGGAAATTTTGCGAATATCCAAATATATTTATAATAGCAGAAATTTTCCGTACAAATTTGATATATCTTGTCGCCAAGGTGAATCCAACCAAGTTTGAATATTATGAGGGACCTGTACGAAATTAAAACAACCACTTTTCCAGTTGCTACCGCGCCGGATACCGATTGCCACCTGTAATCAATCAGGAATGAAGTCTATACCACTTTTCCCAAGCTTCTTCGATATTCATTCTGCATGAAACCAGGAATGATGAGTGATGTTGAATTTTGAGAATTGATCAACCAATTATAAAAGAAGTGTAAGTACAGAAGCAATTATTCAAATCAGAATGAAAAACCTAGGAATTGTTCTCTCTCCTGTAAACGCTTATGGACTTATCATAAGGCGATAAGAACATGAGACGTCACACGTATCTATATCCTCCTTTGTTCAATTCCAAATTTTGAATGTTCACATCTGGTTAATTTCTAAAATCATCATGAATTTCATTTCACCATCATTTTTCTCGTGAATGACTGTTTGATTGATGTAATAAAAAATCAGACGACATCCCTATAAACTGCAAACCCATAACACTTAAGATGGTCAAATGATCCAGTATGGGAAAGAATCATGTTCGGGAGGATGCTGCTATACGAAACAATAACTTCTAGCACTTTTCCAACACTCTTTATTGGTATTATCGACAGAATATAGGGGAAATATCAATAACCTACCCAAAAATGGAAAGTTACGACAAAATATCTCTCAAGGATGATTTTCAAAATAGTAGATCCTGAAAAACTAATCATTAAGAACCCATTTTCCTGTCAAAATAATTGTACCTCAGATATTATTAAAAAAAATATAGGAAATTCAAAAAAATGCCATTGTCTCAGTACTATCATTTTTGTATGGCAGTGGGTTCTTCGTTATTATTTTTTTTTTCAGGATCTACAATGTTGAAATACACGATAAGCATAAAAATATTTGGTTGTAACTTTTTTCGGCAGGAAAAACGGTTTTCCCCCGTATTTAATCAATTGAGCCGCTAAAAATGACGGCGTAGTGCTAGAAGATATTGTTTCATATAGCAAACACCATCCTGAACCTAATCTATGCTGGGTCATCTGACCCCCTGGAAAAGTGTTATGGGCTTGAAGTCCACTATTCCTGGATGTTTCCCGATATATGACATGTCCAGGAATCAAAATTCTACGAGTTCGAGAAATTTCGCTGACATCGGCAACGCCGCCCACAGAACATACTGCATATCTGAGGAGCGAGCTAGAGGGGAGACCGAGGTGCGGTGGGGACGTCCTACTGACCCACTTACAGTAGGCGCATCATGTGGACTATTGTGGACGGACATGCCTGCGCAGGGCAGCGGAAGGGAGGAACCCGGCCCTGTGTGCCTTCCGCAATCTGGTCTCGGTGTGCCGTGCACCGCGAGGCAACTTTTTCTCTGGGGGGAATTGGAGGGAGAAAAATAGTTTGAATGACTTTTTTTTATGTATATATATTCAACTGAAAGGGATGCCCTGGAATGTTTAAAGAACACCGCGTGATCAAAGGGACAGGAGATGCGAATTAACATCAGTTTCGAATTCTTCAATGGTGGGATTGGTATCAATTCGATTAAAGAAAAACTATTGTTTCTTTGCCAACGTTTCGAATTTTAAAGATCAAATTGATCCCAGTCCCACCAATACCACCATTGAAGAATTTAACTCTGGGACACCCAACCAACCAAAACTGTAAGAAAATCAATTTGGAAGTTTGCAATCCTCAGGAAAACCTCCCTCGGCAAGGAGTCAAGGTCCCTGAACAAGAGAGGTTCGACAGGTCTCCAAGCTCGCAACAAATGGGTGGAAATTTTGCACTCGTTGGGTCTCCGTGTTGATACTGCCAAAAGCGGAAAGGTTGACGAAAATTCAGAAAAGCACCGACCGTGGAAATATCTATAGAAGAGAAATAAGTCTCCGACCCTTCTACGATGTACACTATTTTCCGACTTCGTCTTCTTCCGAGTGAACAATTCGTCACTTTTCAACCTGAACGTAGGGATTATTGTGAATGAAGAAATATGGTAACAGTTGATTCACCCAGTTAGAGAAAATGTTTGGGATTACTCACGTTAGTGGTATTGGTTCAGACTTCCACTGTCTGTACAACAAACTCTATCGAAACATGTTGCAAAAAACTCATAAAGATACAAAATATTGAATAAAAAAAAATACGAATGATGGAATTATATGACAAAGTGAAAAAAAAAATACTCTGTAACTTTGAAAATTCAATTACAATTCAAAATAATTTTCAAAATTTGAAGGTGATTCAATTGATTGTTTCACTGTGCAATTCAAAAACATTATTCGTGATTCATTGTACTAACTCATTATCTCATAAACATTTTGCGAAAGGTTCTGGTATTCCAACATCAGTGGATTCAAGAGCTCATATCTTTGGGAGAGAGTTAGTGAATGAATGGTGGGCGTAAACTTGAGCAAATGCTCAGATTTTGATTCGGAGAATGTGATCATTTTTATTGCCTTCGACCTGCTCTTCACTTATAGCAAACGTCATTCTACTCATCGGGATTCAGGAAGTGCATAAATCACCCCCAACATGTACATACCATCGTAGTATAACAAAAGAATCTATGTATGATTCTATCTCACTGAAGATAGGACAAAAAAGATATGGGTGATTGGTTTTTTCCTCAAAAACATCAGAACTCTTTAATAGCTACGGCCTCACACTAGTTTTTTTAATACGATATCAGTCTTTCACGCTCAGGGCCGAACCATTTTTTCTGTCGAAAATGTTGCAAATATTTCAGTAAGTGATTCTGATAAGTTTGTAGCAATCCTCGTGAAACAAAACTGAGATTCACGGAATATCAAGGGATAACAATTGAAACATTTGTTGAGACCTAGATGGTTATTTGCAATGCTACTTGGAACACAACAAAAAATGTATCGACGCTAACAATTATTTCTCAATTATTTTCTGCTATTTTTTCGAATGATCGTCCATAAAATAGTAGACAAACCCCAAAATTGCACACTTCGACCTACAACCTCGGTAAATAACATTAAATTTGTCCATGGAAATAAATTGTCCACGTTTCACCTGGGTATGTTTTTTCATACAGATTTAGGCGAGAAGGAAGTCCTGTATTGTTCGAAGAACAATGCGTGAATCAAGGGACAGGACCCTTGGTAAGGAGTTACAAAGTTCAGCTGTTCTATTGAAAAAAATCCCTGAGCAAGAGAGATTTGACCAGTCTTCAAGCTCACAAAAAAGGGGCAAGAATTCTACGCTCGTCGGGTTATCCGTTATGATACTGCTAAAAGTGGAACGACTGACGACAATTCAGAAGAGCCCTTACCGTAGAAATATTTGAAGAAGATGGACACGTGATCTCTTCTTCTCAGCTCTGAGAAAAAAAATGTTTCAGAAACAATCAATAACGTTTCCTCAACTTCATTTTCTGTCAGAGTCTTTCTGCCACTACATTCGTATTTTATATTTGAACATACGATCACTATGAATCAAAGTGTTATATAAAAATTATTGTACTGTCTCCATGAACCAAATGACACGGCAAGTTTTCAGTAACATCGGTGAGTCCAACGATTTATGCCACGTATTCATCTATTGATCAATTTGGAACATACTCTCATTCCATTGGTCGAAGCACTCCATTGGAAATCATTCGATAAATTCAGAAATTGCCCATATACAGGTAAACTTATTGCTGACCCCGTACACTGTGCGTGCGTTACGTCAAATTCGGTCACAAATTTTTCAGTATTTGGTCGATACTATCAAACAAGAAACTTGAGGAAGGTAGATTTTCCGTGGAAGAATGCCCGAGTCGTGTTATAAACACGCCAAACCGAAATTAATGAATCGTCGAAACGCATCGGGAAAATATTTTTAGGATGTGGATCGACCTTGGGGAGATTGGAACGCTAAAATTACACCTTACGATTATTACATGTTTATATACATAACTATGTATTCATTTCGTATCTAGGTCACTTTATCACATTATCTTTTAATTGAACCAAGTTTTGCATTGGCAGCCTTGACACAATACCACAACTACTAATATTTAGTTTTTATGTTCGAGCATTCGTTTTCTCTTGCACTTATATATGGTATATTTGAAAGAGAGAATAGCGATATTTTGGTAGGCTGAGAACTGGAAAGAATTTCTGAACGTTCATTATGGTCGATTCTCATGTTGAAACGATGGCTTTTTCGATAAAATCCGTTTGTATTGTCATCCACCAAAATCAAGGCGATTACAATCACAGATTATTCACGATATGACAAATGAGGTCATAATTTTGTTCCATTCTACTGAATGGATTGAATAGATCCGTTACTTTTTGAACTAATAACTGATGAAAATCAATGATAATGTAATTAAAAAACACTCATTTGTGTTATTTCCAGTAGTTGGAATACCATAAGACACCTGAAGAAGCTACTGTATAGTAAAACAGGTGTTAGGGTTTCAGAAAGTGGCTAGTGAAAATACAGTGTTTTTTAATTACTTGATGTAATGAGAGAAATTCATGGAATAACCTATGGAACAAAACCTTGAAAAATAGTTTTTTCTGGCTGTGGAAGCCGTCTAACTTGTCTTTTCGTCCAACTCTCCGGAAAGAACTTTCGCCTCTCTATCCGTGTCTATCCATTTTCTGCAGCTAAGGCTGCCAGCTCTATCTTGTTCAGGTGTCCTTTGAATGGATAATGTCCAGTCAATAGCCCTGTTATGATTCTTACCTGATTCCTGCCATTTTGAATCAGTTCTATCTTTTTCCCAGGCAGCCCTTTAATGAAAATTCTCTTATAAAGAGGTTTAGGGAAATAACGAAAGTAACAGATATTGAAATTCACAATTCATCCACCCATCCTCACCAACATAAAGCGGCAAAATTTAACAGTAAAATTCACAGACTGCTAAATGTTCCCTTATCAGATACAAATTTCGAAAGAGAACTGAACATTAGGAAACAAAGCGTTTTCAACAACGGTTATAATAGTGATTTAGTAGACACTTCAGTGTCCAAAACGCTGTATAGTCAAGTCCTGAAAGAAATCTACCCAGTCACATCGAATTATGATAAAAGTTACAAAACGTTGACCTATTTAGGCCAACCGAGTAAGAACATTTCCAATTTCTTGAAACATAAGGATTCGAAGATTGCATACAAAACAAAGAATAATTCAACAACAAAGATAGAAGTTCAGTATCAGATAGATCAGGAGTTTATAGATTATTGCGGTTCATGTCCTATGTTTTATGTCGGTCAAACGAGAAGAACATTTGATACCCGCGTAAAAGAACACAGAAGTAGTTTTCAAAATGGTAAGACAAATTCTACGTATGCATCTCACCTCATAACAGAAGGACATGAGTTCAACTACGAATTTAAAATCCCGATCACGTTAGATGCACTGTTCACGCTCACTCTATCTTTGTAGTGAATATTATCTTATCAGTTTCCCCAACTTCTTTCTTGTCTCCCCATGTTTTCCAGCAATGTATGTCTGAGACAGCTTAGAACTATCATACACAATTGATCAACCGGCAAAATGATAATAAAACAAACTTCAAGGTTCTATTGGGGCCAATTATGAAATTCCGACTAGGTCTAGTTTGCAAACGAAAAAACACGTCGAACGATCCGAAATGCCATTCATGTCGCAACGCATAATTCGTTAATTTAATAAATTATTCAATTCTCGCCTCCGCCTGTTGCCCAACATGACCGTTTCAATTCATGATTGCTTCCCTTGCGCTAACAAAGCACTCGTTGGCACATTCATAGGAAGTTAAATCACCGAATACGCAGTAAAAATCCATTTTTAAAGAGAAGATAAATAAGCCGAAACTATAACTGAAAGACTCAAATGATAAACTGAATCATTGATCGATATTGTATCGGTATTAAACAATATTTTTTGACTTCTTTTGAAATGGATCTGAAAGTAACGATGTGCAGCAAATAATATGGAAACTCTCCAATAGATCGTAATAGTTACTTTTCCATCAAGGAGTAAGAATTATTGATGCAGTTAGAAGTGTTTTCCCACGATATATGTCTTTGAAGAATTGCAATACAAAATTTAGTTATTCCGCTCTTCAATCATCATGTGAAAAGTTTCAAGCAATCTGGAAAAATACGTATATATGAGCTTTAGCACCTATTGGAGAAGAAATAGATGAATTATTGATTAAAAATAATTTAATTGATGGGGAAATGTTTACAGAAAGCAATAGAAACGAAAATATCCCAATCTAATCCATGGGCAGTTTAAGCTCTGGAACATACTTGGAGCCAGCCCCCTTGCTTCAAACTACAAATTCCTCTTGAAAACCAGAGGTACAAAATCAAATAAAATAATGAATATATACCCATGAAATATAAAAAAAGCATGGTGTTATTTCTTGTTCGATTCATCCAAATGTTGATAGACCCGTCTTATAGTGGTATAATTGGCAATTGATAAATTTTGTTTGATTTCACTATTTTACACATTTATCATTTTATATTGATTACAATATTAGTTTTTTGCGCATACACATATCTGATTATTTGGATTTCATAGTTTATTCTTTGACATTATTGTTTTCAATTCGTGCAACTTATTTTGATTCAGTTATTCGGTCCAATCAAATTCGACGAGTTTTTCATTATTATTTCAATATGCAGATTCTCACGGAAGGGAACTATATTGTTCAAAGAACACCGCGAGAATCAAAGGACAGGAAATACGAATTGATATTCACTTTGAATTTTTGAGGTTTGTAACTCCCAGGAAAAACCTATCTAGGCAAGGAGTTCCAAAGCTCAGCTGTTCTATTGAAAGAAGATCCCTGAGCAAGAGAGGTTCGACAGGTTCCCAAATTCACAACAAAGGGGTGTGAATTCCGTACTCGACGGGTCATCCGGGAAGATATTGCCAAGGGTGGAACGATTGATAACAAGTCAGAAGAGCACCGACCGTAAAAATATCGATAGAGAGACAAGTTTCCGACCCCTCTACGATGTTTCAATGAAGTTAGCGAGTCTGTGAGAGAAGTATCACCAACAAGACGGATTGCCTTTCTCTGAACAGAATCGAAAAGCCTCAATGAATGTTTTGGTGCCGAACTCCACACATGAGAACTGTATACCAAGACAGGTCGTATCTGAGCCTTTTAGATCATTAGAAGCTGACGAGAAGTGAAGTATTTCTTCGCACGAAATAGAAATCCAAGTTTTTGGGAAGCACCTTCAGCGATCGATCTCACATGGTTTTTCCATGAGAGATCATCACAGATCGTATTTCTAGCTTTTCAATGAACCTCTGTTAGTTCATCTTTCGAATTTCGACATTAATATATTTCATTGTTCTGCAATGTATTTGAATTCCATGTTATCGTTTCATTTGAAATTCTTTCGATCTCTTAAGTTTTTTAAATATATAGACAACAGAAGTTGGAACCGATACAACTCGGCAAAGGACATCGTCAACTTCATTCAATAAATAATAATAAATAAATAATAAAAATTTATTAACCATTTTTGGTACAACCAGGTAGGTCAGAAAATATAAAGGAATGAAAAATTAGACAAAAAGGGGACAAAAGCACCATTAACAATATTTGAATAAATATTTCAACGTCAAATTTTACATATAGAATTATACAAAGTACACAACATTAAATAAATAATCAAAAAGTATCATTTATATACTCCTGCACAGTATAGTAGCACCTGTCAATTAATAATGATTTGACCCTATTAATCCTACCTACATCATTGTCAGTGGCGGATTCAACAGGTCGGCAAAAGCGCGCTTGCCGACTGGTCCCCCCCGACGAAAGGCTTTCAGGGCCCCTCTTGCTGAAAAATACACATTCGATTTCTTTTTGTTATTTTTTTGTTGAAAAAATGTTTTGGTGGGTCCCTTGTGAACAGCACAAGTTCAATTTTCAATTATGGGCCCCCTGTTATCAGAATAATTGCCTGATAACTATCGTAAATTAAATATAAAATAAAATAACTTTTGTATTCAATCAGTCATTTAAAACGTCTACGATTTCCTCAAAGTTTGTCGAATATTTCTGACTTTTCAAAAACGTTCTAGAGGAGCCCCCGGGCGCCCCCGCGCATCTAAAATTTTCTCGATGTAAAAGAGAATATAACTTTTATAATGCTCGATGAATAAATGAAAAACATTTTATATTCATTACATTCCTGAAAAATATATCTTTCTCTTTCCATGGAACACCTGACACAACATAATTTTCCGAGAGGGGGGGGGCCTGAAGAAATTTTGCCGACTGGGCCTTTATCCTTAAATCCGCCACTGATCATTGTTATTATAATTCACTTACCAAAAATGTTCCGTCTCTGAGAGCAGATTTCATAAAACAAAAGTGTCGCCTTCTCGGTATATAGCAAAAAATATTTGAGGAAAATTAATGGAGAAACTGAGTATCGATTTGTCAGAAAAGTAGAAACCGTCTCAAACAATCAGAACGAGGTTATTTTTGTTGTCTCTCCGAATAATGTTTCAATTAATCACTAATGCAATGTCACCCGCATGACAAAGGACGGAGGATTTTCCAATACATGAATTTAAAATGGTTCCGAAAAAATTCGGAAGAGAAATCAACATGCAATTGCGAATGATAGTGAAACTTTTTTCGAACCGACTTTCGATAACCGTTTATTCGTTGTTAAATATTTCCAGTTTCATAAACGAAGAGCATTATGAAATCGAATCAATTCATTTGACCATATCGGTTAAGGATTTATTTTGGAGGACAAAATCATTCATTCTTCCCCCTTCGACTTCCCTCTTTTTTTAGAACTATTTAGAATTTTGACTGTAATGATAATAGTACGGCTTTCACGGCCGGGGGTAACTGATTCTTGGGTGTTTTCCGGGTTTGATGGCCGTGGTCCACAGGTTTTTATTCCTGACGTTTCACAGTAGATACTGTGAGAACGAGATCATTGCGTCCGTTACCTCACAGACTTTGATAATGCCTACCATAGTCGTAGGCGAAACGTCAGGAATAAAAACCTGTGGACCACGGCCATCAAACCCGGAAAACACCCAAGAATCTTAATAATTGGCCTATTTACAATGACTCGTTTTAGGCTGCACTTGTATACAAGGTGGGCCAATATTGTTTTAATGTTTGTTGGGGTAAAAAATTTCTGGAATCCATTTTTTGGGTTTTCTCTCCGCTAGTAATGAGAAGGAAAGAGCTTTAAGGGCCAATTGCACCACTCCCACTAAGTGAAGATTAAACTAATCCAGGATTAATCGCCAAGGAACAATGCATCTGACTGGCGAATCCATAGCAACAATATCTAGCTTAGATAAACCCACAACTTAAGCAAGGTGGTGCAATTGACCCTAAGGGTCAATTGAAGGGGAACTCTTTTGACCAAATTTTCAAACTTGTCACCTCCACCCCCTCGGCGGGGTGAGATCCAACCTTGAAATCTTTGATGTTAATAGGGTTCAAGCGATATTTCGTTCTGAAGGTTATCGATTCCTATGTCCGTAGCTTTGTGAGTTTTCGAATTTGAAGCAGCAGAAAACGTTATACAGAAAATATACCAAGAACGAATGTTACTCTTTTTTTGATTTCAACTAATTGTGCATTGAACATAAGTTGCTTAATAATTGTTGATAAGCTCCGACATAGGCGGTGAGCATACATAAAGATCGAAAATAAATAGAATCATGTTTTGAACAACTCTTCCAAGTATCCATTACCCAGCATACACTGCCTACACAGAAGGCTTATGGAGGGACACCTGTCCGAAACTACTCTCCTGGATAATAGCATAAAATTATAACCCCACCGGAGTCAGTCCAGTTCAGGCCAGTGTCGACTATCTACACAGTAGTTTCATGGGCTGACACACGTCAGAAAACAACTGCTTTCCTAGCTGATAGCAGGAAGGGCATTGAATTTTCCGACCGGTGCAAGTGCATGATTTATCACAAAAGAAATTCTCGCATATTTTTGGTGATTAAAGTATCGTTATTGATTTTCAATTGAGGGGATGGACATACACTTGTCGGTCGGTTTCGGGCTTATTGGCCACTCGCCAGTACAAGGTAATCGAAGGCAAGTGTGCCCGTAGTGATAATTGAATATCAATTCTGTTATTTGAACTACTAGTAGCGTATGTGCAAATTTCTTCTGTGAAGAACCATACACTAATATCGGTCGGAAAAATGCAATGCCCTTCGTGCTATTAGCAAGAGGAGTAGTTGTATTCCGACATGTGTGCCCACAAACCTACTGTAAGTTGTTGACACTGGACGTAACAAATTTTCAAAAACAATTTGATTTATCGCTCACAGACTATAAAAGTTTTCAACAGTTTAGCAAATTGTGAAAAGCACCGTGCTAGTTACATAAAGAGTGAAAAATAACAAAGCATTCATTTTCGTAAGAAAAACGTATTTTTTCAGTATTCAACAATTCACAAAACAATGAAAAGGATAATTGATAACTTTTCAAACGAGGTGTTCCCTGACTTCTATTCCATAGCACAATTTTTAGTATATTATCTTAGGAATAATATTTATGTGACGTCATTGGTCGCCGAGAGAGGTACCAAATTTTTTTTCAAACGGAACTGGATGGCATGTGATAATGTGATAAATCGATCTATTTTTTATCCAGTAAGACTTTATTTTTTGAAATCGAATTAGCGCTCCCTGAGTTATTAGCAGTTCTGTTTTGATGTCAACCAAAATTTCATTCAAATCCCACTTCAATTCCATATCGTGTTCAGGAGTTAAGAGGAGGGGGGAAATTTCAAGGGCATTACTATCATCAAGTGATTAACAAAGTTAGTAGTATATCGCCAATATAATGATCACTTCAAAACAGATTGGACACGTATACACATGCTCCACGAATGAATATGTCCTTAGTTCATAGAAGTTACCAAATAAAATACTATTAGAAATAACACCATCCTTTCTCCCCAGCATGCCAGCTAAATGGGTCAAACCGATCCTTTCCCGAATTGGGTCACCCAATTTCCGGCGCGCCAGTATACACTTAGCGGAGATATTTCCCAAACATACAACGAATAAAACTTCCCTAACACACTTTTATCTGAATATATCGCCACTGCTCGTAAAAATTTTATATACTCCTGTGAAATGCTGACATTTGTGGCGAAAGTAACGCAAAAGTGAAAAATTCACAAGCACAGAGAAGATCACACATTTGATTCTTGTTTGTGGAACTGTTCATTGAAATTGAAAATATATCGGGTAGTTCTTGAGTAACGATGATTTGAATTGTGTGTTGTTATCAACGAAAATACTTTTTCTACGGCTATAACACAAAACTGCTCCATCTCAACTGTTCTTGACAGAACAGTGAAGTAAATTGTATTTCTTCAATTTCATTTCCTCGCCTTCACTGCAATACAGTTGACTTCATTGTGTTACAGTTGTAGTTGTAATAACACAAGAAATCCGGTGTTCCATGGAATGTCGAATTGCAAGCAATGACAGCTCAGAAAAAGTTTTTATTTCTTATATCAACTTTCAGGTTGTAAAGTGACCAATTGTTCAATCGCCTGGAAAATGAGGTCGGAAAACAAATTTGCCGACTCTGATCAACACTTTTACGATCTTCTATTCTTCACTTATTTGAATTTCAGAATGACATTCAACGTCAATCTCCTCATCGGATAGAAAAGGTATAGTTTGAGAATTATTTTTTCCCTTTTTCTTCTCCGAATAAGAAAAAAGTGGAAATGAAAACTTCAAGGAAGAATTAAAATAAGATTTTTTTTTAAAAACACTCTCTGTTGATAGAAACTTGTATATAATTCCAAAACCAAATAGGCGTGAAGAACGTCGGCAGTTTCTTTGCATGTATGGCTTAATCGGCGTGGTATGATTATTTTTACAATTATCATTTGTATGAGGGAGGTTTCATATGGTATTAACTAGAGAATTTATCAGACTCAGTGAATTAGTAGTTACTCTACTGTTCCGATTGACTTTGCATAGACTATATATACTAGGTTTCTCTTGATATATCGAACTGAAAGATATCAGAAAGACAATCACATTCCGGCATCTAACTATCCAAAAATAGTTCTGGGATCCATTTATGTTTTCTGTCTCCTAGAAATGAAAAGGAAAAAGAATTATTCTTATACCTGTTTTTGTGCAAATTCAGTGGCGTGTCTAAGGGGGGGGGCAGAGGGGCCCGGGCCCCCCCCAAAGCAGCTCGTGTCGCTCAAAGGAAAAAAACGAAAATCTCCGTCCATCCACTCTGAATTGATGCTTAATGAAATCTACTGATAATTAATTGATATATGATCATTTTTTCTTAGTACACGCGTATGTATGTACGTATGAATATATAATTTGATGGGAAACCCGTTGGTTGGGACCTTTAGTCATATTTTCGGCGGATACATGACCAGTGGAAAAGCTTATTATTGGTCGTATTTTCATCTCAACATGTTCGTTTGTAATCGGTAATAACCACGAATCGTGTAAAACCACTTTGTTTTTGGAGTTTGTTTCCCACAATAAAGATTTTATACAGATATTTGCGACTCTACCAGTATCAACGGCAACAGCGGAAAAAAGCTTTTCAACTATTAAGCGCCTGAAAACCCATTTGAGGTCAACCATGGCAGAAGAGCGTTTGAATGGTTTAACTTTACTCAACATTCATGAAGAAATTTATATTGATATCGAAAATGTAATATATAGATTTGCTGCAAAAATAGTTTACTAGAAACAGTTGTATGCGGTGTTCCTCAGGGATCTGTTCTAGGTCCATTGCTTTCCCTCATATATATAAATTACCTGTCTAATTTGAAGTTGAATGGTTAAATCAAAATGTTTGCTGATGGTACTACAATAGTATACACCGGAAACAATTTTCTAGAAATCAAAACTGCTCAATGACCTCCATGAAATATCATCATTGCTGATGAATCATAAGCCAACATTGAATATTGAAAAATCCTCGTATATGTTTATCTCAAGAAAATCCACCTCCATCCATTCGAAAGATCCCATAATGAAAATATTATGTATTCTCCTGTAGTGGAATTTTTAGGAATTTTAATTGATGAACATTTAGTTTGGAACAAACATATTGAATTATTAAGAAAACAAATTTCACCAATTATTGGTATAATTTTTTAAATTCGAAATATGTTGCCTTTATTATGTCTGAAATCAATTTATTATTCTTTAGTATATTCCAAAATTCAATACGTGATTTCGATTTGGGGGGCAGCTCCAAATACCGTAATGACACCATTGAAAACATTACAGAATAAAACTATAAAGTGTATATACAAACTTGATCGAAAAGAACCTACAGCTAATTTATACAAACAAAGAAAACATTTAGACATTCCTTCATTATACACGTTTGAAATTTGCATATTTATTCACCTGGTCAAAAATAAATTCAAGCATTCAAAGTCGATGTTCAAAATGATTAGTGATCAACACAATCACTCAACAAGGTTTTCAGAAAATTTGGCATTGATGAAAATTAAAAAAAATATAGGATATAGGACAGAAATCTGTTTACCACAACAGAATAAAACTATACAATGGTCTACCGAATTCATTGAAGAAATATGAAAAATTTCGTTTCAAAAATAATTTAAAATAACATTTGATATCATAATTTTTTTTCTTTTTATTGCCATATAAAGATCTGATTCGATTACTCATTTTTTGTATTCTATTCTACTTTTATTGTATGGCATCAGTTTAATTTTCCCTACAATAAGCATGTATATGTTTCTTGGAAAATAAATCGTTATTATTATTATTAGACGAATGAACCTCAAAGATGGGTCAGGGTCAGATGATTGAATGAAAAACATTAAAAAGACTAGTCATTCTGTTGTTTCGCTTAATTTTTCGTTCTTTTTTTATTATGACGAGGTGAACCACGAACACAACTTTTGGCAATATTTTTCATTTATGCTTCGGCCCCCCCCAAAACAGAATTCTAAACACGCCACTGTGCAAATTGGTATATTTGGCCCGATACATAGCCGTAATATTGAAAAGATGGAGAATTGAGTAACTATATTGCCGCTTGAGTATCGTATTTTTATGATTTCGGAGATTTCATGATGAATTTATTGAAATAAATGCGTGTAATTCTTCTTGGCGACGTTTTGGAAGCTAGTCTGCCTCCTTTTTCAAGCCTATATGGAAAGTTTTCAATGTAATACGAAAATAAATATTTGAGACAAATGAAAATTTTATGCATATTCCTATTAGTGAGCGTTCACTTTAGACAAAACCAGTAGCTAGCTACTGGATGACCAGAAACTTACACTCCTCATATAGAAGACCTCTAACAACGGGCACATCGTACGGTGGAGCCATAACAAATGATGCACCGCAAACGAGGGACGTCTTCGGTCTACTTGCAGAGGCAGCTGCAACCCCAACAGAAATGGAGATTTCAATAGTGAAATATTGCGTTCACAAATCGAATGCCGCTGTTTCGATCCACCACTATATTTTTCGAACAGTCTGTTTCTCAGGAAACGAAAGTTTGAATCTGTTAATTGTTACAGCTTCGTGTCACAATCTAAGCGTTAAGCACTTGGCATTTGGTGTGCTGAGAGTTTGAGTCTTTGGTCATAGCGTGGATGTAGTTTTGTCTTTGGGGTGAAAAATATTCGCAACAGATTATTCATATTATTGTTTATCCGAAATGTATGTATGAGAGACCTATGGCGGGTTCAAACAGCATTGGATTTGTGAGCGAAATCACTTCGAATAGCGGAATTCTGGGAGATAGTAAGGGAAGAGATTGGAGAGAGGAAGCAAATACATTTGCCGAAAGCGAATTACGCGAAATAAAGGACTTCGTTCCGAATTGACTACCTGAAATAATCGTGCGCTCACCAAGAATACTATAAGAAAACCCACTTGCCCTTAGCCTATCACATATATCAGTTTCAGGAAAAATAGACATTTTTCTGGAAATACTGGTTTCAAAGAGGTGAGTAGAATTTTTGAGTAAGTTTTGATCAAAACGAAACAATTTAGACACTAATTACTGAAAAATTTCATTTCCCTGATGACAGACATTTTCAAGAATGTTTCAGGTTGGCAACTTGGACCGAAGTCCCCATTCCAACATCTACTCGCTGGCAGGGCTGCTTCAGTCAGTACTTCAGTACTAGATTTAGTACTATTCGAAGAGATTCAGTACTAAAGTATTTTTTAGTGAAAACGTGAAAACTAGTACTATTTCAGTTTTGAGATTGGGTTCAATGTTCCTGTAACAAAATCTCTAATTCTGTGTACAGAGTAGAGACCAGAGAGGCAAATCAACTCCAAAGGGCATGGCCCAGCTCTTCAGGTTGACTGACAATCATTCAATATCTGAAGTGTAGCAGCGCCGAGCCCGGTTTGTACTTGGATGGGTGACCTCATGCAGGAAAAGACAGCGTCGAAAGCCCATACAACTGCAGCAAAATGGCATATCATAGCTCGCAGGCAATATATCAGTGAGCACAATATATGTTGAGGATATGCCGTCCTTCGGAGGGGATGTAAAGCCGGCAGTCCCGAGTCCATGGATGTTGGGCTCGTAAAAGATTCCTACCTCTGGAAAGGGTTCTGCATAATTTCCGATTGAGGGAAGTGTGCTCTCACCGGCGTCGGTTAATAGCCTTGGTAGCGGAAATAGGGCGACGTTACATAAAGAGTTGAAAAAATATCAAGTCCACTAAAAAGAAATAGAAGAGATAAAAAATATAGAAGATGAAGAGGGTCTAGCGTGTCACCTGGTCATATGGTTTTTGTACCATGACCTGATCTCAGGAAATCTTGGAAATGTACTATTATTATAAATGAATTTATTAATTCGTTAGCTCGAATTTTATTTTTTGATCAACTTTTATATAAATTTGGTTATTTCATTCAATTTTGTAATTACCCAAATTAAAATTTTTAGGTAATTTCAAATTGTGATTAGTATAACTACTTTTCTTCCGGCCTGAAGGCCGTCGTTCTTCGGAATTTTTTCCTAGCGTTTAGCTAGCGCGAGTGGCCAGCTTCTTCAGAGGCTTACTCATTTCCGATGATTAAACGTTTCGATTCGAAATGAGTAAGCCTCTGAAGAAGCTGGCCACTCGCCCTAGCGAAACGTTAGGAAGAAATTCCAAAGAACGAAGGCCTTCAAGCTCGAAGAAAAGTAGTTATACTAATAACCTCGCCGCTAAAGCATTAACCATTTTGTCAAATTGTGATGTTAGTATTCTATCTTGGCTGTGATGTTAGTATTCTATCTTGGCGATTTTGTTTCGAATGAAAAACTACCTTTGCCTCTTCGCCAATTTCCAGTACCTACCTCGATTACTGTAAATTTGAAGAAAATTAAAATCCAGTACTAAATTCTCAATTCTAGTACTTTTTTCCAAATGAGATCTTGTACTATTTTTTATCGGGCAGTGCTCGCTGGCGTTTTTCAGTCACCTCGTACGCCAGACGAAACGAAATCGTTCTGCTATGCAACCTGTCCGACAACTCGGTGATGTCATAACTGGTGGTCGTCGAAGAGTGTGCGTGCAAGTCGACGTTGCGTAACACCATTATGGTGGACTGACACCATTCCCATCGAGCGCCCCACCACCTCCATAGCAGGCACCACCACGCAGCTCCCTCGTCTAGATATTACGGCGATACGGTCGATGGGTACGCCGTGTTCGATTCGGTTTTCGGTGGCCATTCCAATCACAAAGCGGGCCACAATCCGAAACTGGAACGAACAAGTAATTATAGCACGAAAGTTTTATGATGGTTCATATTCCAATATAATGCAGTCTTGAATGGGTCCAGTGAAATATGGTTTCGATGTATTTAATAGATTAAACATCTGCATCTAGGAATGTTGGTCTATATTGAATAGACAACGTATTATCTCAGGGTTAGCACTAGAGTGCCACCAAGATTTAGCTTACGCCTCGGTAGATGATAATATCGTACTAAGTTGGGTGAAAGGGCACGACAGAAGCAAAGGTAACCGCATTGCTGACTCTTTGGCCAGGATGGCGGCTGGACTGAAGATTTTGGTACCAGGTGACACCCATGACTTGATGACCTCGACAATTGCGGAACTAGCCAAACGTTACACCCATACTCAATCCCTTAAGAGATGGGATGAAACCAAAGGATGCAGTTTTGCCAGGATCACCCTGGGCGACCCTGTCTGGAGCTATCGTCGATAAAAGAGTGTGTGTTCGGTGAGTCTTGGCCACCACCCGCCGATATTAAGGAGATGTCCCCTGGTGACCTGTCCTCCTTCCTAGATAAGGCATTATGGACAATGTCCTAGGAGGGCGACTCCTTGGGAGGATGTACAATGGGTCGGTCATATTGTGGCCTAAGTGCTGTGGGTCTACACTAACCCTCCCTACTCTACAGATACAGATGTTGGTATGGTCAGTACAGCTCACTTCTCTTAGACCACATTAATCCCGATATGCTTCTTTCCTCTGGCTGAGGATTAGGAAGATATCAGACTTACTGAGGTAAAACCTCGCCTAAAAGTATCCCTCCCACAAGTCAAGCCTGTACTCGCTGAACATATAATCTTTTCCTTGGTGAGTATGAAGGGGAGTCGCATATGACATGCTCTACACTTCCATCTTCCTCTCCATAATCCATCCAGAGAACTGAGTCAGTTACCCCAGGTACATACCTGGCAATGTCTTGTCCCGAAACCTGTAGCTTTTTTTGTTTTTAATTTCTTCATTTAACGTCGGTCTATTTCCGCTACCAAGGCCAATCACCGACGCCGGTGAGCACACTTCCCCCAACCGGAAATTTTGCCGAACCCTCTGGTATTCCAACCAGAAGTAGGGATTTTTAACGAGCCCAACATCCATGGACTCGAGACCGCCGGCTTTTCGTCCCCTCCCAAGGACGGCATATCCTCAATATATCTTGTGCTCATTGTTATATTGCATGCGAGCTATGATATGCTATTTTTCTGCAGCAGTACGGGCTTTCGACAAGGTATTTTCTTGCATGGCACCCATCCAAGTACTAACCGCGCTCGGCGTTGCTCAACTTCAGATATTGCATGACTGTCAGTCAGTGAAGAGCTGGGCCATGCCCCAACCTGTAGCTACCAGAAGAATATTTCTGGATAATGACAGGTATAACTTGTATTTTTCTGTATCAAGGTACCTATGTCGGTAGGCTGCAATTGGTGGTTGGCAGTGGAAGCATTCTTCAAAAATTTTTCAACATTGCAGTTGCTGATACCTTCACAACAAAAACAGTAGCAGGAGGTCCTATAGTAATTTTAGATCAGCAGCAGAAGCCTTCCTGCCATGAAAGTCGGCAGAGTGACAGTGGTACATTGATATATAATAATAATTTATTTATTTTCACAAATTAGTTTGCACGTCAAGCGTGTGATAATGCAAATGAAAAGAAAAAAACGTCAATAGAGAAACAATATAAAAAAAATTAATATATAAAATGACAAGAATGAATAAATATATCTCTGGATGTGTATAGGACCATCACATCCACACACAGAATTATCACAAATGGTATAAAATATATGTAAAAATTATATTAAAAATAACTAATTCTAGGTGTATATAAACAGAAGAAGGTGTATATAAGATAAAACATGCACTTCACATGGAAAATAAAGTTACGGCTGGAACTCCTCAACATTGTAGCAGTTTTTTGGCAATAAAAGTTTCTTGACGTTTGTTTTGAGAAGATGTTCATTTCCTGAAACTTCAATGTTGTCGGGAAGTTTGTTGTATAGTTTGAAGGCTGATATTCGAAACTTTCTTGGTAGAGTGCAGTTTGATGATGACTGGGTAGGAGTAAGTGCGCATTTCGTGTCAAATGGGTATGTGATGGTCTTGGCAGCCAATTTTATTGCGGTATTCATATGTGCATGCCTCAAGTATGTATATTCCTACAACTGGTAATATTTTCAACTTCTGAAATGCTCCCCTACAAGAATCTCTCAATCCTAACCCAGCAATGATACTTAACTTCTGTATCATGATCACTGGATTCACAGAGAAACTTTTGCCCCAGTTCAGTATGCCATACCTGAAGTGAAAATCAAAATTCGCATGTTGAAGCATATGTAAAATCTCTTGAATACAGTGAGTGGAGCTGTACGAGAGAAAAACAGGAATTTCTGAGATTTTTACACAAATTACCTATCTGTGGCTTCCAAATTGCAAATTATCATCAAAAACAACTCCTAACATTTTGGTTGTTGCTGTGGGATCCAATGATCAACTCATGGTGTTGTCGTAGTACTGTTGTTTTTTCAAGATCAAGTGATAGAATTCTACTAGGACCTCACTTCGATATATTTGTAGTATCTTCAAGGTTAGCAGTGCTTTTGAAGTGGATGCGTTCCACCAGTCATACCTTTCCTGGTTATTACATTTGCTGCCTAGGTTATTACTAGGTGCATTTTAGAGTACGCTGGCAATTCTCATCCTTAGCCCCCACCGTTTTTTATCTATCTGTATAGATGTCATAAACCTTCCACATTTGGGTCTGCCCTATCACTATGTTTGTCAATTTTGTGAATTTCAAATTTTTCATTTCACTAGCGGCCTGTCCCACAGTCGGGTCCACGGCAATAAAAAAAACTAACCTTTCCTCCAACTATTGCACTGGTTTACCCATTTAGCGTAATTGAATATATGTAGTTGAAGCTCTATGACTTTACCTTTCACTTGGTGGACGAATTCTTGTCATCTGACATTTATAGTATTATATTGTGAATAATTTATTCACTTTGTCATATAATAATGTATGTTTTTTCAATAGCTCCACCATTTTAGTACCAGCTGACTTTTTATTTACATAATATTGTAATTTTTATATGACGATGTCTCAGCATATCACGAAAAAACGACAATAAATATATTATAATATTATTAATAATTCATGACCTTTGGATCTGACCAGCATTGTAAGAGTAGAAAGGCATTAAGTGTCTTGATATAACAATTGAGATGGTACATACATATAATATAGTGGTTGAGAAGGCTTTATAGAAATGCAATTGAGAATTTCATCCTTTCGGACTCGCTCTTGGGTCCTTTATGGTCTGTGATTTACATAAATGATTTAGTGGATGCCAGGCATTGCGGACAAATCAATATTTTTTGATCGATTAGCCGTACCAGCTAAACGCAAGCTTTGTAGCTTATATATGTTGTTGTCAGTCTTGGTTTGTACCCAGGACAACACAACTTTCTTTTCTCGTTAGCTCTGTGCGGTGGGCAAATATAATATTAGTTGTTCATATATCGGTACAAGAAAATGAGGTTTGGGGTAATCCTAGATTCTACTTCAGATTGGAAACCTCATATCAAAAGGATTCACAGAATAATATTGTTAGTATGGATGTACTTTGGAAAGCATACTGGGTTCATGTAAAATATACAAACATTAAGAATCAGTTCATAAGATTGTATGAACCAAGAACTGTATTGTCACAAAGATGATTGACGGCGAATAACTATGATAACTGTGAACTTCAGGAGAAGACAAAATCACACTGATGAAATCAGATGTTCCGCCTGTCTTTGTCATTTTTTCGAGCGGTTTTGAATGGGAACCTTCTCTGAACTGTTTATAACAGTAGGTCAACAACCCAGCAACCAACTTCCAATGAATATTTCGGCATTACCCGATTCACTTGATGTTCTAATAATGCTCGGTATGCATATCGCATTCGACGAAGTCAAACACGCCTCAAACGATACAACTCAAATACATTCTTCCACACATCGCAGTACGCCACTCATTCACGATACAGTTCATCACCGTATCGGTTATGTCATTACGAATTCATTATTTCTAATCGCACGCACCAGATATGCCCGCCTCGTGCATACAATAGTCGAGCCTACAGCTTTCTTCGAAAGTGAAAATTGAATAACGGCGATAATCGAATAAATTACAGTCGCTTTCATCACCATTTCGCGTCCGCCCTACCTCCTCGTCTTGCAACTGGTTCATCAGATTCACTTTTCATACAATGCAGTTTCGTTTATGTTTGTGATTTTACTTTCGTTTGTTTTATAAATAATCCGGATTTATTTCCATAACTGATGGATGTTTTTTCAATGGGTGAGTCACAGCCATTACGGAAAGTAGCGCAAACTAATAAATCGGAACTTTTGATCGCTCTGTCTGTCGTAAAAATGGTGGATCTTCACTTTCAATTTACAGAACCGCTAGCAACTTTTTAGATCAAGATCAAGTACTTGGAATCGCACTACATATAAGACCCAACAAAGCCTGTAAGTATTTGACGTTTCAAACCCAACTCAGTGATTACCCTACAGAACAGACAATTAATTATCAGGAATACATGAAATAGTAATTCACGTAACAAGTCCGGAAAATACTGCTTTTTTTTTTGGACGAGTAGACATAATTCTGGAAGTCTGCGAATCCACAAAAAACTGTTTTCGGTCGTGTTACGTACACTATTTTTGCGGCAAACGTGTAGAATAATAATGAATAATAATAATGAATAATGAAATTGAAGTTGTTGAAAAAATAAAATATTTGGGTATAATAATAGACCGAAACCTCACATTCAAAGACCACGTAACATATGTAAGCGATAAAATCTCAAAAAACACCAACTTTATATCTAGGGTAGCACCGTTTCTTAGTCAATGGTCCCGCATAACGGTATATAATACTATTATCCTACCACATTTAACTTTTGCGTCATCAATACTGTACGTAGCAAATAAAAATGAAAAAGATAGAATGCAAAAGCTGCAAAATCGAGTCATGCGTATAATTTTGGGTGTTCCTAAAGGTACATCGATCAAAAATATGTTATGTACTTTAAACTGGATGTCAGTAGAACATTATTTAGAGTATCAAGCTTTGGTTTTTATACATAAAATGAAAATCTCTCTCACCCCTTCGTATTTGTCGTCTAAACTGGTATTTAACAATAGTATTCACACACACAATACACGCTCACAAAATGACATATATGTTCAGAAAAAAAATAAAAAAAGCACAGAAAAATCATTGTTGCATAAGGGTATCATTTGCTATAATAAGCTTCCTGAATCTTTGAAGACCTGCGTTGCTATCAATTCATTCAAAGTAAAGTTGAAAAAGAGTCTACTGGACCAATGCCATGGACGAAGTAGTTGAATGTTCTGATTCTTACAACTTGTATGTAGTGATAACTGGGTTTATTTTGAAATGTGCTTGTTACTTGTTATGTTTTGATTGATTTTATAAGTGTTCTACATTTTGTACAATTTTATAGGTATACATGTATACTCTGTATTTTTGTGAGTTAGTATTTTGCTAAATGAAGACCTAATAATAATAACAAATCAATGACGCATTTCTTTATTATATTTCTTTGTAAAAAAAATTCGAACATTTTAATTCTTATTTGTATTAAATATTCAAAATTCGAACAGAAGATAAACACATTTTCAAACTCACTATCGCTGCTGCAGTTTATTGTGATAATTGCGACCAAAAACCATGCAAACTTTCGAAAATCAAAATGTCAACTAATTTCATGTCAGTCGTTATTTCGTTGCTATGGTAATGTTCAACTGCATTTGTCAAAATCATAGATACCAAGATTTTCATATTCACAATGACAACAACGATGTAATTCTTCCCGGCCTAGTCCGGGAAGTACGTACTTCCCGGACTAGGTCGGAAAAATGCTACTATCTCAAAGAAAAAGCGTCCGAGAAGTGGATACTTTCCGAAAGGTTGCCGAAAAAGGAATTTCCTGACATAAACAGAGAACATGGAAATGACTAGAGGCACTAAATGGGAATAATTTTCTGAGACTGTTTGGTTAAAGGTGATGAGTCCTGATGAGAATAGTTTGAATGGTGAACTACTCAATTATAAAGTTTCCAAGTCATCTCAATCTACCTACAAAGTATATTTTGGCTCCCACCTGTTAGAAAACAACTACTCCCCTGCCTAATACCACGAAGGGCATTGCATTATATCCGACCGGTGCCAGTGCAGGTTTCTTGACAGAAGAAATTCCTGCTTTTGCTTTTGGCGATCTTGTTGTTGTTATTCTGAAATTGTTCGTTTCCGTTAACCAGCTGACGAACGTCAAACCTCAGAAGTCAAAATTTATGCAAGCAATGGATCAACGAGGCCTTACCATTCAACGTGCGATTACCCAGCATGGTGGCCCGACAGGGATTCGAACCCTGGTCTTCCGCTTGAAAGGAGAATGTGCTAACCTCTACATTACCGAGAACCACATCAACAAATGAAGAAATTGATTTTCAATTATTGGGAAGGGCACACCTGAAGACCGGTTTCGGGCTGTTCAGCGACTCATCGGTACCCGGTACTGCCATCATCAACATAAAGTCGATGACTTCCCGTAATAAAAAATTTAACATAGTATCAAGCCTCGACCAAAGCGAACAACACGAAGTCATTGAGCTATATACTTATGGACGAAGTATCCCAAAAATAAACCGAATTCGCCCATTTCTCCTGTGAGAAAAACATTCAACATAGTCGATGGACAAACTTGAAGACTGTCGAATGTTTTTATAATTTCAGATGGTGGAATCCTGCTATAGAAGATAGAACCTTTGCTGAAAGTCCTCCGTGCATGTAGTATGGTGACAGGTATATAGTGGGCAATCTTTTTCCATGTATTAACAATTGGTTGTAGTATTTATTCCAGGTGAACGAAATAAATGAGATTTCGAAATCAATTTTTGGATCTGAATGTCGCTAGTCACAGTTCTATACTTAGGAGATCAAAATTTCTCACCAATTTTCAGGATGAAATTATTTTTATGAAAAATTAAAGTCAATCATAGAACGAGTTTTAACAATAATTGAAAATAGTTCTGAATACGTTGAAAATAGACGAGAGAAGTAGAAAGAAATAGAAAGTCACACGATTTGATGTTAAACATAGCTCCTTATCTACAGCTACAGCTTATTACCATATCATCTCGTCAAAATTGTCTCGCTGTCTTTTTGACATCGAAGAGACAGTCTGAATCAGTAGATTTCAGATAATGCAGTTTCATAACCATTTGAAAAACAATTACAGTTATAAAATCTTTGCTAGATGTTAGTGTCCACTTTGGAAATTTGAACTTGATTCTAAACTAATTTTTCACGTTTACAAATTATGGATTCGCAACCTCAGAACTTGTTGGATTAAATTGAACTGTCTACCCATAGAAAGTGCCTCGGGTGTCTTCAAACTCATTCTGGGAGAAGTAATGAAGATGAATTCTTGAAATTGTGGAATCCTTTATAAGAAAGCAGTTGCCCAATATTTACTTTACATTATGATAACCATTCGCTGCATTAGTAACTCACATAGGATCACGACATCAACTCACATATCAAAGAGAGCGGTAGTTCAAAACCTAAATGGATGAATCACCTGTTGATGGAACGTGTGAACTTTACTAATACCCTACGATCATGCAACATTCACGCTTAAATCACTGACAAACTGGCCTGATTGAGCTGACTCATCAGATCGAGTGATTAGAATGTGAACAGGAGGCTGTTGTATGAAGCGTTTAATGAGAGAACGGAATCAAAGCGATAGCGATTAGCTCAGACTGTTTCAAATTTTGGAATATACACACCATAAATATATTTCATAATGTGTAGTTACTGTATGAAACGAAAATACCTTCGGAATTTCTATGATCGAGGTCTCCAGAAAGCAACATTGACCATCTCTTCCTGACATATGAAAAGAACCTGAAATGTACAAAACGTGTATTTTTTTTATTTTTTCCCACTTCACTCCTCGCTTATCCCCACAGATGTAGGTGCTGTTGTAATTGTTCCAAAAACGTACTTGAGGTTGCCATTCGGAACTATTATAAGAAGGAAGAGCGAATAATATTCCACTTACTCAATATGGAAAAAATTGTGCGAAGGAGAATGAAAACCACTGCCGATTACTAGGTGCACTGACACCTGCGCTTATAATTCAACGTTCTTCGTGGCACTAGCCAGAGAAGTAGTTATTTTCTGACGGGTGTTGGTGTGTTAGTCCATTAACCTACTGTGTAAGTGAATTGGGGAAGGCCAAATCGTTCCTTGAGATGATTTGATTTATAGCCAGTCTTCAATGGTGCTCAATAACTCTTTGTGACCTTTATCTAACACCGACAGATGAGTGCAACAAACTTTGGAATCCACAAGTGCAATGAAGTACCAGTTTTTCCAATAGGGCTATTTCTGGCATCAACGTAGAGAACAACATTTTACCACTGAAAGGTGATTTTTTACTCAACTTTACCAATCGGGTGTCACAACAGGCTGGATCTCCATATGGATTTTCTCAATTCAATAACCCTTGAGGAAATAGTAATCGGACTATGCATTCAATAATCGTTGATTCATTACAATGCACATAGGTACAATTAAGATTTTTTTGATTAGGTATTCACTACTAAGGTGAGTTAACTTGTGGCGCTAAAGTTGTGTAAATAGTTATTTTCTATGGCTATAACATGATGATATCTCAGCTGTTCTTGATAGATTAATGAGGTACATTGTATGTCTTCAATTTAATTTCCTCACCTGATAACACGATTACTTCATTGTGTCACAAATATAACAAGAAATCAGGACTGACATGAAATATCAAATTTCAAGCAATGACAGATCTATTTACTACTACTTTTTTGAATGATAGGTCTGAAGAACCGAGAATACATTCATGCAAAAGGCAAGTCCTGATATCGAACCGCATTTAGTCGAGAAACTGGTTCTTTAAGGCACCAGTGCAATAGACAGACATACTTTATGTGACCAAGTTACAAATTAACTGTTTGTTGCAGGTCACATACTGAAGGCTAAACCTCAGATCAAAATTAAAAACTATATCACGAAAAATTGCAATAGTTCAAAAAACATTTATTCGCAAAAACTCGACAGCAGAAGTTCTGAAAGGATGCTACTGCATCACTCGAACATGTGCCTGCTCATGTTTTGAAAATATTCCGATATGGAGTAAAAACTGTGGTTTTGGAAAAAATCTCCATTATTTATTCAAAGACAAATCTATTTTCCGTTCTGATATGTGAAGCAAAATCCATAGAATTCCTTTGAACCAAGTCTTTGCGTTCTGATGTGATCTTTATTTCTTGTATTACATTAATGTACATCGAAGTGCTTCTGAAACAGAGGAGCAATCTTATAAATTTCAAAAACAGTGGAGTTTATGTACAGTCATTATTTTATATTGGATTGAAAGATTCCCACAATAATTCCTATATCGAACCCCTACAAGTATTCTAATTCTTTTTTTTTGCCAAATGAAAACAGAGCATCGGTTGAGTTTTCTCAAAGCAGATACCATAGTCTATGTGAGATTGGATAAGTGAACAGAAAACCAGCTTCTGTGTAGCAAAGTTTGTGATAGAATTGATCCAAGTGAAAATAATGCAAAAGAAATGTTACCTTTCACGTAAGTGATAAGGCATGACCAATTCACCCTTTTATCTAAGTTGAAACCCAATACAATATTCAATGCACTCAAATATCGTTTTACCTCAGCGATTAATGAGTACCAGAAAACACGTATTCCATAATGTTTCAATTGAACAAAAATAATCATTTTTTCATATGAAAAACTTATACGAAGCAAGAAACTCCTTAATGTTTAATAGGCGCACACCCACGTCCTTCTTCACCTCCGCGGCGTCGAAACCAGATGATAACTTGACACAAATACTCTCTCACATTACGACACCCTGTTAGCCAACAGTTTCTTCTTTCAGAAAATTTGCATGAGCTTTGAAATCAAAAGTAGGTTTATGGAATTAATGAATTAATTAATCGAACGACGTTCCACTCGAATTTTTTTCGGATCGAGAATAAAACCGCCACTCATAACGCATGCAGTAATAAATTGCGGTGCAGATTCAACTCAAATAAGGCGTAAATAATGGGTGGGATTTAATAATGGGAAACGAGAAACAAACGTGTGGTGCGATGCTTGAATAAAACCGATGGAATTTATTAATAACTCTCCTTAAATATTACTTCATTCTCGGTGATGGTCCGCGTTGCCCCATTATTGTAATTATAGAGTACAGCGCGAGTCAAGAGGCGGCGATTGGCGAATTCAAATGATCGTTCGAGATTTGCTGATTCGTGAGAAAAATGCACCGCGCCCACGTGGAGGGATTCATTTCTGATTTCCTGCTTATTGATTCAACGTTCGATATCTCTACGTGCAGATGCAAGTAACTGATTTGTAGAATATTGAAGATGGACAGATGGACTTCAAAATAAACAATGAATTATAAAAATCATAAAAGGAGCAAAATGCAATCTTTCATCAATTATCTATCAATGATCATTAATACTGTTACGAAATCTTCTAGCGCCTGCCCTGTCGCTAGTAAACGCATAATAATATGAGGGGTCGAAGAGAGAACGTCATTTTTCCAGGAACTCTTGATTCGCGTGGAGAATTCGATTATCGAGATTTGAATGGAAGATTCTCCATAAGCGTAAGCAAGTATATAAAAGGGAGTTCATTCGGAGATAGTTATT
Source organism: Zygogramma bicolorata (assembly GCA_032362365.1). Classification (NCBI taxonomy): domain Eukaryota; kingdom Metazoa; phylum Arthropoda; class Insecta; order Coleoptera; family Chrysomelidae; genus Zygogramma; species Zygogramma bicolorata. The sequence continues at coordinate 4,137,054 of JAVJAQ010001667.1, forward strand.
CAGATAGTTATCAGAGTTTCTAGCTTAGTGGAGAGGCGGAGAGTTTTATAGAGTTTTTATCGAGAAGAGCTTTGGTATTGCTAAATGCAGAAGTCGAAATAGAGAATTTCTATTACAGAGAGTTTAAGTACAGAGTGTTGGATAGTTAGCGGAGCAATTTGACTGATTGTATTGTATTGTGATAAAGTTGTGAAGAAAGTAGTTTGGTGTTGTTTGGACTTTTAATAAACGAACCCAGGGATAGATCGAAACAATATCAATTAAAAATTTTGTTACTTCAATATTCGATTGGCCCAACAGTCTAAGCAACAACGATTTTGAGTCTACCTTCACCAAAAACCATGACTGAGGAGTCATTCGATTCGGAATGCCATCTAGAAACGTTTTGAGAATTTTTAATTTAGACACGGAAAAATTGCATTAAAAATCGGTAAAAATTACAAATCGATTTCATATTTTACAAATATCTCGAGAAATATTGCAAATATCCTAAATATATAAAACTGTATCACCAATCTTCATAAGATCAATTTGAAGGAGAAGGGCTAAAAAACGGGAAATAAAATTCTGGCGCCACACGATTCCCCTATTTTCCAAAAAAATATGCTCAACTCTCAAAATATGATTAATAACGACTCATTCAGATACATAAACAGTTATCCATCAGAATCTTTCCCACAATTTGCTTATATGATTAAGTATGTTTTTGTCAAAAGAGACATTTACAACTCGTATGAAAATTTACATAAAACCACGATATTCTATAGACTGAAGTCCTCACATTGATATAACTCATTGAGTCTATTGATGTGAGCCTTTTGGACAGATCCCCTTGAAAAAATTAGAATACTGACTCTCTCTCTACCCTTCAATAAATAATTTATGGTATGGCAAAATTAAAAACTCAAATTACATTTTTTTATATATTCCGATTGTTTCGAAAAAAACTGTTTTTTTCATAAGTTAATAAACTACTTTTTGGAACTCAATCGAGTAAAAATAGTTATTCTCAATCGTTTCATAATAGTATATTATGCAACGATCGGGATACGAAACGAGCCGAAGATGAGTTTCGTATGGTTTATGCGAGTGTATTAATAACCATTACATGAGAGTTGCATACGCTATTTTATCTTCACCCAATAAATAATGAAAAACTAAAAATATTATATTGCTAGGTATTTATATTGAACACAATTATAGTAGGTAATCGATCGTATTTCTTTGAAAAATTCTTCAAAATTATGATTAATGGTATAAGCACGGAAAATACAACAATGAGAAATGAAAAAAGAAAAAAAAATTCTGCCGAGGTCAGGAATTGAACCCGGACATGACTATCACAGCGGGCGCCATTGACCACTCGGACATGAGAGCTCATATAATTTGGTTGAAAATAAAAACATATGTGTTGCATTTGTCAAATGAAAAATATAATCCTTTCGATTGTATTTTTTTCTTGTCTAAGACATCTGTGGAGGAGTCGCTGGTAATCCTTCTATATCTCTGCTATAAGACATTTTCATACGATTATCGAAAACTGACTAAATTCTTCAAAAATTCAATACCTACTGATTTTGACTTGAAAAACGCAAAATGTAGAGCTTGCACATCATGCTTGATTGAAAAATAATGGGTTTCTATTGGTTGAAAATCTGTATCGTAATGGATTTAATTATAAAACGGGTTGTGGGCATATAAGTGTATTATTAGAGTACGGGTGTAGATAAAGAATTTTTATGTCTTATGATAGCATTTCTAACTACTAAATATTAATATTCAAGAACCACTTTTCTCGCAAAAGTCCTCATTTATATTGATCAAACATAATCTGAAAAAAAAAATTGCACTTTCCATTTGTTCCAATGAATTTTTGCGCAATATTTGTCTGAATAGCTCAAAAAATAACCAAAACAACCATTTCTGGAAATGCTACGTTCATAGGTTTTATCACAGATTTATTCCAAATATATTGATATATTTAGTAAAAGTTGGGATATCTTGAATATAATAAAATACCATCGTTACAATATATTGAAAAAAATCAAAATTGCGATGGAAATCGAGTTTCAACTCGCCGCGGGAAATATCTTTTCCTAGGATTACACCAATTTATCAAAATTTTGGAGATACGGTGAAATTCGGCAAAAATAATTAACTGGAAATAACCCTGGCAATACCACAATAAAATCTTTCGAATTTCCTATGCAAAAATGGATGAGATCAATTTCCTTTGTTGAATAATTTCTTATCTGTTTTTAGCTGTCTATTTTGATTCTGAAACATAATTTTATGAGGAGAAAAGTATTATTTTATTCGCAAAGATGTGAATAGTTTCTTGTCTTAACAATATGTCTACACATTATTTGAATTTTTAGATATTTGAGTGAATCGATTTTAGGTCATTTTTGAGTGTGATAGTGTCAGGTGTGCTCTTTATCTATATACTCTTCTTTTCTTTTCTTTTCTTGTACTATTCCCATACAATTAATATTGTCTACGTTAAAATGAGGTATTATTATTAGCGAATTGAAAATTTGACATGAAACAAAAGGAGAGAAGTGTTTGCGATAAACGTCAAAAAGAGGCAAATTCAAGTTATACGAGAAGCTGATGACTATTAGGTCGTCTTTCATTGACAAGGAAATGTTTTTAATTGAAGCAGCGGGGTGGGTTTAAATCTGCCATACTATGGATTTCAATATTGTTACGATATTTCCTTGGGTTCGTCAATTGAAACACCAAACAACACTAAACCACTTTTATTATAACTCTCTATCACAATACGATACAACACAATCACTTAAATCACTCTGATAACTTTCCAATGCTCGCTCGCTACTAAAACTCTCTGAACTAACAATTCTACACCTTCGCACTAAGCAATAACAAAACTCTTTCCACTTAGCTCTACTAAACTCTCGTCACTTAGCTCTGAATAAAACTGCCGAATCACTAACTTTCTGTAATACCAATTCTCCTCTCGCAGCGTATATGCCATATATATATATATCTGCGTGCCAATCGAGAATCGTCGAGAGAAGCCCCGATGACGCGTCTCGAATTCTCTAGACGGCATTACGGTTTCTAGGAAAATGACGTCCGCTACAACGCGATTCCCCATCTGCGTTTACGATCTGGTCAGGACCGGCGCTAGGACGTAACATTATCCCCCTCTCAATTTTGATCGTCCCGATCAAACAATATCTCTTCATTCCCATTGTAACATTTTAGCCTCTCTAGGTGTACGACTTTCATTTTTGTTCTAGGCCTACGTTGAACCCTGTACACCAAATCATTTATCCTGCGACGAGGGTTGTACAGCGACACCAGATCTCCATCTTGAAATCTGCCAGTATTTGTCTTCCGATAGTACCGCGCCTTCCTCCAGTCAATACGCTCTGGCATCTCTTGTTGTTTACTTCTTGATGGTTGTTGAATCGATAGGACTTGGCCAATGTTGACTTTCTGTTTGACCAAGTCAGCCCTTCACCCGGACTTGTCCGGAATCCGATGGCTGCACGGTGCATTCAGGGACTTTATTCTCTGTGACACGAGCTACTTCCTTCGACAATGCAGGGATTCTCGCAGTTTTCAATAATCGCAGTTTGGCAGGTTTCGTCCTTTCCGTTGGAGTTGTAAGGACAAATCCTTCTTCTCCGAACCTTATGATCTTTTGCTCATTGTCGAATGATATTCCATGGTCACCGATCAAGTCCATTCCGAGTATGACTTCATCTTCTATATCTGCGACGTAAACTGTATCTGTGATGGTGAGTCGCCCAAGAACCAATGTAATTTCAGCCTCTCCTCGAATAGGTGCGTTTTCACCAGTGACTGTCCGAATCACGACGTTGGATGAAATAGGCTTTACGTTTCCAGGCCGAAGGATGTCGCTGCGTACCAAGGAAATTGCAGCACCGGTGTCTATTGTGCATATTACATCCATTTTATTCAATTTCCCTGGAATGGTGAGGCTCTCAGATGTTCTTTCCAGCCTGTTAATACAGATGACCCTCGGTGACCTTGACCTCGCAGGTGATTGCGAACTTGGCGGCGTCCTGGCAGGTGAGTTGTATTTTGGTGGCATTCTCACCTTGCAATCTTTCTTGAAATGCCCTGATCTTCCACATCTGTAACATTTTCTCTGTGGCATTCTCTCCCTGCAGTCTTTTATGAAATGCCCCGGCCTCCTACATCTATAACAAATCCTCTGCGGCATTTTCACCCAACAATCTTTTATAAGATGTCCTAGTTTTCCACATCTGAAGCATGTTCTTTTCTTCTGGGTGCTAATTCCACCTATCAACGATTTGATTTCTTCCAGAACCTTCTCGACTGAACTATTTGTTGTGCCAAATCGTTGTTCCGGTTTTTCTATTGAAACTGCACGCACTTTCGGCATCGACGTGTTGAAGGCCGCCTCCACTTCTAGCGAACGTACCAAGGCATCGCTACTCCTTTTGAAACTTGTGAGTCGCAGAGTTCTTTGGATTTCTGGGTCTCTAAGTCCGTCTATAAATATCTGCACAGCCAACTGCTCCTTGAAATCTCCGGGCGCATCTGGGTACGCCAGCTGGAACATCTGCCTCAAATTCTTGAAGACTCTCACCTGATTTTTGTGTGCGAGTCTTTATTTGGGCCCGGTACAGCTGTTCTCGGTGTTGATCGCCATACCTCAACTCTAGTGCAGAAATCAGGTCCTCATATTGCTTCTGCTGTTCCATGGGTATCGATTGTAATATACCCAAAGCTGGCCCTCTCAAAGCTACTATGAGTGCCGTTGGTTTTTTTTCTTCGTCCCATCCATTAGTCTCTGCCGCAGCCTCAAACTGTCTACGATACATAGCCCAAGATGACTGACCGTCAAAAGTCGGTGGTTTTACGGAAATTGTTGATGTGGCAACCCTGTTCCGGCGATCCTGGTTCTTGAGGCGAGCTATCTGCCTTTCAAGTCCTTTCACTTCCTCTCGCACTGTATCCACTTTATCATTGACCACATCGATTTTCTTAACGTTTTCCTTCAGTTCTCCTTCTAGATTTGCTTTTAGTTCTCCCACTCGTACTTCAGTTTTATGTAAAACATGCTCGAATAACTTCTCTTGATGTTCTCGAACGTTCTGGAAGTCTGCTTTCCACTGTTTTTCTATTAGAACTAATTCGTTCTTTTGTTCTTCTCTCACCTTCTTCTGTTCTTCTAGAATTTTCTGGATTGCTTCTTCTCGTTCTATTTTTTCTCGTTCTCGTTCTTTCCTCTGTTCTTCGAGAATTTCCTGGAGTGTTTCCTCTCGTTCTTTCTTTTCATTTTCGAGAATTTTCTGGAGTCCTTCTTCTCGTTCTTCCTTTTCATTTTCGAGAATTTTCTGAAGACCTTCTTCTCGTTCTTTCTTTTCATTTTCGAGAATTTTCCTGAGCGATTCTTATCGTTCTTGTTTTTCCTCCTGCCATCGCTTTTCCGCCAATTCTTTTTTCTCCAGCCGTCGCTTTTCATCTTCCTGTCGTCGCTTTTCCTCTAATTCTTTCTCCTCCAGCCGACGCTTTTCATCTTCCTGTCGTCGTCTTTCCCAATCCGCAAATTGGTTTTGCATAAATTTCAACATATCCTCCATCGTATCGTAAGATGTACTTCTCGTATTAACCATAAATTGTTTTTATTTACCAGCAAAAATTCCACTTCCGACACCACTGTTACGATATTTCCTTGGGTTCGTCAATTAAAACACCAAACAACACTAAACTACTTTTATTATAACTCTCTATCACAATACGATACAACACAATCACTTAAATCACTCTGATAACTTTCCAATGCTCGCTCGCTACTAAAACTCTCTGAACTAACAATTCTACACCTTCGCACTAAGCAATAACAAAACTCTTTCCACTTAGCTCTACTAAACTCTCGTCACTTAGCTCTGAATAAAACTGCCGAATCACTAACTTTCTGTAATACCAATTCTCCTCTCGCAGCGGAACCTGTGCCGTATATATATCTGCGTGCCAATCGAGAATCGTCGAGAGAAGCCCCGATGACGCGTCTCGAATTCTCTAGACGGCATTACGGTTTCTAGGAAAATGACGTCCGCTACAACGCGATTCCCCATCTGCGTTTACGATCTGGTCAGGACCGGCGCTAGGACGTAACAATATTAATTATTAAACTACTAAGAAAATGAATTGCAATAATTCATCAGAATTACGTCGTCACCAATCAGCACTTCAGAATATGGTAGCAGAATCAATTAACCGCCTTCAAGACTTATATCTTCGTGCTGATCGAGAAAAATCGACACGCTCCAGATAATTTTCTCAAGCCCATATCAGATAACCAGATAAACTAAATTCATATAATCAATTTTAATAAACGGCAATTTCTTAACGATCCCATTGCATTAATGAAAGGGCTTTTTGCAACTATTAGCGGGGACATTTTGCAACGATATTTCATTGTGAATAGCGATCATAAACGACATGAAACACTGTAACTGCACCAGCAGTTTTATCTGAACGTGTTATCGAGATCGCCCACTATGGCCGTCTTGCCGGATCGATTTTCATTGTGTTCAACTTTTAATTTGTTGCGACTAACGAGGCTGTAGGAAGATTCATCATTAGAATGGCCTATTTACGACACATTTAACGATCTGTTCGCATCGCTCTATTTCGCGGATATTTCATAGTTGTCTGCGATTTGTTTTTGAAAATATGTTTATTTTGTGATCTAACGCTTAACAAATCGAACGCTCAATATATCGAGCAAGTGAAGTACCTACTGCTTTTTGGCTTGAGAGTTCATTTTTTTCGATGGTTTCATTCAAGCTTATATTTTTTTTTGTGAACTGAACGGGTCTTGTCCCTACCTCACCCTTCATTTTTCTCACGACGCTCTGATGTGAATATGAAGCCATGTTTGAAATGTATTTTTCGATAATTAGTATATTGTATACCAGGTAGGAAGAGCCTCGACTTAGCAATCTTCACAGTGGTCCAGAAATATGGCTTTATGGGTAAAATAATATTTTTCAGCAAATCGTTTGAAATTCGACAGATTTCAATGAAGTTTGAAAAAATCGCGAATAATTCTATTCACAAATAAATGGTGCTTTGACATTCATAACAAAGTTACTTGGGTTACTATGTAAACTGTTTTCAATCATTCATAGGATATTTTTGTTCCGATACTGGGGTGGAGCTGGAGAGGAGTGCATATCATTCCAGAGTTTCGAAGGAACAATAAACTAACAAAAATAGTAGTATATTCGTGCCGCACCAATAAACTCCCTTATTTGTTAGTTTCTTGTTCCTTCCACTCCACTATCGGGATAAATATCCCAACTAAACTTATGTAGAACACTCACAACATTAAAAAAATATCATTTCTTTACTATGAGGAAATGATCATTGCCTCTCAGTAAGGAAATCTTGACTTTTTCTTCAAGAAATTCTGACAGGAATGTCAAAATTTGCGAAAATGGTAGTTTGTACAACAAAAGAGGATATGGTGGCCATATCGCATAAGGAGGAAGTTTGAGCACACACTTTCGAGGGCTATATGGCCAATATCCATTCGAGTTTTACACTTGATTTTTTCTTCGATCCGGTAAATATTTCAGAACTCTCTATCAAGTATCATATTGATAATCAATTTTAGATATAGAGTATTCTTTCGATATTTATGAAAAACTCAAAGGAAAGAAAATGTATTAAATTCAATACTGAACGATACTAATTCAATTAGTAATATCGAAATAAAAAAAAGGCTGAAAAAAGTCGGTTTTCACAGAGGGCTAACACTATAATCAACTTACCACTTGGACTTAATAATTTCAGTTGATTGTTGGCGTGGGGAGTATATGCAAGTCTTTCAATTCCACAAAAGAAATTAATTGTAACAATTCAAACTTGACTCAATAAAGTAGAAAATATTCCAGATATAAGTACATTTATTCATGCTTAAATGAAACAACTTGGATTTCGTGTTGGTAGGTAGATAGATCAGAATTGTGACGTTTCTAGAAGATTGTCCCTGGTATAATATTTTTCACAGTAAATGGTATTGACTTATTAACTGCAATTAAACTACCCGATTTAATCCCATTGTGTACAACTCAAGGGTCTAATTGGTATTATTATAATCCTTCAGTCAATACCATTTATTGTGAAAACTACTAGTATTTTTCACAGTAAATGGTATTGGCCTATTAACTGCAATAAACTACCCGATTTAATTTTATTGTGTACAACTTAAGGGTCTAATTGGTTTTATTATAATCCTTCAGTCAATACCATTTATTGTGAAAACTACTATAACCAGTATTTTGTTCTCTGTGATTGGTGGAATTCATATCCAATAGTATTTTTCACAGTAAATGGTATTGGCTTATTAACTGCAATAAACTACCCGATTTAATCCCATTGTGTACAACTCAAGTGTCTAATTGGTTTTATTATGATCCTTCAGTCAATACCATTTATTGTGAAAGCTACTATAACCAGGTATTTTGTTCTCTGTGATTGGTGGAATTCATATCCAATAGTATTTTTCACAGTAAATGGTATTGGCTTATTAACTGCAATAAACTACCCGATTTAATCCCATTGCGTACAACTTAAGGGTCTAATTGGTTTTATTATAATCCTTCAGTCAATACCATTTATTGTGAAAACTACTATACTTTGTGTAGATTTGAAATCATATCCATTCAGTTGACTGGAATCGCCTACTTATCCATGTAAACTTTAAGGAAAACAACATATTGACTGGTTGGAGTAGAAAATAGTATATTACATTACTAGTGTGAAAAATCACTTTCGCACAAGTAATGTATACTATTTTTCCTAGGACCACCTATTTCATCAAACAATATGTAAACATCATATCCTACGTATAGTGAATTGCCTGACTAATCTTACGTTTCATTTGTGACAGTCTATGTTTGAATATTGTTTCTATAAAAAGTTTACATGGATTTACAATTACTTTTATAATGAAATAAAGAACTAATGATAATCAACGTTTATGTGAAGAAATGACATCAAGTACTTATTAGATACAACTGGGAAACTAATTGAAGTTTTTGGAACCATAAAAGTTAATTAAATTACTAGAAATATCATTAATATAATAATGTAAATCGACTAACGAGATATAAATACATATCTCTGATAACGTTAATTCAATATGAATTTCGGCGTCAACACTTTTTTTCATTTATTTTTTATTAATTTGATGTTTATTCCAGTTTTTATGTAAATAATATAAATAAGGAAGAGCAATTAATGATAACATCTGTAAATCGTACAGGATTCACGAGTTTGCCGGCTTATTGACAGCCGTGCGGAAAGTACTTTCCGTAAGAATAAAGGTGACTTTCCATGGGAGTAAAGAGAGTGCGATATGTGTTACTTCCCTATGTGGTCGTAGGGAAAAGATATTTCTTTACTGTTGTTAGTATTATTAATAATAATAATAATAATAATTCGTTTATTCTCAACAGGTTAACACCCACAAGTAGAAAATATACAAGTACTGAGTATGATGAAATACAATTGGAAATATATATATAAAAAAAAATTATTTAATACTTCCATAACATCGAATTTTTGAATGTATTTAAAATAGCGTGTTTGCTGTCATGATGAATGTCACAATCGTTGGATATTTTATTGAACAGCTCGCACATCACAAACACAGGCGATTTCTTTAGTAGATTTGTTTTCGGATTCTTGTTATAAAAGACATTCTATCGCACAGAGCCTCTAAGTTGAATGTATTCAATAATGTAGCATGGTCTGTTCCTCTGGGCGGATAGAATCCATTGCATTTGAAGAACATAAACTTCATGCACCTACGTTGAACAGATTCTAAACGCTGAATGGAATTTTGATAGATTGGGGACCATATTAAAGTTGTATAGTCGACCTTACTTCTGATAAAAGTAACATACAACATTTTGAGAGTATTCACATTTGAAAAGTTACCCCAGTTTCTGGAGAAATATCCCAGCAGCCTCAATGCCGACGATACAGCATTGGATATATGGATGTCAAATGAGAACCTTCGATCAAACACAACACCTAGATCCCTAAATGTGTCACAGTTTTCAATTGTCGTAGTATCGAGAGAATATTTGTAAGTTATTGGATGATGTTTTTTATAAAAGGAAATCACTTTGCATTTGCTTAAATTGAGCTGTAGCCTATTTTCATTACACCATCTATAAACTTCGCCGACAGAGGTTTGTAAGTGACAACAATCTTCTACGTTGTTGATTACTGAGTATATCTTCATGTCATCTGCGAAAAGTAAATGAGGGCATGGTATCCTTTTCGATACATCATTAATGAACAGTAGGAATAAAAGTGGCCCCAAATTAGAACCTTGTGGGACTCCGGAAGTAGAAATGTACTGATTAGATTGTACACCACCGTATTCGACAAACTGAATTCGATTTGACAGGTAGGATTCGCACAGTTCTCTTAAAGACTTTGAGAAACCGAATTTCTGAAGTTTTTTCTAGCAATAAAAGTGGTCGATTTGATCAAAGGCTTTTCTTATGTCGGTGTATATAACATCTACTTGTTTGGATGAATCGAAACAGTGAAATGTATTCTGTTATGCTTGCCAAGTTAGTTACTGTCGATCTTTTGGACATGAATCCGTGCTGATTAGGTGCTATTATCATTCTAACAGAGCTGTATATTTGATCGTAAACAACAATTTCGAAAAGTTCCCCAAAGTTGCACAATATTGCTATTGATCTATAATTTGATACTAGTGATCGATCGCCAGATTTAAATATGGGACATATTTTTGACCTTTTCCATACCTTAGGATAGGTTTCAGAAGTTACAATTAAGTTGAAAATGTGTGGTTCCACCAACGCATGAATACAGTCTTTGACAACAAAACTTGGTACGTTAACCACTCCAGCGGTAAGTTTATTTTTTTAAGTTTTTTACATGCCTTTATGATGTCGTCTTCAGAAATGTTCTTGATCGAGACATTAAGGTTACTCCATGAATCAAATGCAGTAGTGGATTCAACAACACTAGAATTCAAATGTACACTTGAGAAAAATTCTGCAAAGCCGTCGACTATTGATTGAGGAGTGTCAAGAGTAGTATCATTGAATTCCATACAGCCAGGGATTCTTGATTTGTTCTTTTTGCAGTTTATAAAATTCCAAAATTCATTTGGGTCACTAGTTACCTGACTTTCCACTTCTTGTACATAAGAGGCATATGCTATTTTTATCTGGGATTTTATTCTAGATCTGAGATTCTGGAATGATTGAAAATAACTGTTGATTTTGAACTTTTTATAATTCTTATGTGCTGATTTCTTCAACTTTATATTTCGGATTATTTCCGAGGTTAACCATGGGGGGTAGTGATTCTTTTTTTTTGAATGATTGTACGTTGGAATGCTTGCATCGATAGCTTGATATAGAATGGAGTATAGATAATTGCAAGCTTCATCTACATTAGAAATATTTTTTATACCTGACCAATCAGTATATAATAACGAGCTGTACAATAACTGAAAGTTGGCTCGTCTGAAGTTGTACTTATGACATAAAGGATTGTATTTAAAGTTATCAGTGTTGTCACAGTGGGCTTCTAAAAGAATGTTCAAGGCTGGATGATAGACAGAGTCTTCTTTAGTGAACGGGTTGAATTCTTTGACTACTGTGCATTGAAAATTGGCTACAACAAGGTCAAGTAAATTATTTTGTGCGTTGAGAGTTGTGTTATACTGGTGAGCGTTGAGGAAGCTCATGAAGTCCACAACCGCTCTAGATTTAGAATCTGTTGGGTCAGAGTAAAATGAAGGGGCGTTAAAGTCGCCCATAATCATTACTTTGCAATCTAATCTAAAGCAATCGAGAGATTCAAGTACCTCGAAGAACGCCGCATAATCACTCGTCCCTACTGATGGTGGTATTCATACAGTAAGTATAAATAATACATCTTTAGAAAGTCTCAACTTACATCCTACGATGTCAAATAATGGAAAGGCTTCACAAATATCGTTCAAGTTCAGAAATGTAGCTTTGAATTTGTTTTTGCAAGCGAGTAACACTCCGCCTCCAGTTTGTAGGCCCACTCTTGAAAACTGCCTGTCGCAACGGAACACTGAGTATGATTCTGGAAATATCTCACTGTTATCGACCCCACTGGAAAGCCAGCTTTCCGTAACACTTATTATATTAAAGTAATTATCTTAGGTGTACCGTTGATGTATCTTATTTTGAGATTTCTCTCTCCGTTTTGAACTCTGAAATCTAAATTTTTCTTGACCTGTCGATAACATTCAATCTGACGTGGAGTTCTGTCCAGAGATATGGCTATATTCTTGTATTTGTCTAGGCCTTTTATTAGTTTGGCTTGCCTTATTACTTTATGAGCATCCTCTTCTGATTCGAGGACAATTTTTAGAGGGCGATTTTTATCTGGAGAATATTTTCCGATGCGGAATAATTTGAAGTTTCTGAAGTTGTTTTCAACTTGGTTCAACAACTCCTTAGTGTTATACATAAATGACTGGAAACAGTTTCCATAGTAGCCCAAGTATTTTTATTACGAATGTCGAAGTTCCATTTATTTGGGAATGAAATTATTCGCGATTTTTCCAAAAGTAATTAATATCTGTCGAGTTTTAAACGATTTGCGAGACAATAGTATGTTTGCCTCGTAGGAAAAGCATCATTCCTGGACTCTGTGTTGCTAATCAGCAATCTTCTCAGTCGTCCAGGACTGCTCGGCTTTTCCTACCTGGTAAACAATATATTATTCCTTGGAGTACGGAAAACTCGACTTTTTCTTTGCGAAATGTTGTCTGGAATGTCAAAATTTCCTAGCGATTTGTGGAAAAAATATTTTTTCAAAGAGGATGAGGAAAGAACAAATTGTAGCTATGTGAAGTCGAAAAGAGGCAAATAAACTACTGATTTTGCCACTATCAATTCTTCGCTCCTTCCTTTTATAATATGTCATCTTTCGATATGGGAGTAAGGAGTGTATTATTCGTTTTCAGGACTGGAAAAAGTTTCTAAGTTCCATTATTATTGCATCACAATATTCATAATGGTAACGAAATATCTTTCAGACTGAACAACTGTATAAGAATAATGCTCATTTTAGGTCTATTCGTGGAAATGCAGGTTGGGGCCAATCCTAGTTGAGAAAATTCATTATTCCGCAATGGTGTTCAATAGTTTGCATTCATACTTCAAATTCCACATTCAAAATCACAAATGAAAATTCAGTTTTGGAAAGTCTCGCAGTTTTCGACAAAATACTCCATTAATCAAGCACCAGAGGTAGGCGGCAAAATCTATTGTATGGTAAGTTGAAAATGAGTAGTCTTTTGAGAAAGTCATTTATATCATAAAGCTCCGCATGTCCGCTTCGTAGAGCATTAGTGTGGTTAACGGATGGTCGCGGATTCAACTATTGAATTTAATTTTCTTTCGTCAAAGTTTAGCAAATGCAAAAATTAGATATACAGTGTTGATGGAATATTCAATATTTATGCCAATTCTCATGTGTGGGCATCAAAACTCGCTCACTTCGTTGAAGTATCGTTGAAGGGTCGGGGACTTGCCACGATCGGTGCTCTTCTGAATTATTGTAGTCAATCGTTCTACCCCTTGCAGTATCAACACGGATGCACAATTCCAACCCCTTTGTTGTGGACTTGGAGACCTGACGAACCTGTCATGCTCAGGAATCTTTTTTCAACAAAACAGTTAGGATTTGGAACTGACGTTTTTCCTGAGGTTTACAAACTTCAAAAATTCGAACCACATGTTTGGTTTGATTGTTAACTTTCAACCACCGAAGTATGCCGTTGACATAATACGGATTTTCAAAGAGCTTTTTGCAAAGATAAAATTCACTTCCTTTTTTTTTGTTCCAGGATTTGAAGCATTCAGTGCTTCAAAAACAATATATAATGTGGTTTTGTTCATCAATTTTTTGATGAGATCACTCTTTTTCAGAAACAATTACTTGTGAAATTTCAATAACAAAGTTGTCATCTGTCAACAGTGACTTTCAAGGCAGAAAAAAATCACTAGTAGAACTGGATAGTTGCCACTGCAACAAGTCCAAATTTGCAGAGATTTTTCAGCTGTGATATCTCCAGGACATCGATATAATTAGGGAAAAAATGTCAACACAGTTTTCGAATGCACGTTATTTGGAGACAGCCCGACGATAAAGGCGAAGGGATATTGCCTAAATTAACGTGCTTGAGGAAGTTGTGATAATTAAAATTTAGCTATTTATCAATCGAGGGATATTCAGTGATTTTTTTTCTGACAGGACAGTGACATATCAAATATGAATTCAATTGATGAATTATCGAAGACTTTGTGTCAACATCATGACTTCAAGTGATAACTGACCGTGAAAACAGCTCATGGGTAGTTAATTAATTATCAGTGTAATAATGTTTTCATTGGTTATTTCGACACACATGACTAGAAATAGACAAAAGGACGATTCTTCAACCAAAAAATTTTCATTATTATGTTCCTTGAACTGATATTAGAAGTAAACACTTTTTTATTTTTGTTATTTTTCAACTAAATCTTACGTTTGCTCCCGAATAAACACTTTGCTCGAGTGAACAACTAATAATGCACATACTAATTAACGATACATGGCTATCTGTCCGTAACAATCGTGGATATTACCCAACGAATTTTTAATTTCTGAATTTGATTGACTTTGAATGACATATGAGATCAAATCAAAAAGGAAGCCTTCTAGAGATTTCATAACTAGATTACAAATTAGGTCGATGGAAACAGCGTCAATTGATTTCCTGTTTCCTGACATATTAAGCTAGCTCAAGGGTTTCAACAGTTTGGATGTTGCAATTGATTATCAGTGATTCATCTTGAAGAAATAGCTGAACAAAACATTTTTCTCATCTACCGAGCGATTGAATATAGAGAAAACTTGAATGTATCTCAGTATCCCAAGAAATACAGGGATTATAGTTAATATGTAACTATTATATCCTCCAAATACCCAAGGAAAACAAGGAATTCTCAAAAACAAACATCGATGAGCTTCGATATACAATAGTTCCAGCAAACCAAATACTTTCTGAGCACCAAAGAGAATACTTACTTTTAATTAGTGAAGCACTGGTAAGAAGAATGGTGTATTTACCTGAAACAAAATAACAATTTATGTTGGGTCAGGGTTGAAGTTAAAGTAAATGGAAGACAATAGCCACCACACATGAAAGAATAGTCGTAGAACAACTCGAAGAAACAAAACATGTGTATCAAATCCTAGTAACAATGTAATCAAAATTGAATAAAAAGTTTGCACTTCTATGAGCATCACTTATACTAAATTTTAATTTCTACTAAGGTTTCCTTTTACGACCCCTAATTTCAATTATATCTGTTTGTTTCCCTTTTGATGCCCATATCATTGTGGATAAGATTTAACGAAACTGAAGATGGTAGGTAGTGTGTCGAACCGTCCGTCATTATACAGGAACATAATCTGAAAAACTAATAACTGAAATATAATAATCGATTTTTGTTTTTTATGGAAGATTGACTTCGAAACCGAAACGTGTTGCTGGCGTTTCGGTACTCGTGTGATTGCGAAACAAAAATGGAAAGTGATAGATTCAGTAAAGCCCCCATAAATATTTCAGATATGAGTAACATTTCGTGGAGCTAATAATAACAATGTGAGCATAAACCATAGGCATGACTTATTGACATTTGTTCCTTACTTGGTGAAACACGCTTTTGTATAATCCCTCCGGTTATGTATTATGTATTAAGCGTGCCTGTATACAGGGTGTGGAAAGACTGGTGCTTCCAGCGAACGAAGCGGATGATCAATTTACTGCAGTGAAACATAATGACATAATGAAAATGAAGTTCATTTCAGTTCATTTTCCTTGTTGAGATATGGGTAAATGAGTACTCATAAAATAATATTCTTTCAGAGCATTCTCGATGTATAAAAAAAATCAAGAACGTCCACAAACGAATTTGATTGAAAATCACCAGCTCCCATTCAATCAATCTATAAATACATTCTACAATAAAAAAGAGGTTGACCCACTGACTTCCATTAAAAAGGAATTGGGTTTCATGAATGATAAGATATCGATGGCACTCAATACAACTCAACAATGTGTAGTAAATAATTATCATCGTTTCGAATCACACGAAATCCTCTAGCGATCCTATTATATATACATTGTATAATTTCAAAATTGTAGCTAAGACAATGAAATTGCCTTTTCTGAATTCCACGGATGAAACTACCTGACATATTGCAAATAAGAAATTGATGTGAAGTATAAATGATAAGAAAATGGACGCAATTCTATACCTTTGTTTGAGATTCTAAACAAATAACATAAATATATACCAACTGATATGAAAGATGAAGAATATATCCATTTATTCCAGCATTTTCTCAAGGTTCTTGATAAAGATATATTATCATTGATATTTGACTTATTGTTCGGGAGTTGATTCGACGGGAAGATATGTGAATAGATTTACTGGTAAAATCAGCCCACGGATAATATTTGATAAGATACATTCTTGGGGTTATCAGGTGGGCCAAATAGCAATGGAACCTCAGATGGTAATCGAGACAAAAGATGATAAATTCAGGAATCACTGACAAGGGACAATTGAAATTAATTTACAGCCGTTAATAGATATACTCGTTCAGATACGAAAAAATGACAAAATGGTTAAGGCTTTCGCGGCCGAGGTTTCCAGTATCATTACTTTGGTTCGGGTTTGAAGACCGTCGTTTTTTGGAATTTCTTCCTGACGATTCGCTAGCGCGAGTGACTAGCTTCTTCTGAGGCTCATACATCTTGAGTTAGAGTCATCGGACTCTAACTCAAGCTCAAGATGTATGAGCCTCTGAAGAAGCTAGCCACTCGCGACAGCGCAACGTCAGGAAGAATTTCCAAAAAACGACGGCCTTCAAACCCGTACCAAAGTAGTGTTACGAAAAAATGGATTGAATGAACTTGGGTAAGGTACATTTTTAGTAAAAAATACTGAAACAACCATTTAATGTTAACATCGGAAAACGACTATTTTTTCAATGATGCAGAAAAGAATCATTGAATCAACTGAGTCAAATGAAATTTCGGGAAGATGCTCGTAGAAGAATTTCACAATATAATGGGATTTAATGAGTCGGTGAATTTTTACTCCAATAAAACGCAAGCATGTGCAAGAAATCAGAAAATCGTTCATCCTGTCCGTGAATATTATTCTAATATTGAAGATATTGTATATTCTAGTCACTGTCAACGTTAAGATGAAGGAAATTCAGAAAAGAAAATAGATGAAAAATAATATACAGTAGAAGGCAAGATATAATTTTCAAATGTCAAGAAATCTCTCTGTGTAATAGAAGTTGCTGAAGGTAAATGTCTATTTCCTAATTATAATCTTTTTCAAGATTCCATCTGTGAGAAAATATCAACACAATGCTGATAGGTATAAATCATTATAGCGAAATGCATATTATGCATTGTCAGATCGAAAAAGAAGATGCAGAGTTCGATTCTTTTCAATTTAGAGAGTAAAATTTCCAAATATTGATATTTTCTGAATGTATACTATACAACAGGAAGTACATATCAAGGTAGGAGAAAATTTGTGTAATAAGACTTCATTTCAACATTTTACTGAGCCGAAGGAAACAATTGCTAAAATAGGTAACTTCGAATTTTAACTCAGAAATGGTTAGTCCGATTCTCATAATGGAACCAGTGTTCGATTGAGAACTGAAAGACTTATCAAACGAGGTTTCACATGACCAATGGACCATTGAAAAAAGTAAGCGCCCTCTCAGAAGCGAGTGATGTCACACAAATAATTTGGGGGGGGTACACATCGGTATTGTAAACGAAAATATGTTTATTCACGACTAGTATATAATGTAGGTATTATACTTATGGTTTCTGTGGTATAATGCCATATATTATTCCCTTAGGGAATAATAGCGAGGAATTAATAGTAATATTCTTCATTCCCTTTTCTAGTCCTATGTGCAGTGCACAAAACGTTACTACTGAATAGTACCAGGTCGTGTGATAAATCTTTTTCAAGCCATCACAATTTCGTCAAGCCCCAAATAAGTTGGTTCTAGAAACTGCAACGAAATATTTTCGTTGTTTCATTATTTGCTAAACGTAATCATCTGATGTTTCCAATACATTTTTTTCAGAATGACTCAATCATATTCTTGAAAAAAATTGTACGAAATCAAACCGGTTGCAAAAAATGATTAGTTACCTGTCTTTCTCAGAATGAAATACTTCACCTGCCAAACTCACCTGTATTATACTCCCTTCCTTTGTATACCGGTCGAACCATTTTATTGAGCTTGATTTATAACACCGAAGGAAATTGCCCTATATTTCAACAAAGTGGTCTGAAGGCAGTATTGAAATGGTCAAACATTTACGTTTTCTAGAAGCCAAGTGAATTTATAACTCTATTATGCAGGTCGTACGTTGAACAAATTAAAAAACCTCTCAGGTAAGCTTGATATACAATTTGTTTGTTCTCAATACTAACCCATGTTTTCGAAAACTTACTTCACGCTCCAATCGGAAAGAATAGTCCATTAGATATGCCCAGAAAAAAATCCATTATTTACCAAAATATCGTGAATTGAAGAATCAGCTATTAAGAGCGGATGTCAGGTATAGAAGGAAAATTACACATCATAAAATTACCGAAACTATCTATCATTGTCGTTTATTCCAATTCCTTTACATTAGTTCCAATAATTTGATAATACACGAATGAAAACTTCGATTACGGATTGTTTTTCATGAAAATTTTGAAGGCGTTATTATAAGAATGAACATCCTTGTCTCTGAATCATTCGAATGAGACAAATAGCTCATCACAAATTCAAAACAGATAATACTTTTACATTTTACGAGACATTTTACTATATAATTTCCTGAGTATCTTCTATAATCAATTAGCTTGGTAAAATCGCAATCAATAACCAAAGTTGATGATGTTTGATTACCAACCAGTATTCTCAATAAAATCAATCCTCAATAGTTAATACCTTTCCCATTGTTTTTCAATCTCTTCTGAATCAGAGAATGGTAGATTCATCCATAGCATGAGACCCATTAAAATGCTTAAAACATTGTATATACATCCTGAAGAAATATGACAAATTCAGGGGATACTTGAGACTTGCCAATGATTGATAAATTCAAATGTATAATGACATCGAATCAAAATGAAGAAAAATACCGTTAAGCATATGGTTTTTGTTGGAGTCATTTCAGAGTAGATTTGTTTTTCAGCAAGTCTTGAGCATTTTTTTGACTGAATCAGTTGATCTGTCAACTATTAGATGGAGTTTTCACTTTCCTTGGGAAACATAAATGGAATTTGATACTCAAATAGTTAGTTAGTAGTCTCAAGGACTATTTGCATTCTTAAAAGATCTTCATTCTTTATCGTGTTTCCTTCGAATTGTTCGACGCAGGTCGAGGGATTTCATCTCTTCATTATAGACGAAAGCGATTGCTCAAAAGCAAAATTTTGAAAGTTATGCAAAAACACATTTTGGTCGATTGAGCTTGGTGTAGAAGGAATATACGTTGACATTATCCAGAAAAAATGTGCAATCCTCAAACTTCAAAATCGAACACAGGAACCATGTAGTACCTGAGAAGTGACCTAAAATCCAGGTTTATATTGATCAGTTCAATCGAATAAGCAGGTCTAGTACAGTAAATCTCTGTAAAAGCAGTCTAGCTTTCAACTTTTTCATCGGTTATCATCAAGATGCATAAAAACGCCTGGTGCGTTGACTGATATGCTTTCGTCAATTCCTCTCTATCTGAGAAATCGAAGTGATAGCTTACATTTCTTTGACGGTAGGTGATATTACACCCACGAGTGAATTTTGATACCAATACATTCTGTAGTACACAAAATTTGTGTAGACAGGCAACCTTTAATAAAGCTTACCCCTTACAAACAAGTTTTACAGTTTGATACTTCGGTTTGAAGTATTCGAACTTGGAATGCTTTTGGAAGTTCCGATAAACTCAATATTCAATTCTTTTCCATTTAGTTTTGTTCGTTTCATTTTACGTTGTACTTTCCACGTTTTGATCATTACTATGGCTATTTTTGATTAAATTTTTCCCCTCTACTTACTTTCATAATGAAGCATTTTGCATTGTTTGTGCTGTTTGTAGTGCCAGATCTAATATCAATCTCTATAATATATCAAATAGCTACCGCAGGAGAATTATTTCTTAGTATTAGAAAATATATGATGGTTTCAACACATTTCGATAATAGAAGATAGTTTTGCAAATTTCCAGAATTGAAACTGATTCGCGAGATGATGAAAACAAACTTCATCTTGAATAACCTTTCTCAACTTTCTTGGATATAAATTATATTTGTGTGCTTTACTGATTGTTTTTTTTAGCATTAGTGAAAATGGTTGTAACGTGCCCAGTTGAAAAAGATGCAAAAACAATAATTTAAAATCATGGAATTAAACGAGGGGTTGACCACACGGGAATTCCGGTGTACAATTGATAGGAATTCCAGGGAACTCCGAGGAATTCCGAGAAATTTCTAAAGAAACTATAGGGATTATTATAAGGGAACTTCAATTCATTCGCGCAATATCAAAAAAGCATACAGTAAAATTTCAATATTTATACAAAATCATAATTCAAAAACGAAACATCGGTGTGAAGTAATCCACTTCCACTGGACGAAGAAAGTTAAAACCTTTGTTTTGAAAGAGTTTGTGGCGAATTTTCAATTTGAAATACATTTTGTTAGCGACAAATAAGCCCGATGACAACAATCTTCATGATCTGATAGACATCTGATATGTCCCTGGAGGGGTGTGTTGGGGAAGTTTTTGAAATGATTCGATAACTTCTTTCAGTGAAAAAATAACTCATTCTGATTCAAATATTTGATAAAGGCATGTGAAACAACCCAACAAACTTTGTTTCATAGTTTGTGCGGCCTCGAGAGGGGTGTGGTTGGGGGTAGATTATTCAGATAATCTGATAACTTCTTTCAATGGAATAGAACCTAACTCTGATTCGAATATATGAATGAGACATGTGAAACAACCCAAAAAACTTTGTTTCGTAGTTTGTGCGGCCTCGAGAGAGGTGTGGTTGGGGGTAGTTTATTCAAATAATCCGATAACTTACTTCAATGGAATAGTACCTCATTCTGATTCGAATATATATGAATTGTGCATGTGAAACAGCCCAAAAAAACTTTGTGTCCTAGGTTTTGTGTTTGTTTTTGGGGTCAACCTCTGCGACTGCTATTATTTTCCTCAATATTTCAAAAATGACGTGTCTTGAAATTTCACTCTACAAGACGAAGGGATGCCCTTGATTGTGAAAGAGAGACTAGATCTTAATTGGCAGACAAAACATAGGTTGTCAACATTGTTGCCATTGTTGACTGCAGTCTTTTGTTTGATTTTTGGAGTTTATTTGCAGCTCCATCATGTTATTTGGACGGTTTTATATAATTTATCGGTTTGTAATAAAAAGATGATCGGATATATTGTAGTTCAGTGTCAACTGTTCTCATTTGAGTTTATACAGGGTGAACACACCGGTGAAAAATAGGTAGGTAATATCAAAGGATTATCAATAATTTTTGATATTATGGAATATACGTTTTTGAGAAACAGTTTATTTTCGCTTTATAAGCGATGACAAAAACGTATAAAAAGGATTTTCCCCACAGATTGAGTATCCTGTAATCATTTAGCGGTTGAAAATAATAGAACTTACCTACTCAATATACCATAAAGTGCCAAATTTTTTTCAATGACAAATTGTATTTTTTCGATACTTATTTATTCTAACGGATTCAGAACTTGACTCTATAAAGAAAAATCTCGAGAAAAATGATGCTAATAAAACAAACCTGAGTGGAATCAGACGATCCGTTCCCTTTATTTTACGATTGTGACGTTGCATTATATAGATGATTTATTTTGTTTCCGATATAATGAATAGCATCCTCAATAAAAATGTGAAAAGTTTCGATTTGTAAAATCCGATATTATTCAGATCGGGTCATAATCATGACATGGTCTACTTGAAAGTCTAAAGTTTATGTTCCACTCAGAAATCTCAAAAAAACTTTTGTGCGAAAGTTCCGAAATATATCATTCAATATTTCGTCGGATTTCCTCGGAATTCCCAGTATTTCCGTCATTTAGTTTTAAAATTCTATCGATATTTCTTCAAATTGACATATTTTTTTTGTGTGGAATTCCGAGGGAATTCCGGTTTAGGGGAATTCCAGTGTACACATGTTTCCTCAGTCGGAATAAAAGTTCTCTTGAAGGCAATTCTTCAGTAAGAATTGTTCGAAATCAAGAAGGCGAGAGATCAAGAATTTAAGTACTGTTTGAACGTCATTATTATGTGGTAGATCAATATTCGTTCCGTAGTTTTCTGGGTTTGTAACCTATCACAATCTGAAAAAATAAAAATTAATATTGGAATATATACAAGTGTAGAAGGGCAGATTTTTAATCTACCCTGAAAAGTTGCTGCGTCTATTGAGAAACAGTTCTTTCTGGATAAAACAAGTCCAATTAGTCAGCAACTTCTCGTTTTATCAAATTTTTACTATCAAAAAAATAATAACTATTTGTCCTTCAGGTGGGGCAGCCATCCGCGATCCATATCAAGCGAACTCATAGATATGCATTCTTCACCAGATAGCATGATGAAAGCAGATTCCTTTAATTTTCGTTTCCTGTCATTGCTCTCTTTCGTCATAATTTTAATGTCGTTCCATTCTACTGTGTGATCTCCATCGGCAGTAAGATTGTGTTCTGATAATTCAGAACCACCTATCTGTCTGTTCCGGATAAGATTGTGTTCTTATAATTTAGAACCACCTATCTGTCTGTTCCGGATGTACATTTTGTGTTCACTCTTTCACACTTCCAATGGTCGAGACGTTCCACCGATATATTTTCGACCGCACGAACAAGGAATTCAATAAATAAATTTTTTTTGTGTTTTCCGATGTGTTATTTGGTTTGGTATGTGTCATCATTGACCGTAAAGTATTTGTTGTTTTGAATGTTGTTCTAACGTTATACCTGTTGCCGATCCGTTTTATCTTTTCAGACAAACGAGGGACGTAAGGTATAATGTTTGACACAAGTAGTGTATTTTGTGTAGGTTGTATGTCTTCATTGTGGAATGTGTCCGGATTTTCAGTTTTTGTCAAAGTTTTTTCTATGATTTCTTCTGGATATCCATTTTCTTTCAATACTGATTTTATGATGTTTATCTATTCATAAATTTTTTCTTTTTTTCTTGCATTTGGAATTACGATTTTTCAGGTGTAAGTCAAGGCACCAGGGTTTTTATGCATCTTGGTTATCAGTATTGAGAGAAATAATCCGAAAAAAGGGAGAGATTTGACCTCTTAAGGGCCCGCCACAAGTAAAATCTGTCAGAATGTTGATTTTGTGCTCTACATTTGTGGTTCCTTCCTTGGCATGAACCCTCCATGCCATCTCTTGGTCCATATGGCACATGACGCGGCAAAAGATCAACTCATTCCTTGGACATCGATCGAAAAACATCCTGGACGTCCCATCCCTCTTCGTCCGGCGTAGATACAACCAACCCCGAGAGAAAGAAATGATATTGCATTAGGGCGAGGAGTCGTGCCCGTAATACGGATTCCTAAGTTCAGTGGGTCAGCGTCGTCTAGGGACCGCCGAAAGTAGGACGCTCCGAAGGCGTCACGACGCACTTACTCGTGTCGACATTGACTTTCTTGGGCGGAAAGCGGGACGTTTACTCGATCGATCGACCCCAATACGTTATTAATAAGTTTTGCGATCCGCTCGTGTCGGAAAGTTATTTGATTATCGGGAAATCTGGAGAGGAAGGAACATGTAGGGACCGGCGCGAATGAAAATATACGAGACGGATACAAAACTTTTTTATGCGGCTATAACACAACACTGCTCTATCTTAACTGTTTCTGATAGAACATACATTGTTTGTCTGCAATTTAATGTCCTTGCCTGATACCTTCAATGTGTTACAGTAGGTTATTATTGTGTAAAAAATAAGGGTTTCCATGGAATGTCAAATTTCTAGCAATGACAGCTCTATTTTCTTATTCAATTGTACCTATATGCTGATTTTGGATGACATTACATTCGTTGAACCATTTCGCTATTATCTGTTATAGCCGTAAAAAAAGTATAGTGCGAAACTCTCATAGAATGCTTATTTCTCCACTCGTATGATTTGCATCATATGAGCCGTGAAAAATGACTATTATTTCTTGCTCGTTGAACAATATATACTATTTCACCTTCGAATTCGAAGACATTGTGAGTCACTTCGAAGTTTCATTAGTGAAGGAGTAGAGTTATTGAGAAATATTTCGAATAATAATTTCAAATCCACTTGACAATGGAAGTAGTGGTTCAACATCCAAATCAACTCGTATCAAACCTATTGGAAATTCAAATTAAGATCGAAACGCCAAACTCCAACTGAAGAGCACTTTTTCATCTATCATTTGAGGACTTTGGAAATCCCGAACCGTAAAATTTTGTTAGCGACTATTACAGTTTTTGGTGTTTTTTACTTTTTATGTGAATGTTAACCATGAATTGTGCTTGATAAAAATAAGTAAAAATTTCAATCCTATTCCAAAATTTCAAAATAATATCGCAGCGCCAAGACTACAATAAGCACCACTTGTGAAGGAGCGGAGTTATCGAGAAATATTTCGAATAATAATTTTAAATCCACTTGACAATGGAAGTAGTGGTTCAACATCCAGATCAACTCAGATCAACTATCAAACCTATTGGAAATTCAAATTGAGATCGAAACGCCAAACACCAACTGAAGAGCACTTTTTCATCTATCATTTGAGGACTTTGGAAATCCCAAACCGTAAAATTTTGTTAGCGACTATTACAGTTTTTGGTGTTTTTTACTTTTTATGTGAATGTTAACCATGAATTGTGCTTGATGAAAATAAGTAAAAATTTCAATCCTATTCCAAAATTTCAAAATAATATCGCAGCGCCAAGACTACAATAAGCACCACTTCGGTAATACTTTGACATTGTTTGAAACTTTTCACCAGAGGGCTCATAACTTATCTCGAAATCCCAGTAAGAGAAGAATCATGTTTTCAAATGAAATAATACAATTGACAATAATAAAATAACCAAAAGAGAAGGTTCCTGAAAATTTCTAAATAAAATCAATGACAAATTGAACTGGCCAATAAATAAAAGAACGAGAAAAATAGGAGAATCCGATAACGAACTGGAAATAAACGAATGGAATGAGTGAATTATTGAAAAGTTGATACAGATTGGAAAGTGATCCAGAAGAAGACATCCTTCTCATCGGAATACATGTAATGTCTACATTCTCGCTGAAGTCTATACACAAAAGTAGTTATACGAAACAAGCTTACTCTGACGAGATAACAAGTTATCACACACCATTTCAGTTTCCAACAATGAACCACTCCATGAGCCATTTTCTTGAGTTCAGCATTTGTCACTCATCGGTACAAATCCATTTTTATTGACGAAAATACTGCCAATATTCCAGTAAGAAATTCAAACATTGCTTAGTTGCACCAATCATTCTCATAAATGAATAAGATCCGTAAGATATTATTGGATATAAAAAGCATTTATTGAAACTAAGACAAATTGTATAACATATCTGAATCTATCATTTGCCACCAGCCTTCTGTGATAGCAACTCGTGGCCAAGATGCAAGATTGGAGGAACAAGCTTCCAGAAACAAAGCGGTCGAAAATAAATTTTCTGAACGTAAGTTTTTCCTCATAAAAAAATATCCATCATCAAATCTTTTAGGAAAGTTCGAGAGTATCAATGTCTGAGGTTTGCTATAATTTCGATTAAGTATGGATATTTCGAATGAAAATCTCTTGTACTTATAACAACTATGTTATCAGTTATCACAATGATCGTCTCATTTGGGAATTCACAGCTTCATCCAGAAAGATGACAGAAGTATATCTTATTTACTATTTCCCACGTACTAATTGAAGAATCGGAAGATTTCATTGGATTAACCAAATTTTTGTGAAATTAAGGCCAAGAATAGTATCACAAAAGACATGCACTTTCGGCACCGTGTTTGTACAAACTTCTTAATAAAACCTCAAACACTCGTCCTTCGAATATTCACAGATTATATTTCAACACCCTGTATACCAACTCGTCAAAGCAAAATTCACTGCATATTGACAACTACGATCGACAAATATGAATGAAGAAAAAATAGGGTCTCGAGTGTCAAAGAATAACAGTGCGATATGAAAGACCATCCTATATAATACGTTTGACACAGTTGCATCGATTGACCCCAATAAAAAAAGGGATATTATAAATTTATCTCTCCTTCGTTAAAAAAGAGATACGAATATGTATTACACACTAGCATACACACACGCCAAGATAAATTATTCTAGTAAAAATGTGCCAAGGTTGAAGCTATATTGTTACAACAACGAAATATTGGCCATTGTTGTGAATGAAAATTAAATAATTGTATGTGATTACAATGCGATGGTTGTCTGTCTGACTGTTGCATAAAGACTCGATGTTAGCGCTTCATAATTGAAGTGCGAGCGAGTGCATATACCAGCAAATTATTCCTTCCTACGATTCATGGATGATGAGATGTGAAAGGCGCAATAATAAGTAATCTCGGAAATATACATTCAGAAAGGGGCGAGGAGTTAGCGCAGTGTTGAGGGCTCGATCGAAACGAATCAATAACATGGGTTAAATGTAGGAGGAAATTTTTAATAACCGAATCAAAAAATAGAAATTACAGCTTTGAAGAAGTACAATAAAAAAAATTACAACAAATACTCCCTGTTGATAGGTAGGTGTATATAATTCAATTACGTTGGATTCTTTCACAAAAAGGAAAAAAGAGTTCATCTAAAGGTAATCCCCTGCCTATACGGCACGAAGGGCACTGAGTTACTTAGATATCACTTCCTTGCTCAATTTGTATACATTTGTATACCTACCATATGAACAATGAATCAAATACATAGCATACATATGAAAAATCTACAGAGCTATTTGCAGAAAATCTCACTCATCAGGATATTTCATTCAACCCCGAACAAGATTCCGTTTCGCGCTGACAAAATTATGTCGTGTGGTCTTCGGAGAAGAAGAAAGCAAAACAATAACTTCTCAAAGTTTATTCTCTCAAAAATACCCGAGAAAATCAAAATTTTGAGATTCCTGTAGACCTATATTTGTTGAACATGGGCTTCTTACCGACGTTGTTCCGTGTTCATAATCGATATAGTATGCTTCATAAAAAATATATCTCTACTACCACAAGCTTCATCCGAACTTGTAAAAGATAATTTGAACTCCAATGATGATCAAAATTTCATCGATTACTGTAACCCATTAGTGAACATAAATTTCAAATTCATTTATATTTATATTTACGTCCAGACAATTTGTTCGTTTCGTCATAGTCCAAGATCCCAGGGCCCTCAGACGTTACTTATTTTTGAAGTAACGAATTTTACGGTATAGACACTCTTCTATGTGTTATAGCATTTTCTTTTTTCATCCAGTATTTTATTCGTATCAAATGCTATTTCTTTCAAGTTGAGGCTTACGTTTGACTTGTCAACTTAAACCGTATAAACAATTGGATGTCGACCTTGAATCAGCTGAAAGATACTTCCTTTCATATTCCGTGAGCCGAGTTGTTAGTGTACGCTGTTCTCATCATTACTCTGAACTCGATGTGTTCGTTGTTACTCGACGTGAATTCCTAAGCATGCCATCTGGAGGTTTTGGAAAAAACTATTGTATTTTCAAATATTAGTCTTTTGTCATTAGGTTGACATTCATCCATTTAAAAACACTTGACATAGTCAGTGGGCATACTTGAAGACTGGCGTTAAATCAAATCATCTTTGGAACAATCTGTTCAGGCCAGTCTCAAATTACCTACACAGTAGGTTTCGGCTGGCACCTGTCAGAAAACAACTACTCCCCTGGCTAATACCACGAAGGGCATTGAATTATATCCGACTAGGTGCCAGTGCAGGTTTCTTCACAGAAGTAAATCCTGCATTTGCTTTCGTCGATACAAATGAAGGAATTGATTTTCAATTATAGGGACGGACACACTTGCTGCAAGGCAGTGCCATCATCAACATAAAAGTCGATGATTTCCCATAATTAAAAATCAAACTCCTACAAGAGTATCAAGCCCCGGCCAAAGTTGATGCAAACAACGAAGTTGTTACGCCATCTACCAATGGACGAGCAAGTGTGTCCGTCCCTATAATTGAAAATCAATTCCTTCATTTGTATCGACGAAAGCAAATGCAGGATTTACTTCTGTGAAGAAACCTGCACTGGCACCTAGTCGGGTATAATTCAATGCCCTTCGTGGTATTAGCCAGGGGAGTAGTTGTTTTCCGACAGGTGCCAGCCGAAACCTACTGTGTAGGTAATTTGAGACTGGCCTGAACAGATTGTTCCAAAGATGATTTGATTCATCCATTTATACTATTCAATATTACCTATTATAGTCTCAACCTGTTTGGACATATTTCTTTTGATGTAATTGTATGACGTCACCGTATCGACGAGAAAAGAAGACTCAAGATGTGTGTGAGTTAGAATGCGCTGTGTGTTGATTTTTGAAATTTTTTCCAAAAAAAAGTCCTTCGAGTGCCATTAAAAGGTTGAAACTGCCCTTTTGTCGGCGTGACTTCAGAGAGGCAAGTCATAGGCACTGACTTCCTTCTGAATTTATTTTTTGTGAGAATACGTTGAAGTATCTGGTTATGTAGCTGCTCATTTTTGCTTCTGTTGAGCACAAAATTTCCGTCTAAACCCGAGAGGTATGTAAATTTAGTATTTAGATCTTGTTGGACTTTCCTTCGCCATTTTGCCTTTTTTTGTTTGTCGAAATTGGTTGTAACTGAACCTATTTCACAGGGTTTTTCCGTTGGGGCTCGATTCATCCATTTATTTTCTCGGCGAGGAGTAGAGAATCCTTTTGATGAGTTTCCTTTTGAGTGTGATGTCGAGAAGTCTAACATGGGTGCCATGAGGCCGTATTCAGCAGTCACGTTGTAACCGAACCATAGCTACAGCCCTAACTCCGTCGAAGTAAGCCAGACCTGATGTAGTTCAGTTATACCGAAACATTCAGCATGCAGGTGTCGTTGTAAAGCAGTTTTGGTTTCACTAACAGCAGCTGTTACGTTTAACTCCAGTTTAGTTCATCCAGAAGTACATCCCTGAATATTCCCCGTTTGATACATCCACTCAACAAGTTCATCACCACCACTTATGGACCGTCTAAGGAAGGGCTGATTCCGTAGCTGTAGGTATCATTTCATTTATTTTAGTCATTTAGTATCGCAGAACATATTTGTTCAAATTTGTCCTTGATACTGGATACCGTTCCAGGTTGTACATATACCGTTCCAGATTGTACATAGCTCACTGTATATTTCCATCTCTTCATTCATTATACTTACGTAATAAACTATTTTTGGGCATATTGACTTTCATTTCATAAAGCTGTCATTGTCAATATTTTTGTTTTCTGGGTTTCATAAAATCAAATTCTAGTGGCGCCTAACATTTTTTATTTAGCTATCAATCGATATTTATTTATACTTAACTTGAACCCATGCCCAATGCCGCCAGACGAAGAGCTGCCGTTCGCTGTGTGTAAAGTAAATTTTATGCCACAGTGTTTAAGAGTGTGTGTGTACTAACTAGTTTGACTAGGCGGCCCGTTCACAGGTAGCAGGTAGAAAAGGTAGACAAAAACATAACTTACTCCCGTTAAATTCGAAGTGCTGATTTTTATATATGTCACATAGAATATTATTATAAATAAATACTTCATATTAACAGACCGTTTCTGTGGGCCTTAATTCCTCCCAGACGCTTGAAACCTCATAAAAAAATTACCGAACTTTTTTTATATTCGAAGTCTTCTGCTTTATATATGATGTTTGGGGGGCTATTTTGATACCTTTTGTGTACAGCCAGACCAATCCGAAGGGCCAAACATTCTCCTAGACACAATCAAAGTTCCTCTGTAAGTGCGAGTGTAGGGGCATTATGCAAGCGCTTGAGCGTGAGCGAGAGCAATATATTATGTTTTCAGAACTACTCTATAGTGTAGCCGCTGAAAAGATAGAATGATCACGTGAAAGGCACGCACTTTTTGAATGTTCCGCTCCCCAATGTTCAAAGTCCGATTTACACCACTCAACAAAAACGTCGCCGCGTCGTCCTCCCATCAACTCTTGGGATGCTTTTTTATAAGTGTTCATTATTACACCTTTTTCCTCTACAGTTAAATGTCTTTTTTTTGATCTTTTTCTTGGAAGTGAAAGAGTGTTTTCATCCAAATTATTTAATTAACGTAACACACGAAAATACAAAGCACAAATGAGTACAGTACAGTGTAAACAGTTCTTGATTTATTTCAGTTTAGAAGGCGTGGCTATGCAGGCATTTACTGTTCACGCGTCCTTGAATTCTATCGTTTGAACAGCCCGACTATAGTAGTTATGAGGTGTGTGTGTAGTTGTTCAGTGTGTGTTGTGCTTCTGTCATATCATATCATATCATATCAATTTTACTGGTTCGATGGCGATCAGTTACCAAGTCTTGTCAGTGAATTACTCGAAAATGAATTAGGTATGTTGA
Organism: Zygogramma bicolorata; assembly: GCA_032362365.1. Taxonomy (NCBI): domain Eukaryota; kingdom Metazoa; phylum Arthropoda; class Insecta; order Coleoptera; family Chrysomelidae; genus Zygogramma; species Zygogramma bicolorata. Next base: position 4,167,904 of record JAVJAQ010001667.1, read on the forward strand.
GTTCACATCAAATTCATTTTTTATATGCACAGCAATTCATACCTTCAATAATGTTTTTTGTACTTTCAGAAGAATCGAACAAAGATAATAACGATGATGACGACTTGAATATTGAAATCGAGGATTGGTTCGAGGATGAAAGTCGAAACTCATATGAAGCTAACTATGAAGATTAAGACTTAATTAAATAATAATGGAAAAAGATCATATTTTTACTGTATTTCTATATTTTTTTATTAATATAATAATAATAAATTGTCATTTAACTCAATAATTTGTTGTTGAAAACAAACCCTTCGTAGGCAAAAAAATTAATTGTTTCGGGGAACTTAATAAAAATTTTAATTGTGTCTGGGAGAATGTTTGGCCCTTCGGATTGGTCTGGCTGTACATAAAAGGTATTAAAATAGCCCCCCAAACATCATATATAAAGCAGAAGACTTCGAATATAACAAAAGTTCGGTAATTTTTTTATGAGGTTTCAAGCGTCTGGGAGGAATTACCGCCCAAAGAAACGGTCTGTCAATATGAAATATTTATTTATAATAATATTCTATGTGACATATATAAAAATCAGCACTTCGAATTTAACAAAAGTAAGTTATGTTTTTGTCTACCTTTTCTACGTGCTACCTGTGAACGGGCCGCCTAGTCAAACTAGTTAGTACACACACACTCTCAAACACATAGAAGAGTGTCTATACCGTAAAATTCGTTACTTCAAAAATAAGTAACGTCTGGGGGCCCTGGGATCTTACTCTATCACTATTTGAACGAGTATTCATTTATTTTTACTTTTCGTGTGTGTGTGTTATGCTGATTAGTGACTAATTTTTTTACCAACTTTAAATTTTTGTTGTATTATTGATTTTGATTTGAATAATGATATTTAACTAGCTTAATATTTTTCTTATTTATTTCGTTTCGTTTGTCAATTCAACATATTTAGTCTTAGTCTTAGGGGACACCAGTTTCATAATGTTTCTGTAGTTCAACTTGATGATATTAATAAAAATGGATTCGATTTCTGGTATAATGTCCTGAATATCTCTGAATCTGTCGAAATATACCAAAGAGTACCCATTCAATATTTCGTAGGCAAACAATCGCCAAAAAAAGGTTTTTCCTTTCTGGAAACCACTTCAAAAATTTCTAGATAGCATCTACAGGTGATGATGATTTTACTTCCTGTGAAATTCTGATACGTTTGCAATAAAAATTTCACAACACTAACATATCCTATCAGACATATATAGAACAATCGAGCTATAGTAGAAAGGCGAAGGGATAACACTCTTGAATATTTTAGTTTTCATTCATGTGGTTCACTTCTGGGACAACATACTGAAAGAGTTTTCAAAAATATGTTTTGGAGACATATTCGAAACGATTATCAAAATTCACAGAGGGTCTCCGATTCGCAATCACGAATATTTAGCAACCGTATCGATTAGATTTTTGGAATTGATGATCATTACTATTTTTCTTATATTCAGATTCACACGAAAGGGCAACCCTGTAATGTTCAAAGAAGATCGCGTGAATCACGGCACAGGAGATACAAATTAACATTCACTTTGAATTTTTGAAGTTTTGTAAGCCTCAGGAAAAGCCTCTCTTGGTAAGGAACTCCAAAGCTCAGCTGTGTAATTAAAGAAGGGTCACTGAGGAAGAGAGGTTCGACAGGTCTCCAAGTTCACAACGAAGGGGGGGGGAGTCATCCATGTAGATAGTGCCAAGGGTGGAACGATTGATAACAATTCAGAAGAGCACCTACCGTGAAAATATCTATAGAAGAGAGACAAGTCTCAGACCCTTCTACGATGGCCCAATGAAGTGAGCGAGTCTGTGAGCGAAGAATCACTAACAAGACAGATCGCCTTTCTCTGAATAGAGTCGAGAAACTTCAATGAATGTTTTGGTGCCGAACTCCATAAATGAGAACTATATTCCAAGACAGGTCGTATCTGAGCCTTCTAGATAATTAGAAGCTGACGAGAAGTGAAGTATTTCTTCGATTCTTTGCACGAAGTAGAGAGCCACCTTTCTGGGAGCACCTTTAGCGATCGATCTCACATGCCACTCATTAAATTACTTTGATAACGTGTTGTGAAACTCACGGCTTTATATTTCAAAAGATTTAATTTGGCAACCAAATGCAATCGATGAGAATATCCTATGTAGTAGATATACTATTTTGGTGCAAAATTATTGCGATCCTTCTGAAGTCATACGGGATTGTTCAGTAAAAGAAAAGTCTTTCATTTTTTCCTAGCTCACAAGAGACAAGCGGAAAAAACTATTCAGAATGAGTTTTCATTTTCAGGATAGAAAAAAGTTTTTTATGATATAAAACATTCAAACGATATTCAGTACATTTCCATTTTTTCGTAAATTCTGGGGGTTTTTGGATCTTATCGAAACTCATTTACGCATATCTTTGTCTACGTTGATAGCAAACGTATACTAATCATTCGAGTTAATGACTGAGCTCATGACGATAGCGCACATATGTGAAACATGTAAATAACTCCGAGGAAATCTCAACACAAATATAATATGCAGTTCTGAGATAAAAATGCGAAGATATCACAATGCTGCAAGGGTCGGCTCAGAGACAAACATTGTGTTAACCTACTTATCCAGACGCAGCAGATCGTAATAACAAACTCCAATTTGAAATGAGATGAAAAACTAGAAAACATTTATTTCAGATTAAGAGATAGCTGCATGAAAAATAGAGTATGTACAAGGTACATGCAAGATTCAAACCGAGAAAGAATCCATTACTGTGGTAGCGAGCGCCCAGAGAAAGTTTGTTGTGGACAAACTCTCACAGTATTTCTCTTTAATTTGAAATTAGAACTAACCTAAACAGAAAAATATTTTTTTATATCACACACATCAAACAAAACAAAACTGCCCCCATGAAAGGACGCCCGCCACTGCATCAAACTGAATAATCAAGGTACTATTCAACTCCGGTAACAAAAATAGACCTGTTAGCTGTTACCAATATTACTCAACGTTCTCCAAAATATCATAATAGTCTTGTGGGAAGGGGGTCCTTGACACCAATCTTTCGAGAACCAGCTGATGGAATATTTCGATGAAGATTTCAGATACAGACGAATGAGAAACAGTAGTTGTGTGAGTAAGAATAATCCACCGCGAAGTTTTCAATTTACCAATCAAATTAGTACTTCATTTGAAGGCAATACAGGCAAGGAGGCCTTTGGGTTACTCCCATCGTACGTTTACATTCGATGGTTGCGATTTCCATGAATGGTACATTTTTTGCAGACAATTTAATGATGTCACGGTAAAATATCTCTTCATCAGTGAAGAATAATTGTTGGAGTTTTATTCAGAATCCCCCCGATACGCTTCAAGATCAGTCCGTTTGTGAGTTCTTCAAACATGCAAAATTGTCATCAGTGTAATATATCTCCTTCCTCTTGGAACAAAAAGTATAATATAGTATAATAAGAAAATTGATATCAGAAACCTTTATAATTTGATCAGTGAAATGTTCTGCATTTGTGAGTAGTATTTGTAGGCAATTCGAGTACTACCCAGACAGGAATACTGTACTTCGGGTTATTCCTAATGATTATCATTTTTTTTGTGGGAATTCTATGTATCTAAACAACCGCAGATTTCCAGAGAAGACTTTCCAACATACTGATTGACCTTTACTATTGAAAAAGTATACATTGTGGATTGTTTTGATTCACTTTTTCTGGCTCATAACTAGTCCGATGAAATACGGTCTTGAAGATCTCAGAAATTGAAAACGTATCATTTTCAACATGAAAAAAAATTCATTTAGATTGTTGGAATGATTTGAGACGATATATTACCTGATACTATAGAGCCAGCCTCCACCAAAATCGCCAAGAGCTGTGTAATGGCTGCTTTTTTTATATGATATAGTATAGTACTGAAAGTTTGTTCATGACTCAACACCTATTAGCTATGCAGGGTGGTGGAACACCTGGCGGCGGCGAAGTTTGAAGTATACTGTTATACATTACGATTGTTTTCCACTAACTTTCTTAGTCTATCGATGAGAGAATATTGAATATTCCTGATTAGAAAACTTATTACGATAGTAAAATGATTTGTTTTGTTCCAATGCAAGCAGAATATACGCTTAATAAATGTGTGCACGTGGAAAATTTCTGCTAGTCATGGTATCAAAAATAAAATTCTCGGCATGAACCACATTCTGAAATGTCATTCAAATCGACCACAACTTGTTTTTCCTGTCGGGTCCGCATACGCGATTCTATTTTCAATGAAGAGCTCAACAAATTTCCACGAGTAGTTTTCCAGTTGATCATATCTCAACATACACATTTTCGAAAAAAAAAAAATTGAAGACACTTATCGATTCATGAACTGATCCATGAGTTATGAGATAACTTTTTCAGGTTTCCCGAAATATGTTTACGGAAAAAGGAAAATCAGTGAATGTGCAGGGAGCGTCGTGAGAACTAGGAAATAGGAATAAGGGGTAATTTCGAGATTTGGCAGCTAACAGATTAAGAGTTGAAACACAGTCTGTACAGACTTTTTGTGGAAATCATCTACCTTAACACCAATCTTATATTATTTGCACTCAGCGCGTGTTTCGCTAACAGGGTTAGCATTTTCAGGAGGAAAAAACTGATACTTTTTCGGTACACAAACATATAGCAGCAATGTTCCGCTATTGTAATTGAAGAGACACTAAAGGACTCGTGATTCATATCGAAAGGAATGAATGTCTGTGCAAGGTTGATTTCAATAGAATTCGTTTTCTCGGTAGGCACTGCAAACAGACGAACTAAATGAAGCTCCCAGCCGATGTCATTATTGGCATTCGTCTACGTAGACGTCAGAATTTGTCCACATTATATTTATACCTTTGACATATTCATCATATGCTTCATGAGGATTGCTATAACGGAGCAATGATGAAATTACTGACATTAGCGGAAGTTTCGATATTAAGAATTAATTGGTCCTAAGCGAGAGAAACCGACGCGACATCAAAAAGAGTTGGATGCTGTGATGGTAAAATGACTGATAAACCAGTAACGTTTTCGTCCTGAAAACTTATGTGAAGTCGTGGAGGTTTTCAAGGGACAAAGTGAGTATTCAATTATTTACTTATACAATGTTTCACAGTTTCAAATGAAAGGATAAGAAGAGATCGGGAAAGTGTCAAGAAGGCAAAGAACAAAAGTGGCATTCGATTATTGAGTAGCAATCTACCCGATTTCCCCTCTGTAATTTGTTTGAGCGTATTGACACTGGGTATATTTATCCGTTCGCATTTCTGCTTTTTCTTTCTCAATACGGCACAATAAACCACTGTTTTCCATTTATCGACTGAATCCAAATTAATGCAAAGACTGGGACAGCAAGCCTTCATTAAAATAATGAGCATTCCTGCAATATCTGGTGTAAAAATTAGTCTAAATCTGCCTGGGGACTCAATAAATGTCAATGATTCTACAAAAACTATCTCGTTCACACCTAAACTAGTGACTATGATTAAGTTCAAAGGTTTATAGATCACAACAGTAATCATTTGGCAATAGAACGGTACGAAAAACAGATAGAGCAGGAATATTCTTGTTCAAGACCTGCAGAAAAAATTCATATTATCATTTGACGACAAAAATGTTTCTGATACATATGCTTATAATAAATTGCGAAGCAGTTTGTAGAACTGCACGTCCTTCAACAACCTTTCTCTTTGACCTCAAAGAGATTATTTCACACATTTTTTTTAATCGTGGAAAATAAAATCGAAATGGAATTCTATGAATCTGATACAGGAAGCAAGAATAATTCTTTGGAGTGGTCAAAGTTTCGATAGTTCTGAAAAGGCCACAAGATAAGTTTATACTGACGATCTATTGTAAAATGAAGACACTAGTGATATTCTTCGAGAAAACAAGATCATCCGAACCCTGCCAGATAAGGATTATGATAGAAACATTGCACTCGTATGGAGGAAGGATCAGAAATCGGTGCAACATACAGAATATCCAAGAAATTTCTGGAATAACAAACAACTTAAGTCATGAAATCTGCTATAGTCGGGCTGTTCAAAAGATAGAATTCAAGGACTCGTGAACAGTAAATGCCTGCATAGCTACGCCTTCTAAACTGAAATAAATGAAGAACTGTTTACACTGTACTGTACTCATTTGTGCTTTGTATTTACGTGTGTTACGTTAATTAAATAATATGGATGGAAACACTCTTTCACCTCCAGGAAAAAGATCAAAAAAAAAAATTTAACTGTAGAGGAAGAAGGTGTGATAATGAACACTTATAAAAAAGCATCCCAAGAGTTGATGGGAGGACGACGCGGCGACGTTTTTGTTGAGTGGTGTATCGGACTTGTAACATTGGGGAGAGGAACATTCAAAGAGTGCGTGCCGTTCATGTGATCATTCTATCTTTTCAGCGGCTACACTATAGCTGAGCAATCAATTTTTCTGACTTTGAAAGAAATCTTCAGTTATACGACGCTTTTCTGATGAGTTTCGTCTTCCAAGTAAGAAACCCATTACTGTGAAGGCTAGAGCCAATCACAGTTGAACAGATTCACTATTCTGCACTTGTGTTCAAATATTTCCATTCAGGAATAATCATATCAATCTGTATACTCCAAACTCATCATGAAGAGCAAAGTGATAGTGAATTTCGAAATCTATAGCAGTTTTTAGCAGAACATTTGATCGATCCAGCACCTAATGATAATATAACTATTTATATACCAGGAGGATACCTATATAGTTTGATTTCCGACGGGAGGAAAATTTTCTCCTGAGATATGTATAAGTTTTCTTTACTACCTTTAAGATCGTCATTTCTATTATTATTAGAATGGATGCAGACTTTCAAAAACAACTACAGAAATTTTATGCGGCTATTGGGATTTCAAATTGAGATCGCAGCACCACATTCAAAAAAACTCCAAAATAATTTGCACCACTTTGACAACTATTGCCAATTGAGGTTTGTGACTTTGGAAATTCAAAATCGTAAAATTTTGTGAGCGACTTAATAGTTTTTGTGATTTTTCACTCTTTATCTACCCCCGTACTATTAAAATACACTTATATGCTCATAACTCGTTTTATAATGAAATCCATTACGATACAGATTTTCATTACGATACAGATTTTCAACCAAAAGAAACCCATTATTTTTCAATAAACCATGATGTGCAAGCTTTGCATTTTGACGTTTGTCAAGTCAAAATCAGTAGGTAAGTATTGAATTTTTGAAGAATTTAGTCAATTTTCGATAATCGTATGAAAATGGCTTATAGCAGTGATATAGAAGAATTACCAGCGACTCCTCCACAGATGTCTTAGACAAGAAAAAAATACAAGCGAAAGGATTATATTTTTCATTTGACAAATGCAACATATATGTTTTTATTTTCGACCAAACCAAATGAGCTCTCATGGCCGAGTTGTCAATGACGCCGGCAGTGATCAGAAACGTCCGGGTTCAATTCCTGACCTCGGCAGAGATTTCTTCTTCATTTTTTTTTTCTTCTCTTCATTTCTCATTGTTGTATTTTCCGTGGTTATACCATTAATTATAATTATGTAGAATTTTTAAAGAAATACGATTGATTACCTACTATTATTATACTATACTATATACTATATAAATACCTAATAAAATAATATTTATAGTTCTTCATTATTTATTGGGTGTAGATAAAATAGCGTATGCAACTCTCATGTAATGGTTATTTATACACTCGTATAAACCATACGAAACTCACCTTCGGCTCGTTTCGTATCCCGGTTTATGCTCATTGATAACCATCATTACACGATCGTTGAATAATATACCATGTTAACCATTAGAAATAATTTTAATCATATTCCAAAATTTCAAAATATCGCAGCGCCCCTTTGACCACAACTTCAAGTAATAAACACCACTTTGACACTATTTTTTTCACCAGAAGGGGCGTTTCGCTTATCTTGAAATCCCAATATGAAAAAATAGTAAGTGTTGTACAATCGTCATTGTATTGGCAACTCTTGTTGCTTTGACATTTTTGGTAATAGAAACATAACAGTTGTCACATTGTTTATCCCTTTGAATGGAGTCTCAATTCAATTCAATTCAAAATATGCTTTATTGTCTTAAGTACATACACACTTGTTGACAAAGCTTGTGATATAACATAAGTATGAATACAAACCATCATATACATAAGTATACAAACCATATACATAAATAAGAGATAAAAACAAATAGTACAAACATAGTTACTACAAAACAAACAGAAATTGCAAAAATAAGCTTGTATAAAATTTCACTATAAAACAAACAGAATTGTTAAAATAAGCTTATGTAAAGCTATCGTTGAGATATTTAAAACACTAATAGGTTCAGGTCAAAATTGAGAGAGATTAAAAATATTAAACCAACATCAAAACACAATACAAGGAAGACATTTTTTTTTAGAATTCCTGTAAAAAGTATTCATCCATATTATATAAAGGATTTGCGATAAGTAATGCTTTCACCTTAGTACGGAACATACGAATACACAAGATATTTTTTATTGCATTTGGCAAATGACAAATGGCTAATTATTGAAAATGAGCAAAGGCAACCTGCCTAAAGATCTCTCGTAATCTCTTGATAAACAAAAGGTGAAAACGATTTTGCTTGTGTAAAAATCTTAAAAAAATCCCAGCGGTCGAGAATTAGGTTTTCTTTACTTTATATACAGTATGTTTTCGTGTTAATATTGCATTGAATTTGACAATGTGTCATTTTTCAGGTGTTTGAATGCTAAACTGGAGTGATCTTCATGGGTGGAACGTAGACTATGCTCGTACACTTCGAATACTGCTATGTAATGTGAGCTGATGGAATCTTTTATGGGTTTTAGCTGAAATTTCAGATGTTTTTGGTTTTGTGAGTTTGCTCAAGGATAATATAAGTTGATAGCCATGTTATGTTGAAAATAACACAAAACAATCACCCAAACAATCCGAAATATTTCAGTCAATCACCGGTGCAGATATAGAGTAGCTGACCACTCGACCCGCTAAATCCATAAATTCTCATGTTTAGCCAATTACGGCGCTAATAAAGGAGGCAATACCATTCGAATCCGAATAAACACAAAAGAAAACGTTTCCACACGCTGCAATTACATCTGCAACTGACACGAATTGAAAACATTTGAATATTTTTATTTTGTCGGAATCGCGGTAGGCAAGGACAACAGCGAAGCGTAACCGATTGCGGCGCAATGACACAATTTCGAGCGAGAGAAACAAAAAAGTTTCGATGGCGGATTGCTCAATCGCCCGCCCATTGTTCACGATTTTCGGTGCTGCGTATCCGAAACGTGTGTGCGTGAGGAAAATTTAATTGCGTCCCGTACAGCGGCATCATTCTCAACAGTGGCCACTGTTATCTTAATGATATTCCTAATGATTGGGCATAAAAGTATTCAAATTCTTCAATACGCCCAATATCATTAATTCCCATTCTCTCTACAGTTTTCGAGATCATACTCAAGCAGAGAATCATGGAATATTTCGGATCCAATGAATTTTTCAACTGCTGTCAATATGGTTCCAGAAATAAATGCAGTACCACACAAGCAATTTTCAAAATCGTCAGTGAGATAGTCGAAGGATTGGAAGAAGAAAAGCCTTCGACTGTGTCTCTTACTCCACTCTAGTAGATAAACTGCGTTTTTATGGCATCAGAGGTGTTTCTCTCGATTTGCTACATTCCTACCTGAGGAATAGAAAGCAAGCAGTATATATTAATGAGGCATGTTCTGACTTTTAAACTATTTCACATGGGGTACCTCAGGGATTGGTTCTTGGCCCGTTACTCTTTATTATCTACGTAAACGACCTCTTTCACTTCATGTCCCCTAATAGATGTGTCGCATACGCCGATGAAATGACATTAATACATTCTTCTTCTGATGCAGATATGCTTTTAAACACTATGGCTGATTCGTTGAATCAGCACAGCAATGTAAACAACCTAAAATTAAACAACAATAAAACCCAAGAGCTGACTTTCAATAAGGGCATTGCTGGCAGTGAAAGGAGTGTCAAGCTTCTCGGAGTACTTATTGATGATAGACTCTCATGGTCATCCCATGTAGATGAATTACGTTATAAATTGTCCAGTTCAATATTTCTACTGCGCAATCCGAAAAATCAATTCTGTGACAACACTGTACGGTCGTGTTACTTCTCTTTCATTCACTCACCTTTAAACTATGGCATATTGCTATGGGGAAACTCTGTTCACTCATATAGAGTCTTTAAATTACAGAAAAGAGCTGTACGAATCATTATTGGTGCCGGTTATAGGGACCATTGTCAACAAATCTTCAAAGTTCTGTCTATCATCCCTCCACCCTCTTTATTTATTCATAATACTCTTTCTGAGATCCATAGAAATAGAAATTCTTTTAGTACTAACTCCTATTTTCACGATTATCAAACTCGCGGTGCGAATGACTTGAGGCCTTGCCGATATAAACTGAAAAAATCTCAGATGATTTTACTCAATGTTGCACTCTATAATGTCTTGCCAAAAGAGTTCCAGATGCTCGATTTCAATTCGAATCAAATCAAATTAAAACTGAAACGACACATATTGTTTCACTGTTTTTACTCTATCGACGAATAACTGAGACCTTCACCAGTTCTCAATAATGTGTGACTACTATTTCGACAAATTATAATCCTGTCAATTTTGAATATACGTATCTTTGTGATGTTTTGTCTGTATATTGTAATGTAATTTGTATATTGTAATTTCAATTACTTTTGTACCTGATTGACTTGCCAAAAACATAAGTGTAACTTGCTGAAGACACTTGCATCTAAACGAGTTTAGTTGCTATAAATCGCACCTAGCTATGTCTTGAAAAACAAAATGATACTTCAAATCTCAGATTTTTGAAAACAAACCTAGAGGAGAAATATTTGTGAATATTTCCATCGTATGTTAAATGAAGCGGGGCATTTTTGATCAATTACAGGGAATATTTCCGTCGTATGTCAAAAATCCCAAATGAAGCGGGACATTTTCGATCAATTACAGCGATAAATTTCCGGCGGGACATTTTCGGGCTGGTAAATACCCGGCAGGTATCGAAAAATACCCGCTCGGTCCGTGTATCTATAGTAACGATTGTTAAAATGTACATTTGTCATCTTGACAGGCATGAATCCTGAATTTCAAACGTCGTTGTTTCAACTCCGGAAATATTCTACCGAATTACACTCGTGCATCAAAATAAACCTGATAATTTTCCATTCAAGCATGTTGTCAGTGAAAAAACTGCATTCGGTCAATTACAGCGATAAATTTCCGGCGGGGCATTTTCGGGCTGGTAAATACCCGGCAGGTATCGAAAAATACCCGCTCGGTCCGTGTATCTATAGTAACGATTGTTAAAATGTACATTTGTCATCTTGACAGGCATAAATCCTGAATTTCAAACGTCGTTGTTTCAACTCCGGAAATATTCTACCGAATTACACTCGTGCATCAAAATAAACCTGATAATTTTCCATTCAAGCATGCTGTCAGTAAAAAAACTGCATTCGGTTATTTTTTCATATTTTGCTAAAAGAGCCCTCCTTCGGAGTTGGGCTCTTTCGACAAAATATGGAAATAAACTCATGCAGTTTTTAGACAACATGCTTTCATGGAAAATTATCGGTAGTTTTGAAGCACTTGTGTAATTACTCTCGAAAAAGTTTCTAAAGCGGAAGCATGTTTGGTTTCCGAATTGTTAACAACGATAAGTATTTCATGAGTATTAGTTTTTGTATTTTATTTATAGTCAAAATTTAAACTCAAATAGTCAAAATTTCATTTATAGCCAGCAACTTTTCGGGGTAGAATCTGCCCATCTGAACTTAAATAGATTCCAATCTTTATTTCTCCGGATTGTAGTGGGTTGAAAACCCAAAAATATTCATCTTGTTCTATAGCGGATTCCAATACAAAGGTGTAGTATCTAAGGCAATTAAATCTCAAAAGTTTGGTCGCCCAAGCCCTGCCTTTCAGTTCGAGAACAACTGCATTCAAAAAAATGCTCAGACCTCGATTGTATAATAAATCACTGAACAGCAGCCTATGATATCATAACATTCGACATTTCACCTTTGACACTCAACTCGAACGTTTTCCTGTACCAGATATCACAGCAAATAAAAGCCCTACCCACAAAACGGCTTGTCGATAGTTTACAGAGAAAGAATGATTCATCTAAAGAATAAATTGGGAAGTCGGCAGAATGTTTGAAAAGTGTAGTGAAATTGGGTTGCAAAAAATATACTTGATTTTTTTGGCCGGTAGAGATCCCCCGATTAATTTTTTTCATTTTCAACTTTTGTACTTGACAAAACAATATTCTCCTTTGTTAGTTATATATTTTTCTACCTAACTAAGGGTATACTACACCGATTTTCAACGAGTTATGATAATTCTCATTTCAGTTCCAAGCTTCGAAAAATAATATTTTTTCAAACTGATGATGAATAAAAGTAATGCTTTTGGATCAGGTGACCTAAAAAAGTGAACTATTTTCTTAGGATATTTTATAGGTTGTATGATAACTCCACCTGTTACTCACATAAATCGAAATGTCGGACTTTTTAACGTATCCAGAAATTTTGTAAGGATAAAACGGTAATTTACAATAATTGGGTTGTGGCCTTTTACATTGAAAGAAAAAAAAACAAGAAACCATTTCACTTGCAATATAACCTGTAGCACCTTATTGAATTCTGAAGAATATAAACAACTGGAAAATCATTTATATACAGGATGTTCCACGTGATATGATTTCAAAAAAAGCAGAAGTGAAATAAAGTTGACACAAACGAAACGTGACTTCAAACAAACATATTCGATGTTCCAAGATCCAAAATGAACTATCAGTAGTTGACACCCAGTAATTGGCCCCCTCGATGGACACACAAAGACCGTAAAAAACTAGTTCGAAGAGTCTTTTGTCACATCTCTTCAGGTGAAAGCTCCCCGACAACCGGATAAACCTTTCCAACGAACAATACCGAAATAAGGCCAGACACGTGGTTCGTTAAAAAAATCATTATGAACTCTGGTTTTATTGCCTGTTATTCGATATGCGTTTCTCAGTGAGGGAAATGATTAAGTGTGACGAAAAAAAAATGTTTTCTCTCTTATTCACCGACAAAGAACAATATTCACGTGGACAAATCAGTTAACGACTGAAACGCCAATATTCCAAATGCTGTTGAGAATGCCAAACAGACCGATGAAAAATAATATAGTAGACTATTAACTGCAGTTCAAGTGAACCTAGATCAATTGCCAAGCAACAGACGAATCGATTGAGGGGGTAATAATATCCCGGTCTACCGAGCTCGCACAAAGTATAGAATATGAAGATCCCACGTCGTGAGTAGGATTTTTTTTCTGAAACTCAAAGTTATCCACAATGATGAAAGTCAAATGAATATATGTATGTTACCAGAATTCATAATTCGCATTTCAATTGAAAAATAAAAGTGATTTTTGCTCCCACTGAATTCGAAAAACAAGATATCGAAGTTAACTACCACCCCATCATTTTCGTTATAAAATTCATGATCAACCTCAGAGATGGAAGTCGAATGCGTACCCTTATACAAGTAGAATTTGAAAATCGAATTCAATAAAAGAATATAAATCTTTCAAATCCATTGATTTCAGGGCACTTTTACGCTCATTTCCATAGTTCATATTTTTCAATTGAAACTAAAATTTGAAAATTCATTTTTCATATCATCTACAGCGCGACTCACGGTCGATGGTAGGTTAGACATTTCTGGAAAACGCAACGCATGATTTTTCTGAAAATTTCACCTCTCACATTTCCTTACCTGTTCAATCGATCTGAAATATTTTCAGCATTGCGGCGTTTCCACTCCCATCAAAAAGACCTACCAACTTTATTTTTTTAACGGAACACCCCGTATATTAATACATTTTTGGAATTGGTCTAGTATTTTAATACTTTTTTGTTGATAATGTCCTATACCAATCTCTATCTGTTTTCGAGATGAAAAATAAATTGTGCCCAATATGGTCCAAAACATAACCTTAATTGAACTTAAGTACATCAGTACTTTCAATTCATGAAAAGTTGATATTTTGATGATAGTTTGGACAAACTTGAAATATTCAAATAGAACCAAGAAATCGACTCCATATCATACAGGGCGTGCTAAAATTACTATCAATTACATGTGCATAAAAGTGGTCAGTTCATTTTTCAAATGAAACCCCCTGTATATATTACTCGATAAATTGAAAGCACCAAATAGCACCAAGAAATCGACTTCATATCATACAGGGCGTGCTGAAATTACTATTATTTCCATGTGCATAAAAGTGGTCAGTTCATTTTTCAAATGAAACCCCCTGTATATATTACTCGATAAATTGAAAGATGGTGAAAAATGCTTCAAGACGATATATCATGTTCTGATACCTAAATCGTCAAGTTTTCTTAATGGTGTCGCTTCTTCTAGAAACATTATTTTGTTTTAGAATTTGGATTTAGGCAGCAGTGGAATTATCAAGCTTATAACAGTTAGGATACTTTTATAAGTGAATCAAATTGAATGCAAATATCGATTATTCAAACGAAGTTCTTGAATATATATGAAATATTTATATTTCCAAGCGTTTTCCGGAAAAATGCCTGTTGTCATGCTCAACTCGCTTCGAGTTATTTCTGAGTTGATAAATTAAAAAACCGACTGAAGCAATCCATTCAAATAAGAATTTTTACTTGTATTAGATGATTTCCGGAGTGAGAAATAAATGAAATTCAAAACAAGACCTTAATAAATTCACCTAAATTAATCAAAAATTGTTTTGTGATGATATTTAGAAAACACATGGTAGTTACAGGGATAACCTTTTTTCTTCTCATATAATCACGGACTGGAAAAATCGATTCGTCTCAAATATTTTGAAAAAATACTCATCAACGGGTAATAAGATTGAGTCTAGAACATACTCTTGCGCAACTCCAGCATTCATTGAAATCTTTACTTTTCCGATTCAAAGGGGAGTCTTTTCATTGGATATACAATTCTTTACCGAGACCGGCATGAAAGATACCTTTGAACATATCAATTAAATACTTCAACGTCAACTCTTGGTCTTCGTTCTATTTCGAAACTCATACCAGACACAAAATATTATCTAATGAACAGTTATTGTCTCGTTTCGATATCACCCTGCATTTTCACAACGCAAGTATTGACTCAGGTTTCATCCGGAATTATCCAACCCAGTCGAAAATCCATTAGCAGAACTTATGGATCAGTTACATAAACTTCGATTCACACATTTTGCTCACCTCGTTCTAATGGTATTAACAAACGCATTACTTTCTCTGTCGAAAAAGAAATCGAAACGCGCGTATCAGTTCGGCCATTGTTACCAAATTGATGTGGAATTGCCCAATGGACGATGAAATTCATTGATATGATCTGCAGATAGATGTACCGTGATAGCAACTGACCACACCGTAATAGGAATATTATTTCAAAATGAATACCACGATTTGAATTAATACCCTAATATAACTACCAGAAACTCTTTCCGAAAATATCGAAGTTCTAATACATTATTTCTGGAAATAACAGTAAGTCTCGTCATTAATGTCTTGTGAAGATAGTCATATAATTGTAGTATTTAATTTCCTCTGGAAATTCCACTTACTTCTCCTGAATATGACAATTTCGGTAGCAGAAAACCGTTGAATGAAAACATTTTCAGATTGATATCACAAATCTACAAAAAAATAAATAAAAATGTTTGTTTCCTGTGATTTTGGTGTTGTTTCTATTTCAATTTGACACGTATTTTTCAAATATGGCAACAACGTTTCTTTAACAGCTTTTGTCTGTAAGTTATAGCTGACATCTTTTATTTACTGTCTTCACTCAGATTTTCGTTTACTGTTGGACACTGAAATAAATTTTGTTGTTGTTTGCGATATGGCTCCGTCAAGATGTTGTGTGCTCAACCCAGATTGTTTTTGCTATATTTGTAGCGAATATATATTCGAAATATATCGAAAAACTATAAAGGACTTTGTAAAAACTGCCTATCATCAATACTTCAAATTGAAACTGTGTAATCAGAACAAGAAATATGGTCCTCATATTTTATGCCAGAAATCTGTTGTGTCTACTGACTGAAGTAGAACCCAAAGCTTGGAACTCATTTGTTTTGGTTACGGGTGCTTTTCTAGGTAAAAGAAATCTGACGAACATGTAGAGCTTGTTGAAAATGCATGCTATCGAACCTACAAGAGCTAGGGTGCAACATGAGCACCCACATTTGGACCGATTTCCACAAAATCTGGGCGATTTTAGTGAGGAGCAGGGTGAAAAATTCCACCAGGATATTCGGACGATGGAAGAGCGATAACAGGGAAGGTGGGACTCACATATGATAGCAGACTACTGCTGGAGTATGCAACGAGATCTACCTGAGGTCGTCCATTCAAGAAAATCTCATAAAAGATCATTTGATAATGTTCAATAAGAATTTTGGTGACATATGTATAGATTTTTTCGTATTTTTCAGTCAAAATTGTTGAACTGTATATTTCAAAAAGTAAATCTGTCCATGTTTCCCAGGAGATTGATAATCCATCTTCAACAGAAAAAAAAAGGAAATGACTTAACGTAGATTTTTCTATATATAATATGTAGACCTACGCTATATTCTTTATGCACTCCCCAATAACAGTTCAACAACCATACACAGAAATATGTCACAGGTACAGCAAGTAACAACTATTGGCTCAAACAAAATATCTTGATGGAAAGTTGTATGTTCCATACTTTTAACAGGAGAGCACATTATCACTTCTATGAGTCTTTCATGAATACTATTCAATTAATTTGAGTATATTTCATTTTGTACATTGAAAAAGGACACATACAATCAAGTAGCTCAAACTTCAGAAATTTGCTGATTTGTTTAATGTCAACAAAATTGTGAAAAAGTGACTTTTGATAGGTCATCAATAAAATAACTAATAAAATGGCATTGACGACCTTACACCCCGTTTCGACGATGAAATTTATCGCTGCAATTTCTCGCGGCGACTTGTTGCTGCGAGATATGACATCTAGCTGTCAGTTTGCATTGCCAATTTTACAAAATAGCACTGAATGTTACCAAAATTAACGTCTACGTTATCACAACTGATATATAATTTTATTCATTTCTAATAATTGATATTGTGATTGAATCACCTTATTACTCAACTTGATTCCTTGAGTTTCGAAAAATAATTGAAATGTTCAAAATCAACATTCTTCACAATGATGCCACCATATATTTGTGGTTTGCGGCAACAAATTCACCATATGAATAACTAAGTCGCTGCAACTTATAGCACCAAAAAGGATTCATGCAACTCGAAAAACTTGCATGAACACATGCAATTTTCTTGAGTTGCAGCGACAACTTGCATCGTTGAAACAGGCTACAAAGTATATTATATAAGAATGATTCTCACCGTTCATTTATAGAACACCTTATATTTTGCAAAATGGTAAAAATCAGTGACAATGAGATAATTTCAAGCAGTGAATATACTGAAAAAATGAAAGTTGAACGTCAAATCAAATATATTAGAGCTACAGCAATACGCTATATTCATGGTTCCACAGAAATTCCTTTCCAATGATAGAAAAAAAAGTGTATGTACTAGTACTGTGTCTATTACATAAAAGCACAGTAGTCTCTCAATTATTTCGAATTTGATCAATCATCGTTTTTCGATGAGTTCCTTACATTCACAACCGCAAAGATGACTCTTATTGGCCCACCAGAAGTAGGTCAGATCACGATACATGAGTG
Source organism: Zygogramma bicolorata (assembly GCA_032362365.1). Lineage (NCBI taxonomy): Eukaryota > Metazoa > Arthropoda > Insecta > Coleoptera > Chrysomelidae > Zygogramma > Zygogramma bicolorata. The sequence goes on from JAVJAQ010001667.1 coordinate 4,185,865, forward strand.
TATCGTGGGTCAGATAACAGCCCGTGTGGCATTGAAGGAATTGATTTTCTTTAACCAACTACTAAATCCAGCGCTGGCTGTAACATTTCAGAAGGGTGAATGAATGTCTGTAGCTCAAATTTCGAAACCGAGCGGAAAGGCTGATAGTGTTTCATTCTCCGTAATATAAAGGGTCGAACCTTGACATCTATTATATACAGGGAGCACTGAAAATGAAATCACTTTGATAATTATAGCGAGTTTTTCGAACGAGTATGGAGGTTTCTTTTTGGTGTTGAGTATAATCATTTTTTCTACAGACGAACTTTTCACTTTCTTCAATATTGAGGATTTGAACGTAAGTTTTCAGCTGTCGTTGTTCAAGAATGCGTTTTCAAATCACAATTCCTGACAAGAAAATTCAGTTGTATCACGATTTATGAAAAATATGTTGTGAAAGATAGTAAGCAGTCAGGAATTTGTCCCGGAAACGTTGGATTGTATCAATAAAATTTGAAAAAATCACATGGATAAAGTAGAATGATAGCCATCAATGATATGAATAATATGTGTTCAAACATTTCTAAATTTCATAATGTTGATTATTTAATTATTTAAAAATATTGTTAAGTATTGGCAACTTCAATAGAGTCGAAGCAAAATTATGAAAGATAATGAACACAAAGAAATATGGAGATAATCATAGAAAGTAACAAAACGACTGTATGTACCATCTATTTGTAGTGAAATATGTACAAGCAACAAGGCATCCATAGAAGTAAGTAATGAAGAGATATATTAAAACTTCCATCTAGGTCAATATAATACATCAGTCTTGAATTCATTGTTTGGGGTCTATAAAGCAAAACTATTCAGCTACTTGCTATTCACCATTCACAAATCAAAAGACACATAAAGATGACATATTTTCTGACAACAATATCACGTCTTTCCTGTAACAATATCGAATAGATTTCACAAGCACCTTCGAATTTCTTTGTGCACATCCATTTCCACCTGTCACAATAGCACGACTTTACAACAGGTATCCATTAAAGGTACCTTCTTTACAACCTGCTAATGCCGAATATTACAAAACTATTGCCTATTTTCGTAAAACACGTCCACGCTTCTTACGGCAATAAAAGGTATTTCATTGTGTACGACGGTTAGTAGGATTTTCGAAATGCCACGCTTTCTCTTTCTAATTATATTTAGGGACGATTTCTGTCGACAGCGATACAAAGGTGAGGAACGAAGTTGTTTTCAAACAAGCGCAGTAGGAGTCGACTCGACCATAAATTCGTTGCACCTGATTCACTAGCAATTTAAATGTCAGAAAAGGGAATTCGCGATTGAATGGATCCTCGAGTTTTAAACGCTTGGAAAACGAGTAAAATTATTAGCTAGCAAGTCCCAAAGACAAAATTGAAAAACTGACAAATGTAAGTTGTTACTTGAAAATAATTAATGAACATGATTCCAGGATATCTTGTTTTCAACTTGTAGGAGGTAACGTAGATTGTCACTCACAACAATTTCGAAAGGAGTGTGAAACTTGTTAAAAACAAAAAATGAAACAGTCCCATTGAAAACTAAATCTAATCGTAATTTTTACTGTTCGTTTTAGTAAAAATATTTTTATTGTTTTAGTAAAAAATATTGTTATATGGCTCAATACGTACACCACGTTGAAACCAATGAAAATTCACGAAACTTGGGATATCATTCAATCAGGCATTATCTCGAAAATGTTTATCACTACATAGTACAAAACAAAATCGCTTCTCGCTGTCTGTTTGTCCCTGTGTATGCTTAGATCTTGAAAACTACGCAACGAATTTTGATGCGATTTTCTTCAATGGATAGAGTGATGCGAAAGGAAGGTAAATATGTATGAAACATGCGAAATACAGTAGAGAAACACTGATAATTTTAGAGGTTTCTAATGTGATGTCGTGAATAGACACCTTTCAAAATAAAAAAAAGGTCCACAAAAAATTCCGCGATGGTATGTCTATCTTTTAGGGATAACCCACGATAACCATTTTTTAACCGTGCGAAGCCGGGTTGGTAGCTAGTAAATGACAAAAAGTAAGTTGGCTCTATAGACCGGGCAGCAGTGACAGCTTTTTTGGACCAATTTCTTACAGTCTGCCTTCCGAACAAAAAATATTGGAATCTGAAACGAATGTGTCAAACCCCGGATTTGTTCTTGATGGAACACACTGTATACCTCCGAAGAGTATGCCTCATGAATTTTCAGTATCCTCACGATGAGAGTAGTTTCAATTATGAACGGCGTACTGGAAAAAGTTGGTTTTCATTGAATTTTTTTTTGCGATACATTCGGACAACTCGTAAATCACCTTGTATCATTTAGAACAGTATATCTTTTTTATTTTTGTACTTTGATGGATGTTTTTATGTGTAACAAATGTAAAGCAGTCTGTAAAAAGGCTTCCATCCAAATTCTTGTTGAACTAAACGAACGCAATTATGGGTGAAAAATTGCCTCAAAAAATCTGTCACTGCTGCCCGGTCTACTAACAATTTTGATAGGAATACATACCTTCGTTACAATTAGGTAAACTATGATTGGTCCATCGCAGCTTACCTCTCAATTTGATAACTCATAATCAACGATCGCCTCCATTTGAATATGGTTGACAATACTCCTTGTTTATTGTATTGTTCCACTGAACTATAGGATGAATTGCTGGTAAATATAGACGTCATATATTTTCGCATTATCAAAAGTTTTCTGTGTGCGTGTGTTCGATCTGTGGAAAGATAGCCAGATGCGAGATGTCTTTATTGACAGAACTTTGTGCGTGACAATCAGTAGTGTAGAATAGGCATATTTTCCAATCTGAACTACTCTTATTTTTGCGCTGATATGGTATAGTTTCAAATTCCATAGGATATAAGACAAGAATTTTGAATACGCTGAAGCCTCAAGGCATCACGAAGCGCAGGTCCGTACACCACCACATCGCAGTATGAATTTTCCAAGAAAATCAAAGTTTCGCATAGGTTCATTTTGAGATTTATCGACATTAAATCACGGTTGGGGTAGATTTGTTGAATGAAGCCAGACACAAGTGACTCGCATGTCGCGAAAATCTCAAAGAGGATTCTATCCATAATGCCAAGCATTTACACGCTCTCAATAGATATGTGAATATAGTTTATTGACTTCGATTCGACTAACATAAGCACAAAGTTTGCAGGATTAAGTTTCAAGTTATGTGCAGAGGAAATATCAAAAAGGGATTGCAAATCGTCAACAATCAAGACACTGGCCAAATGTCCATTTTTTATACAACTTGCTTATCGTCCTTGTAGTGATGAATTTTGGAGAGGACCCAAAATTGATCCTTGGGGCACCCCAATGGTCAGAGTGGAGGCCTTCAATCTGGCACTATCAAGATAAAACATTTATGTTTTATCATATTTTCATGAAAAAGCATTCAAATAAAGATCGGAGGTGATCTGACTCATAAATAAAATGTGCTTTCGTTTTATTGTGAAGAGAAAAAGTTCAGAAGCCACTTAGTGGTCCCAGTTCATTTTCATTTGTGTGAAGTGACAATTGCAAGATGCTTAAAAAACCTGGTGCGTTGACTCACATGCTTTTGTTCAGCCAAATTCTTTCGATCGAATTGAGAGTTCACTTTCTCGACGGTAGGTGGTGAAGCAAATGCGATTTCTCGAAGTTGCACCGACGATCTTAATTGACAAACTTTGGCGGAATCTTTCAATATGATAAAAAAAAATTGGTGCACAAAATATGCTTAGACAAGGATTTAGACAAGTTTGACATTTCGAATTGAAAAATTTGATAATTTAATGCAATCGAAAAAGGAAGGGATAGTAGGCATAGTATTCAAATTAATAACTGACTGCTTTGTTCTTATAAATAAGCGATGAATTTGAAACCTTTGGTGTGAAAGTTGAAACTTTTTCTATAGATCAATTTCCCTAACATCAAACTGATATTTATGCACTAGAAGACTTGATAGCGAAACGCGCGTTGAGTGCAAAAATATCAGTTTGGTGCTAGGGTAATTGATCTCTAGGAAAAGTTTTGTTTCGTTCTTGTTCCATTCCAAGTTAATCTTCCTTCTGTTCCTTTTCACGTTTTTATTGTTATTTCTCCTGCAGTCGAGTTTGATTTTTACCTGTTGATGTTGAATCTAATATCCATCTCCGTATAGAAACTACCGCAATCGTTATTGATAGAATTATTATTACATTTTCATTATATTTTTTGAACATCATTATTTTGTGTTGTGCGATCAAAAATATATCGGTGAAACGTCTCGACCATTGGAAGTGCGAAAGAGTGAACACAAGATGTACATCAGGAACAGACAGATAGATGGTTCTAAATTATCAGAACACATTATTACTGCCGATGGGGATCACACAGTAGAATGGAGCGAGACTAAAAATATAACGAAAGAAAGCAATGGCAAGAAACGAAAATTAAAGGAATCTGCTTTCATCATGCTGTCTGGTGAAGAATGCATATCTATGAGTTGGCTTGATATGGATCGCTGCCCCTCCTGAAGGACAAAATGTTATGTCAAATTTGAAATAATTTGAAAAAATGTTCATCACGAAAATTGTCTACACGAAATATTCGCATTTGATAGAGGAATTTGCCTATAAGTTTTGAGAACGTAAGCGGATTTACTTTCCGAAACGTTAACGATAAGTATTTTCATATATAAATATTAGTTCTTATTATTTTTTTGATAGACAAAACTTCAGTTATACGAGAAGTTGCTAACTAACTGGTCTTGTTATATCCAGAAAGAACTGTTTCTCAATAGACGCAACAACTTTTCGGGGTAGATTGAAAATCTGCCCTTCTACACTTGTATAGATTCCAATATTAATTCTTATTTTTTAAGATTGTGGTAGGTTACAAACCCAGAAAAGTACGGAACAAATTTTCATTATATATTTCAGGAAACAAAGATAATATTAGATATTTCAAAACCAATATTGGTGGCAACCAATAGATTTTCTTGAATAATATTCATGATTGCTGTGAATTAAGAGGACGAAAAGGAACGATCAAGTTGAATTCAAGTTAGCGGTGAATTGAGGAATTACGTAATTCTTTGTGAATTATTAGAAATGACGTGAACAATTTATGGACATAACCTTTAACCCACAAGTTGACATCTGGCGCGCGGAAATGTGGCGTTACCAGATTTATGAATTGCCTCTATACAACCTTTCGAAGTAGTTCTTTCCGTTAAATTTGATGAAAATCGAGAATGCGAAATATCTAGAAATTGTGCTTTTGATTTCTCAGGTATATGCATTGTTTATAGAGAAATAGGGTAGTTAGCCAATGCCTGTGTGAAAAGCATTTGAAGCGTTTTTGTGGCGCTGTCTACATGATAGTGTCGTTATTTTCGTTTACTTGACGACAATTAACGACAAAGTTTTTTACTCTGATGGCACAGAATCAGTCTTATTCAAAAGAACATTGGATATAATGAAAAATTCCTATTCAAGTCTCGCTTCGAAATTCAATATTTTTTTTTCAACAAATCATTGTTGGAGAAAACGTACTTTATAATATTGAAAACATATTTCGTTTCCAAGGGACACATTGATATAACACAGCCTTGACAATTAGCCTTAATTCAATAACCAATATCCAATGTTCTTCTGAATAGGGCCGATTTATCGGAACTACACACACATCATCATCACAGAAGCGACAGTAATCTCGGCACCTTTGATGTTGAGGGGACAAGTTTAAGTAACCTCGAAATCATACGTTTGGTGAAATTATGCTGCACTGAGAAAAGTTACTATGTTCATCATTAAAGAATAAAACTTGTTACACACTAAAACTAATTCAAAACAACATCAGCGCTTTATGAAGGTATAAAAACGGTTGAAAGTTTTGATGAATAATTTAAAGAAGCATTCCATAATTTTCTACAAGTTATCCAATTATCATTAATAAATAAAATACCCTCACCTTCTAGGTTTAGTTATTAACACAACAAATTTTCACAAGTGACAGTGACAAGTATCATAGTATTAAATAAATATTAAATATTAAATGGTGGCTACGATCGAGCAATGTGGCTTTCCTTCGCTTCTGTATAGTTCTGATTTCTGTGCTGATGATAAAATAGGTTCAGATTTCTGTATGTCAGTTTGACTGAAACGTTGGAGTTGATGAAGGTTCGAAATCATGTCAACAGTAAAGTTTATAGAGAAAATGAGAGTGTGAGATTTGAAATGATCATCAAAATATGAATGAATTACTACACCTATAGAACTACTACTTCTGTTTCTAAATTGGTTGCCATCTTTGGAGACTGAGAAAATGTTAGATTCAAAATACGATTTCAGTAAAAAAAATTCGAGAAAAGACATGACTCGGAAACGAATTCACTAACTACTGCCATCTACCCGTAGTATGCATCCCTTCAAACGATATGTCCTTATGGAATCGGTAACCTATCACAATTATCCCAAAATAATTTGACCTTGATCGAACTTTGGCACTTTCTTCGACACTAAGAAATCTGACAATATATACCAAAAATAGGAAGCTACACTGAGAAAATTCAAATGACAAGCGTCAAATTGATTACCTGTCTTAATCTAACTCACTAAAGCAAAAGCAATAGAATATTCTGGTACGCTCTCATTGGTGCATTTAGGAGAGGCGTAGCTTTAACCAAATATATCATTTAATTCGCTTCTGTACAGTAGTTGATTATTCTGTGATATGGTTGAATATCCATAGACATTACAACTAATGGACTGGCCCTGATAGAGTACTGCGGAATGAGCAAGATAGAATACTTCAAGTATAACCTCTAAGCGACTTCCTTCTCCAATGTAGCAGATAAAGAGAGGTTGAGAAGGATAGAGAGTAAGTCGAGTATAGATTTATCAATTCGTCCTTCACAATATCACTTCGATGTGCATATCCTTTCTTTCTCTAATGTGATCCGCAACGTGATAATTGGAAAATTGTCATAGAGGTCAGCCATATCTTTATGAACAATAGTATGAGCTAACGCCGCGAGGTTTTTAGGGATCTTGAATTGAAGAACCACGTTTTCCTATTTGCAAAACAACAACGCACTATCCGAAAGCGCCACCATACCGCAACTTATATTTTATTAACCCTAGGGGAAATTCTAATCCCTCGCGTGCGGAAATCGGAAGGGGATGCTGCTCAGATATCCTGCCGGCCGAGAATCCTCGCAGGACCAGAGCTTTCATCGGTTTCCCTCTCTCTGTTTCTCCGTGTTCGCAAGTGTGTCAAGGACGATTTCGTATGTGTTTATCTTTGACAATTGTTCGAGATTATTGCACAGCACGTCGAAAGCCAATAAAATGAGAAACGAATGAAACAATGAAAGAAATTCAGAAATTGGCAATATGTCGATTCACTCGATTGCTACTTAATGCGACGGAATGTCCAACAGCTATGAGTTCTTTTTCATTCCATATTCCCATATGTATCCTAAATGTTATAAGAGATTCCAATTATAATTAGGACTCGAGAGCTTCCTGAGCAAGGTGTCACAAAAATATCTTCGAATATTCTTAGAGCTTTTTTGTGGTCATATAAACAATAGGCAGTGATAACAATACACTTCCCAATAGTTCCATTTCATTCCTAGCAGTATTTGTCACATTAAGACTCTCATGTTAATGAAATAATTACGCCATAAGTTCATTATATTAATATCCACATAAATTTCGGCCTCAACCAAGGTCTTGACATAATTCTTGGTTTCCTCATAATTATCTTGATTATAACCCATATTGAAAAAACGCCAGCCAGGTGTAAATAACAACAACCTCACACTAGAATTCTAAGTTTGAAATTCTTCAGGTTGAGATCATACTTGGCAGGCTAGAAATGGGAGAGTGGAGGGTTTTTCACCGGTTACTTTTGTGAGCGGAGTAAAAATTCCTCAAAAAGGGGAAGCAGTCACTAAAAGTTTTCAGAGGATAACATTAACATAATTTGGCAGCAGTTGTGACATACTGTCCGAGAGCTATCAACAGGAAGAATATTTTCCAAAAAATTCAAATATTCCAAGTAACGAAGTCAAAATGATGGGAACTTTTTGTAATGTTCAATTACCCCAACACTAAACTGATATTATTGGCACAGGTCACGTGTTTCGCTAACAAGGTTAGCATCTCCAGTAGAAAATTGATACTGAATCTTGCCCAGAATGCTCTGAAAAGTTGTATGAATGTTGATGAAGGGCCTATCCCTTTCAGACCGCTTCTCAATTCATTGTTGAGAAATCAGTAAGAATTATTAGTAGTCAACAGAAGAGGTCATATCGGACCAAGAAAAACATTTGCAGGTAGTTTATGCACTACCTTGAATTGTAAAGTATATTAATAACTAACCTCGGGCTTCAAATTCGGTATCAGTTTTCTTCTCCTGAAGATGCTAACCTTGTTAGTGGAACGCGTGTCAAGTTGAAATGATATCAGTTTGGTGTTATGGTAATTGATCTGTACAAAGTTTCAAAATTTGAAGCAAAGGTTCCAATCTCATAGATGTTTTTTATTCAAGAGTGGATGAAGACTATGTTTTCTGAAAAATGCACGAAGAAGTCATCGTTTATCACAAGAATGAGCCAGTGATTTTCTATACTTGGATCGAGTGAAGGAAACTACCAGACTATAAATATCTTTTTGGGTTCAGATTTTCAACTCACAATTTGTGTTCAAAGTACAGTTTCCATCATTTCTCTCAAAATTCCAGGTAAGTTACAGAAAATAATGCATTCTTTTGCACTGAGGTAGGAGACGCCATATTTCCGATGGAATTTGCTTCGCCAACGGGAGAGGTTGTAGTTTGATAGCGAGACGAATTTTTATTATTGGTTTTGTATCGAATGCTTCAAGTATGGAAAATCCGTCATCAGCTCGTTGATAATACAGTTTTTTGCATTTGTAGTCTTCACAGTTTTCTGTAATCCATCCAACTTTGTTGAATAGTAGAAGTATGAACATTCTAATACGATTTCATATCAAAATTGGACACCTCGAAATAAAAATTGACGTGTTCTTCAACACTCCTGGTCACACGTCCGTTTCTGGGTTACAGGGGATATCGAGTTTCCGTTGGGACGCCCCGTGTCCTACCTGTAACGAATCGACAATTCTGCGACAATGTAAACAGTAAGACTGCCGACACAATGTCGTCAATAGAAAAAGATATATAGTACACACCTATCGACATAAATCTAAATGTGTGCCAACAAACACAGCGTGCGGCAATTTATCCGTACTTTTAATTTTATTGCGATACAATAGAGATAGGGCACACGATTGCTCTTTGGAGCGTGCCTGAATAGGGCAGGCTGGACGTAGTCTCTTTGCACCTATAAGGTACGCCTCGAGTGTTGTAAATCTCCAACTTTCAACAGATTGGTCACAACGATTCTTCTTTTTCAGCCTGCGTTGACAGGAAAGGTGAATTTTAGGAAAACGAATTGTATACGATTTTGAGAATGACTTAAATTATTCGGTACGGTATAATTAACATTCACTTGTTAAGCTAGCCAGTGGATTCGTCAGGTTCCATAATTGAAAAAATCTTATTTAAATTGTATTTTTTTCGTTTTTCAAACTGAACACCCAAAGGAGAATCTTGAATTCTACAGAAGATATGTATTAGGAAGAGCTGTTAATGAGTGATAAAGTTGCAATTCAAACCTAAAACTGGAAAATTAAGGTTAATCTTGCATTGGTGTGGATGATAACACATTCAGCTCAGACTGAACAGTTTGAGCTATCATTTATACTCAATTCTCCAGCAATCAGTTGATTTTGTGTGAATAATAGAGAGCAAATTCTGAATATTTTGAGTTTGAACAACTAATTCACCAAGCTTCAACAATATTATATTTGTTTAAAGAAATTCAGCGTTATAGTTATAATAGCCCAGTTGATGAATGAGGCAAGAAGTTGATTTATGCGATGGTTTTCCTAATATATTTCAATAGCTGTAGGTAGCCTATTTGGGAATTGTTTATAGAGAAATAGGGTAGTAAGCATAAGCATATGTTTGTGTGAAAAGCATTTGAAGCGTTTCTGTTATGCAATCGAGACTGTAATGTCGATATATCCGTTTACTTGTCAATGGACGACAAAGTTTCCTTCTCTGAAGGGGGTAATAGGTGCAGATTTCTGTTTATTTGTTTGAAATGTTGAGAGAAAGCGTACGAAGCTTCAAAATAGATTACTGTATGAATGACATTATTTTTTGGTGGATGGATTCTTTTTTTTCTAGATTTTTTGGGTCCTTAACCTACCACAATCTAAAAAAAGAATTGTTATTGGAATCTATACAAGTGTAGAAGGGAAGAATTTTAATCTAACCCGATGAGTTCCTGCGATAATCCAAAAAATAGTACCTTCTAAATGGAACACGTTCTATTATAGTCAGCAACTCCTCGGAAATATCTCAAATTTGCCCATCAAAAAAATACACGAACTAATATTTATCAAAATATCTATCGCTGACGCTTCGGAAACCAAAATCCGCTTCCGTTTTCAAAACTTTCACAAATATTCTCTAACACCTTCGTTTTTATGTTCGAAAGAAAACACATACTAACAAATATCTTCACCATAATGAAACCACCATACAAGTGTCAAAAAAGGTATAGTAAATGTGTTTTCGATAGAACAAAAATAGTATGCAATTAATTAGAAAAAAAAAAACGATGAAGAACATACCCATAAATTCGTAACAAACAAGCAATTCTGACATTGACAGTCGCGCTGTAGATGTCAATTTTTGGACTACTTTCCACATTTCAATTTCCGCCAATGTTTTGTCTATGAAATTCTCTAGATTTCCATTTTCTTTAAACATGTATGAAATTTCACAAAAATTCCTGGGGATGCTTGAAGACTGGCTTTAAATCAAATATTCAAATGAACAATTTGTCCAGGCCAGCCTCAACTCACCTACACTGTAGGTTGACGGACTAACACCTATTAGAAAACAACTACTCCCCTGGCTAATACCACGAAGGGCATTGAATTACATCCAACAGGTGTCAGTGCGGAATTCTTCACAGAAGAAATTCCACATATGCTCGTGGCGATACAACTACCAGAATTGATTTTCAATTACTGGGACGGGACACACGCAGACCGGTTTCGGGCTATTTGGCCCCTCATCAGTGGAATTTGTGGAATTTCTTCTGTGAAGAATTCCGCACTGACACCTGTTGGATGTAATTCAATGCCCTTCGTGGTATTAGCCAGGGGAGTAGTTGTTTTCTAATAGGTGTTAGTCCGTCAACCTACAGTGTAGGTGAGTTGAGGCTGGCCTGGACAAATTGTTCATTTGAATATTTGATTTTAAGCCGGTCTTCAAGCATCCCCATGAATTTTTGTGAAATTCGTATTTTCCTTGTACAAGGAATTGGGGCCATGCGGATATGCTCTTGGTTAGTACCTAGTCTACGGGCAGATGGCGCAGCAACGGCTATTTTGCTAGTTGTTTGTATCAGCCTAGGTCTAGGGAAGATACTCTGCTCGAGTATGATTTTCAATTATGGGAAGTCATCGACCTAATGTTGATGATGGCACTGCCTTGCACTGATGAGGGGCCAAATAGCCCGAAACTGGTCTGCAAGTGTGTCCCGTCCCAGTAATTGAAAATCAATTCTGGTAGTTGTATCGCCTCGAGCATATGTGGAATTTCTTCTGTGAAGAATTCCGCACTGACACCCGCTGGATGTAATTCAATGCCCTTCGTGGTATTAGCCAGGGGAGTAGTTGTTTTCTAATAGGTGTTAGTCCGTCAACCTACAGTGTAGGTGAGTTGAGGCTGGCCTGGACAAATTGTTCATTTGAATATTTGATTTTAAGCCAGTCTTCAAGCATCCCCATGAATTTTTGTGAAATTCGAATTTTCCTTGTACAAGGAATTGGGGCCATGCGGATATGCTCTTGGTTAGTACCTAGTCTACGGGCAGATGGCGCAGCAACGGCTATTTTGCTAGTTGTTTGTATCAGCCTAGGTCTAGGGAAGATACTCTACTCGAGTATGATTTTCAATTATGGGAAGTCATCGACCTAATGTTGATGATGGCACTGCCTTGCACTGATGAGGGGCCAAATAGCCCGAAACCGGTCTGCAAGTGTGTCCCGTCCCAGTAATTGAAAATCAATTCTGGTAGTTGTATCGCCACGAGCATATGTGGAATTTCTTCTGTGAAGAATTCCGCACTGACACCTGTTGGATGTAATTCAATGCCCTTCGTGGTATTAGCCAGGGGAGTAGTTGTTTTCTAATAGGTGTTAGTCCGTCAACCTACAGTGTAGGTGAGTTGAGGCTGGCCTGGACAAATTGTTCATTTGAATATTTGATTTTAAGCCAGTCTTCAAGCATCCCCATGAATTTTTGTGAAATTCGTATTTTCCTTGTACAAGGAATTGGGGCCATGCGGATATGCTCTTGGTTAGTACCTAGTCTACGGGCAGATGGCGCAGCAACGGCTATTTTGCTAGTTGTTTGTATCAGCCTAGGTCTAGGGAAGATACTCTGCTCGAGTATGATTTTCAATTATGGGAAGTCATCGACCTAATGTTGATGATGGCACTGCCTTGCACTGATGAGGGGCCAAATAGCCCGAAACCGGTCTGCAAGTGTGTCCCGTCCCAGTAATTGAAAATCAATTCTGGTAGTTGTATCGCCTCGAGCATATGTGGAATTTCTTCTGTGAAGAATTCCGCACTGACACCCGCTGGATGTAATTCAATGCCCTTCGTGGTATTAGCCAGGGGAGTAGTTGTTTTCTAATAGGTGTTAGTCCGTCAACCTACAGTGTAGGTGAGTTGAGGCTGGCCTGGACAAATTGTTCATTTGAATATTTGATTTTAAGCCAGTCTTCAAGCATCCCCATGAATTTTTGTGAAATTCGAATTTTCCTTGTACAAGGAATTGGGGCCATGCGGATATGCTCTTGGTTAGTACCTAGTCTACGGGCAGATGGCGCAGCAACGGCTATTTTGCTAGTTGTTTGTATCAGCCTAGGTCTAGGGAAGATACTCTACTCGAGTATGATTTTCAATTATGGGAAGTCATCGACCTAATGTTGATGATGGCACTGCCTTGCACTGATGAGGGGCCAAATAGCCCGAAACCGGTCTGCAAGTGTGTCCCGTCCCAGTAATTGAAAATCAATTCTGGTAGTTGTATCGCCACGAGCATATGTGGAATTTCTTCTGTGAAGAATTCCGCACTGACACCTGTTGGATGTAATTCAATGCCCTTCGTGGTATTAGCCAGGGGAGTAGTTGTTTTCTAATAGGTGTTAGTCCGTCAACCTACAGTGTAGGTGAGTTGAGGCTGGCCTGGACAAATTGTTCATTTTTTGAATATTTGATTTAAAGCCAGTCTTCAAGCATCCCCATGAATTTTTGTGAAATTCGTATTTTCCTTGTACAAGGAATTGGGGCCATGCGGATATGCTCTTGGTTAGTACCTAGTCTACGGGCAGATGGCGCAGCAACGGCTATTTTGCTAGTTGTTTGTATCAGCCTAGGTCTAGGGAAGATACTCTGCTCGAGTATGATTTTCAATTATGGGAAGTCATCGACTTAATGTTGATGATGGCACTGCCTTGCACTGATGAGGGGCCAAATAGCCCGAAACCGGTCTGCAAGTGTGTCCCGTCCCAGTAATTGAAAATCAATTCTGGTAGTTGTATCGCCACGAGCATATGTGGAATTTCTTCTGTGAAGAATTCCGCACTGACACCTGTTGGATGTAATTCAATGCCCTTCGTGGTATTAGCCAGGGGAGTAGTTGTTTTCTAATAGGTGTTAGTCCGTCAACCTACAGTGTAGGTGAGTTGAGGCTGGCCTGGACAAATTGTTCATTTTTTGAATATTTGATTTAAAGCCAGTCTTCAAGCATCCCCATGAATTTTTGTGAAATTCGTATTTTCCTTGTACAAGGAATTGGGGCCATGCGGATATGCTCTTGGTTAGTACCTAGTCTACGGGCAGATGGCGCAGCAACGGCTATTTTGCTAGTTGTTTGTATCAGCCTAGGTCTAGGGAAGATACTCTACTCGAGTATGATTTTCAATTATGGGAAGTCATCGACCTAATGTTGATGATGGCACTGCCTTGCACTGATGAGGGGCCAAATAGCCCGAAACCGGTCTGCAAGTGTGTCCCGTCCCAGTAATTGAAAATCAATTCTGGTAGTTGTATCGCCACGAGCATATGTGGAATTTCTTCTGTGAAGAATTCCGCACTGACACCTGTTGGATGTAATTCAATGCCCTTCGTGGTATTAGCCAGGGGAGTAGTTGTTTTCTAATAGGTGTTAGTCCGTCAACCTACAGTGTAGGTGAGTTGAGGCTGGCCTGGACAAATTGTTCATTTTTTGAATATTTGATTTAAAGCCAGTCTTCAAGCATCCCCATGAATTTTTGTGAAATTCGTATTTTCCTTGTACAAGGAATTGGGGCCATGCGGATATGCTCTTGGTTAGTACCTAGTCTACGGGCAGATGGCGCAGCAACGGCTATTTTGCTAGTTGTTTGTATCAGCCTAGGTCTAGGGAAGATACTCTGCTCGAGTATGATTTTCAATTATGGGAAGTCATCGACCTAATGTTGATGATGGCACTGCCTTGCACTGATGAGGGGCCAAATAGCCCGAAACCGGTCTGCAAGTGTGTCCCGTCCCAGTAATTGAAAATCAATTCTGGTAGTTGTATCGCCACGAGCATATGTGGAATTTCTTCTGTGAAGAATTCCGCACTGACACCTGTTGGATGTAATTCAATGCCCTTCGTGGTATTAGCCAGGGGAGTAGTTGTTTTCTAATAGGTGTTAGTCCGTCAACCTACAGTGTAGGTGAGTTGAGGCTGGCCTGGACAAATTGTTCATTTTTGAATATTTGATTTAAAGCCAGTCTTCAAGCATCCCCATGAATTTTTGTGAAATTCGTATTTTCCTTGTACAAGGAATTGGGGCCATGCGGATATGCTCTTGGTTAGTACCTAGTCTACGGGCAGATGGCGCAGCAACGGCTATTTTGCTAGTTGTTTGTATCAGCCTAGGTCTAGGGAAGATACTCTACTCGAGTATGATTTTCAATTATGGGAAGTCATCGACCTAATGTTGATGATGGCACTGCCTTGCACTGATGAGGGGCCAAATAGCCCGAAACCGGTCTGCAAGTGTGTCCCGTCCCAGTAATTGAAAATCAATTCTGGTAGTTGTATCGCCACGAGCATATGTGGAATTTCTTCTGTGAAGAATTCCGCACTGACACCTGTTGGATGTAATTCAATGCCCTTCGTGGTATTAGCCAGGGGAGTAGTTGTTTTCTAATAGGTGTTAGTCCGTCAACCTACAGTGTAGGTGAGTTGAGGCTGGCCTGGACAAATTGTTCATTTGAATATTTGATTTTAAGCCAGTCTTCAAGCATCCCCATGAATTTTTGTGAAATTCGTATTTTCCTTGTACAAGGAATTGGGGCCATGCGGATATGCTCTTGGTTAGTACCTAGTCTACGGGCAGATGGCGCAGCAACGGCTATTTTGCTAGTTGTTTGTATCAGCCTAGGTCTAGGGAAGATACTCTACTCGAGTATGATTTTCAATTATGGGAAGTCATCGACCTAATGTTGATGATGGCACTGCCTTGCACTGATGAGGGGCCAAATAGCCCGAAACCGGTCTGCAAGTGTGTCCCGTCCCAGTAATTGAAAATCAATTCTGGTAGTTGTATCGCCACGAGCATATGTGGAATTTCTTCTGTGAAGAATTCCGCACTGACACCTGTTGGATGTAATTCAATGCCCTTCGTGGTATTAGCCAGGGGAGTAGTTGTTTTCTAATAGGTGTTAGTCCGTCAACCTACAGTGTAGGTGAGTTGAGGCTGGCCTGGACAAATTGTTCATTTGAATATTTGATTTAAAGCCAGTCTTCAAGCATCCCCATGAATTTTTGTGAAATTCGTATTTTCCTTGTACAAGGAATTGGGGCCATGCGGATATGCTCTTGGTTAGTACCTAGTCTACGGGCAGATGGCGCAGCAACGGCTATTTTGCTAGTTGTTTGTATCAGCCTAGGTCTAGGGAAGATACTCTGCTCGAGTATGATTTTCAATTATGGGAAGTCATCGACCTAATGTTGATGATGGCACTGCCTTGCACTGATGAGGGGCCAAATAGCCCGAAACCGGTCTGCAAGTGTGTCCCGTCCCAGTAATTGAAAATCAATTCTGGTAGTTGTATCGCCACGAGCATATGTGGAATTTCTTCTGTGAAGAATTCCGCACTGACACCTGTTGGATGTAATTCAATGCCCTTCGTGGTATTAGCCAGGGGAGTAGTTGTTTTCTAATAGGTGTTAGTCCGTCAACCTACAGTGTAGGTGAGTTGAGGCTGGCCTGGACAAATTGTTCATTTTTGAATATTTGATTTTAAGCCAGTCTTCAAGCATCCCCATGAATTTTTGTGAAATTCGTATTTTCCTTGTACAAGGAATTGGGGCCATGCGGATATGCTCTTGGTTAGTACCTAGTCTACGGGCAGATGGCGCAGCAACGGCTATTTTGCTAGTTGTTTGTATCAGCCTAGGTCTAGGGAAGATACTCTACTCGAGTATGATTTTCAATTATGGGAAGTCATCGACCTAATGTTGATGATGGCACTGCCTTGCACTGATGAGGGGCCAAATAGCCCGAAACCGGTCTGCAAGTGTGTCCCGTCCCAGTAATTGAAAATCAATTCTGGTAGTTGTATCGCCACGAGCATATGTGGAATTTCTTCTGTGAAGAATTCCGCACTGACACCTGTTGGATGTAATTCAATGCCCTTCGTGGTATTAGCCAGGGGAGTAGTTGTTTTCTAATAGGTGTTAGTCCGTCAACCTACAGTGTAGGTGAGTTGAGGCTGGCCTGGACAAATTGTTCATTTTTTGAATATTTGATTTTAAGCCAGTCTTCAAGCATCCCCATGAATTTTTGTGAAATTCGTATTTTCCTTGTACAAGGAATTGGGGCCATGCGGATATGCTCTTGGTTAGTACCTAGTCTACGGGCAGATGGCGCAGCAACGGCTATATTGCTAGTTGTTTGTATCAGCCTAGGTCTAGGGAAGATACTCTGCTCGAGTATGATTTTCAATTATGGGAAGTCATCGACCTAATGTTGATGATGGCACTGCCTTGCACTGATGAGGGGCCAAATAGCCCGAAACTGGTCTGCAAGTGTGTCCCGTCCCAGTAATTGAAAATCAATTCTGGTAGTTGTATCGCCTCGAGCATATGTGGAATTTCTTCTGTGAAGAATTCCGCACTGACACCCGCTGGATGTAATTCAATGCCCTTCGTGGTATTAGCCAGGGGAGTAGTTGTTTTCTAATAGGTGTTAGTCCGTCAACCTACAGTAGGTGAGTTGAGGCTGGCCTGGACAAATTGTTCATTTGAATATTTGATTTTAAGCCAGTCTTCAAGCATCCCCATGAATTTTTGTGAAATTCGAATTTTCCTTGTACAAGGAATTGGGGCCATGCGGATATGCTCTTGGTTAGTACCTAGTCTACGGGCAGATGGCGCAGCAACGGCTATTTTGCTAGTTGTTTGTATCAGCCTAGGTCTAGGGAAGATACTCTACTCGAGTATGATTTTCAATTATGGGAAGTCATCGACCTAATGTTGATGATGGCACTGCCTTGCACTGATGAGGGGCCAAATAGCCCGAAACCGGTCTGCAAGTGTGTCCCGTCCCAGTAATTGAAAATCAATTCTGGTAGTTGTATCGCCTCGAGCATATGTGGAATTTCTTCTGTGAAGAATTCCGCACTGACACTCGCTGGATGTAATTCAATGCCCTTCGTGGTATTAGCCAGGGGAGTAGTTGTTTTCTAATAGGTGTTAGTCCGTCAACCTACAGTGTAGGTGAGTTGAGGCTGGCCTGGACAAATTGTTCATTTGAATATTTGATTTTAAGCCAGTCTTCAAGCATCCCCATGAATTTTTGTGAAATTCGAATTTTCCTTGTACAAGGAATTGGGGCCATGCGGATATGCTCTTGGTTAGTACCTAGTCTACGGGCAGATGGCGCAGCAACGGCTATTTTGCTAGTTGTTTGTATCAGCCTAGGTCTAGGGAAGATACTCTACTCGAGTATGATTTTCAATTATGGGAAGTCATCGACCTAATGTTGATGATGGCACTGCCTTGCACTGATGAGGGACCAAATAGCCCGAAACCGGTCTGCAAGTGTGTCCCGTCCCAGTAATTGAAAATCAATTCTGGTAGTTGTATCGCCACGAGCATATGTGGAATTTCTTCTGTGAAGAATTCCGCACTGACACCTGTTGGATGTAATTCAATGCCCTTCGTGGTATTAGCCAGGGGAGTAGTTGTTTTCTAATAGGTGTTAGTCCGTCAACCTACAGTGTAGGTGAGTTGAGGCTGGCCTGGACAAATTGTTCATTTGAATATTTGATTTAAAGCCAGTCTTCAAGCATCCCCATGAATTTTTGTGAAATTCGTATTTTCCTTGTACAAGGAATTGGGGCCATGCGGATATGCTCTTGGTTAGTACCTAGTCTACGGGCAGATGGCGCAGCAACGGCTATTTTGCTAGTTGTTTGTATCAGCCTAGGTCTAGGGAAGATACTCTGCTCGAGTATGATTTTCAATTATGGGAAGTCATCGACCTAATGTTGATGATGGCACTGTCTTGCACTGATGAGGGGCCAAATAGCCCGAAACCGATCTGCAAGTGTGTCCCGTCCCAGTAATTGAAAATCAATTCTGGTAGTTGTATCGCCACGAGTATATGTGGAATTTCTTCTGTGAAGAATTCCGCACTGACACCTGTTGGATGTAATTCAATGCCCTTCGTGGTATTAGCCAGGGGAGTAGTTGTTTTCTAATAGGTGTTAGTCCGTCAACCTACAGTGTAGGTGAGTTGAGGCTGGCCTGGACAAATTGTTCATTTGAATATTTGATTTAAAGCCAGTCTTCAAGCATCCCCATGAATTTTTGTGAAATTCGAATTTTCCTTGTACAAGGAATTGGGGCCATGCGGATATGCTCTTGGTTAGTACCTAGTCTACGGGCAGATGGCGCAGCAACGGCTATTTTGCTAGTTGTTTGTATCAGCCTAGGTCTAGGGAAGATACTCTGCTCGAGTATGATTTTCAATTATGGGAAGTCATCGACCTAATGTTGATGATGGCACTGCCTTGCACTGATGAGGGGCCGAATAGCCCGAAACCGGTCTGCAAGTGTGTCCCCGTCCCAGTAATTGAAAATCAATTCTGGTAGTTGTATCGCCACGAGCATATGTGGAATTTCTTCTGTGAAGAATTCCGCACTGACACCTGTTGGATGTAATTCAATGCCCTTCGTGGTATTAGCCAGGGGAGTAGTTGTTTTCTAATAGGTGTTAGTCCGTCAACCTACAGTGTAGGTGAGTTGAGGCTGGCCTGGACAAATTGTTCATTTGAATATTTGATGTATGAAATTAATCTCTGCATCGATTTTTTTCAATAAATTGCATACTATTATGTTCTATGAAAACTACATTTTACTATACCTTTGTGACACTTGTTTGGTGGTTTGAGTTATAGTATAGATATCTGTTGGTTTTTGTTTTCTTTTGATATATATTTGTGTTTAGATGAAGTGTTGATTTCTTTATCACTGTTAGTATAGATATATATCTGTTGGTTTTTGTTTTCTTTCGATATATACTTGTGTTTAGATGAAGTGTTGATTTCTTCATCACTGTATCTAAAAAAGGATGTTCATCGCTATTCTCTCTTTCCTTGGTTCTTGTTTATTAATGTGTTCCAAAAAAGTTGTTGAGTTAATTCCAACCATGACTCCAGATAGCAAAAACATCCTTAACATTCATCACCACAGTATGGTGAGAGACCGAATGCAGGGTTTTCATGGGTGAGAAATAACCTTCTCCACTCGATTATCAAGTATACAAAATGATTCACGAAGGCATTTTCAGAATGTTATAAAAACAAGACATTCAAACAGACACCGCACTCTGCAGAATCATGAGTCCTAATTTAGCGACGGATATCTCTGTGTCTAAATTAGCCAAATGCATTGATTGATTTCAAAATATATTCAATTAGTCTCTAAGTCTACAACAAAACAAAAGAGAAGATTCTTTTGTCTGTAGAATCAGATAATCAGTTGAAACAAATTACATTTATTTTCGACTAAATGCACTAAAGTCATTGCTAAGCAAAATTTCGAAAATCATATTTGTTTCTCTCAACTTTTCTGAGATAATATGTTCAATTTCATTTATATTATAAAATCATAGTACAATCATCGCCGACTGATTCAGTGATTGCCATTCGTTGTAGTTATTATTACTGTAAGACATTTGTTTCAATGTTGTTTTACAACCCACCCTGGATTATAATCGAATATTGCTGTACTGTATGTCTTAATGAATAAATATCTAGTTGTAGCTCAAATGACAATGGACCATTTGCTTTGATTAGATCAGGATTGATCCGAGAAATACTGGGGGTGTGGTGAGTGAGTTGTTTTGCAATGTTGAAGTGGGCGAAAGTTCGAAGCACACAACAGTGGTGAAGTACAAAATAGCATACGCCAAATAATATTTTTATACGTACTTCTGAGTTCGGAAGGAACAGTCTCAATCCTTCTGAACCTCAAAGCATCAATCCTTCTGCTGAAGATGCTAACTTTGTTGACGAAACTCGCGTCCAGTTTGGTATTAGAACGATTGAGTTGAGTTGAAATTTAACTTCTCCACCAAAGGTATCGAACATTATATGATTCATTAGAATACTTTCTGGAAAGAAAGGCGTAAATAATACAATAGTAATGAGAAAATTCCAGTAGATGAAATAATTCAATAATAAAAATATAGGTGAATGGTCACAAAAAAAATGTGTACAGATAATTGTTTTTCTATTTGACACGGCTCACCTTGTGTAAATCAAATCCCCCCTACAAATTTTATATCTCTCCATGTATCGATGTGAATTATAAGTGATACTTATTTGGATTGATTGGCTCAAATTCAGTTGTCCTAGCGCTCCCAGTTATACAGGAAATTATCATAAGTTCAGAATTTCAAATGGAACATATACCTATTCAAACTATTCTGGCTGCAGCAAATCATTTTACAATATGACTGACTATTCCATTGTATTGGGAACATGCCATGATCTATGGCGAAATCAAATCAGTAGCTCTATTTTTTCAATCAATAACTCAATTACTTAACAATTAATTATGTTGGAAAATATTCTATTGATCAAATTAATTAATCTTTCAGATATGTTATATGAATTGCGAGTTCTGATTGTCATGCTGGATCTGATGACTGAATGCACTTTAGAGGCAAGAGAATTTCTAATCAATATTTTCAATGAGCATAGGTTTGGGAATTTCTCAACATGTAACGAAAAAAATTTGGGCTAGTGATAACGGCCTGACATTGACTCCGTGAATTGAGGTTATCATCAAGAGTAATTCCGAAAAATTTCAACAATATACTTTTGTTTACAAATGATTCATTCAGTTTGATTTGCATTTGTAAAGTTCGGTATCAGAGATAATGCCCACAGACTTCGAATAAGTGAGTTCATTATTTCCTGATTGTTACAGATATCAAAAGACATTTGAATTGGTTGTATGGGGGTACATTCGCTTTGCACTCACATCTATGAGTGAAAATATAGAATCCAGAGACTAATTTCGAAAAATCCAAGTAATGCCCATAAAAAGAAAGATTTTCTCTAGAAACATATTGCTATCGTGCAAGAATCTCATCCAGTACTAAGGATTAGTAAACCATTTTTCATAGACTAATTCCTCATTAATATTCTGGCATCTCAACTCAATAATTTGAATAAGTTCATTACTATTGTTGTACATCAAAAAACATGGATTTTGCGAAACCAAGGAGGGATGAGGGGAAGGAAAAGTTATAAGCACAGAACACTGAAATCAATTCAGAAATGAACCGAAGGCGTTGATGACGGTTATTTTGTTTCAGTTGGGAGTGAAGATATTGAATCGCTTACTTCTTATCATGGTGTCAATTGACTTTGATAACTTTCGAATCAATTTCAACGAAATATTTTTTTACGAGTTGAGTATAAGCTGTATTTTATTCAATAGTAGATGAAGAGCATGTTTTCTGAAAAATGCGCGGGAAAGTTATCGTTTATCCCAAGAATAACTAGTGATTTTCTATACTCAGATCGAGTGATTCAAACCAACAAACTATAAAAATATCTTCCGAATCAAATTTTCAACCCATATTTTGTACTAAAGTTCAGTCTGGTTCGAGATTCACGCTGCCACTATTGAAAGAAGACTTACATGATGGTCTCATTTCTCTCAAAATTCCAGATAAGTTAGAGAAAATAATGTATATTATTGAACTGCGTCACATAATGTAAGTCGTCTTAGGGTATGTGACGCCGTATATTCGAGATAATAATAATAATAATGATATAATGTTTATTCAGTAAATATCAATATATAAAAGTAGTAGTAATGAAAGTGTGACAAGAACTCACAAACAAACATGTAGAGTCCCACTAAAACCGAAGTTGTGCGTGGGTTTATGTATCTTTAAATCTAAAAAATTATTACAATATACCGTGTGACACAGACTCACGGTACACCCCCGTTTTCTCCTTTGTTTTTCTAGCTATATTTTTGAAATTCGGAACATTGAATATGCTCACTGAACAGCATTTCTCGACATATCTGGAAGAAAAAAACAACTTTCAAACTTTCCGGAAATGACATCAACTTTCGATTCTTGAATAGGACACCCTGTATATTTTTACATGATCGGCTAGGGATGATCATGAGGAATCCAACGATACCAGGTTTGATGATGTTATCTCCAATGACTGCGGAGATATCGCCATTTATATTATCCATAAGCTCAATATGTGGGAGAGAGAATTGGATTGACCCGCCAGAAAAAGTTTCTCTCTCCTACTCGTTGAGCTTATGGATAATATAAATGGCGATATCTCCGCAGTCATTGGAGATAACATCATCAAACCTGGTATCGTTGGATTCCTCATGATCATCCCTAGCCGATCATGTAAAAATATACAGGGTGTCCCATTCAAGAATCGAAAGTTGATGTCATTTCCGGAAAAATTGAAAGTTGTTTTTTTCTTTCAGATATGTCGAGAAATGCTGTTCAGTGAGCATATTCAATGTTCCGAATTTCAAAAATATAGCTAGAAAAACAAAGGAGAAAACGGGGGTGTACCATGAGTCTGTGTCACACGGAATAGGTGTATGGTTGTGAATATAAAAAATGAGTATGACACTAGCGTGGTTTCAAGATAGTAAGAGCTTAGGAAGGTGAATTGTGATAACTGTGTGGATGGTCGGAGTTTCAAAGAAGTGTTATCAGTCTTTATTTGTAATCAAATAATGTACAATATCCCTGTTCAGGTCAAGCAAGTACCTTTTGAAAATTTTTTTCATGGGGTTTATATTGTTTATTTCGTGTATATATTCCTTGTACATTATTGGTAAGTAGTTGTATATTCTACCACTCAAGTAAACACATGTGTTCTGGCCAATGTTTTTTCTTGTTATGGTGACTTGTACGTTACCCTTAGATTTATTTCTTGTGTTATAGTTATGTTCGGGATTTTGAAGGATAGTTTTATTTTTGAAGATGAATAATATTATGTTATACATGTATAGTTGACGTATATCGAGTACTTGTGCATCTCTGAAAATGAAGTTTGATGAGTAGTCTTTTTGTTGTAGTACATTATTCTCAGATAAAACTGTTTTTCGCACAGGAGATGAGTTGTAAATGGTGGCGAGATAAATTTTTATTATTTGTTGGTTTGTGTCGATCGACCCAAGTATGGAAAATCCGTCATCACCTAGTCGATAATACAGTATTCTGCATTTGTACTTTCTACAGTTTTCGCTTTTTTCTAAACTTGACATGTCTTTTGAAGGTGATAGATGACATTGGGAGGGCTAGGGATAGATCTGATATATCACTCTTAGTTTTACTCGATCAAAGCAAAGCCTTCACTTTGGTTAATCACAAATTACTACTGACCAAACTCAAGTATATCGGCTTTGATAATTCATCACTGAATTGGATGTCTAGTTACCTCACCGGTCGAGCTCAGAGAGTGAAGCTTGATCAAAATATGTCATACTCATCTTTCAAAGAAACCGGTTTGGGTGTTCCTCAGGGGAGTATTCTCGGCCCTCTTATGTTTTCGATTCTTATTTTTGATTATCCTTCTTTTATAACTAATTGTCATGTTCATCTATATGCAGATGACTTCCAGTTATATTTATCTTTTAAACCCGACGAAATTGAAAATGGTATTACACTCATGAATGAGGATCTTCAAAATACTACAGTCTACTCAAATAATCATGGGCTGAAAATAAATCCCACCAAAACAGTTGGCTTGTGCTTCGGATCTCAAGCACAAATCACTGAAGCCATTCGCAAGTCTTAGATAACTCTGAAATAAACTGGGTGGATTCTGCAAAAAACTTAGGTGTGACTGTGGATAGTTCTTTGACTTTCGATAAACATGTGAGAAGCATATGTAAAACTTCGTTTTTTAAGCTGAAAAACTTATACAAATTTAAATTCCAACTTTCCTCCGAAACGAAACTCAAATTGGTCAAATCATTAATTTACCCTCATACTGATTATTGTTGCATGTTGTACTACAACTTCCTAGCAGAATATAATAAAATGAAATTGCAACTGTTTACAGAATGCATGCATGAGATTCGTTTGTTGTATACCATAAAGAGAACATATTACGCCTTACATAATGAATATGAAAGAGTTGAACGTCAAAGCTAGGATAAAATATCTCACTTGTTTATTCTTGTATAAATTGTTGAAAACCAAAATTCCTTTTTACCTGTTTCGTTCACTAAATAGACGGTCTGACACTCATACAGTAAATGTAAGAACTGACTCATTCTGTATTCCTCAGCACCGAACTGCAAAATTTGAAGGTTGTTTCTCATTTTTCGCTCCTTATAACTTGAGCAATATATTGGCACTACTGAATAATTCGTTTCACCTGTTCAAAAGAGAATTAAAGTTACAACTGATGGATACTTAGATCTAATTCTTTTACAATTATATTGTGAAATATTCACGGAACCAAATATGGTATATATGTATACATGTAATAATATACTGTTTGTTTTTGTACTGATATAGATATTACGTCATAGTCTAATAACCAATAATTTCTCTACTTTGAAATGTGTATGTGAATTATGTTAACTATCTGTATTCGTATTCTATTTTTGTTTATGAGATTTCATATTGTTTTACACATGTCAGTTATGGGAAGGGTGGAAGATAGCCTTTGGCTAACCCGATTCCTTTTGTGTCTAAAATGTACTTTTATGCACAATAAAGTATTACTTACTCACTTACTCAATCTGTGGATAAGCTTGAGTCATTGCGAGAATATTCCCTGTACGAAATTATTTTGGACGGCTGTTTTTCACAAATTATATACCGGATTATCACGAATATCTTCCTGACAATATATCTCCTTGCTTAACAACCAATCAGTCTATTTCAAATTTTGAAATTCAGCCAATAGAATCCGAATTACAGTGAAAATATAGCTTGTCGCTGTATTTTCACCGTGATAAACCTGCTTAGTTTTTGTTTTACTAGCTGTCAAGTGAAAATAATGATTTAAATTATAAACGTCAAATCTATGTGTTTTGATCAGTTATATTTCTTAATCAATATGAGCGATCGTTGGGGACAAATGGCGATTGGTATCATAGATGAAGCAGTGGAAAAGAGTATTCCCTTGAATACGGCCAGAAATAAAGAATCAATTACCAGGCAATTCAACAATTTTTGCTCAAACAGGGGTTATATTGTCGTCCTAAATATAATTCGTGGTATGATTAATAACCTATAATTTTTTGGAATATCAATTCATTGGCAATCCCAATGCAAGAAAATACAACTCGTCCTGCGGACTCGTTGTATTTTCAGCTTTGGGATTGCAATTCATTAATATTCCAAAAAATTATCGATAATAATCATACCACTTATTATATTACCCCTGATAATATTTTTTAATACCACGACATTTTGATAACTGTGTGGATGGTCGGAGTTTCAAAGAAGTGTTATCAGTCTTTATTTTTATAATCAAATAATGTACAATATCCCTGTTCAGGTCAAGCAAGTACCTTTTGAAAATTGTTTTCATGGGGTTTATATTGTTTATTTCGTGTATATATTCCTTGTACATTATTGGTAAGTAGTTGTATATTCTACCACTCAAGTAAACATATGTGTGCTGGCCAATGTTTTTTTTGTTATGGTGACTTGTACGTTACCCTTAGATTTATTTCTTGTGTTATAGTTATGTTCGGGATTTTGAAGGATAGTTTTATTTTTGAAGATGAATAATATTATGTTATACATGTATAGTTGACGTATATCGAGTACTTGTGCATCTCTGAAAATGAAGTTTGATGAGTAGTCTTTTTTTTGTAGTACATTATTCTCAGATGAAACTGTTTTTCGCACAGGAGATGAGTTGTAAATCGTGGCGAGATAAATTTTTATTATTTGTTGGTTTGAGTCGATCGACCCAAGTATGGAAAATCCGTCATCACCTAGTCGATAATACATTATTCTGCATTTGTACTTTCTACAGTTTTCGCTTTTTTCTAAACTTGACATGTAATCTGTGGATAAGCTTGATTCATTGCGAGAATATTCCTGTACGAAATTATTTTGGACGGCTGTTTTTCACAAACGATATACCGGATTATCACGAATATCTTCCTGATAATATTGTTTCATTCCACGAACACTTCGAAAGATCCTGTAGTTTCAGTTTCACGAAAAATTATTGGTAGTGTAACCATCAAAAGCGGCGAAAAGCACTAAAGGCACTCACAAACGCAATAAAAACTGATTACATCGCCTACGCAAATCCTAAAATGGAGAGCAGAAACTGAAACGGACAAAGAATTGCATAATCTTGTTATATTTCAGTAAGAAGTCAGCGGGATACTGTGGAAAATAAAACATTCATAGATTGACAGCGATTGTGAATTGCGTGTTACACAGTGTACTGAAAAAGCTGATTTCAGGAAAGAAGAGAAAAGGATAACAATTTTTCAGCAGTAATAGATTGGTGGTGGTTCGATAGCTATTTACGTACCCAGATAGAAAATGTTTACATTTCTTCTAATTTGAGTAAATAGATTTTTTTTTAAAATTTCCAGAAAGCAAAATTCTTCCGAATATCAAGTTCTTTCATAAAATCGCTTGTCTGTTCGACGTTTTGCACAATTTTGTAAAGTTCAACTAGGATTTTATATATATATATATATATATATATATATATATATATATATTCTTTATTGAAAACATATACAGAATCATACAGAAAAGTCTACTATTGCTATCGTATATAATTTACATGAGTTAAGTCAATAATGAATTACATAATTCGTCTGCTCTAGACATGAAAGAAAGAATCTATAACGGTTGACTGACATCATAGAGACAAAGAATTCGAGTACTCTTGCGCATCATTGGCTTATAATCCGCTATATTAGGGTGAAAGGGATTCTCAATAACATCTGAGATGGGATTTACAACAAAAATTATTACAAACTCATCTTTACGTTTGTTACCGAACGTAAAATTGAAATCTATCAAATCTTCAGAAGAACATTTGGATTTCGTGAGGTTTTCGATAATTTCTAACATGTAAGCAGTGATTGCGCGAACTTGAGTATCAGGTACATATGAATTTGTGTTTGAGAGTTTCAATATCTGCATTACAAATAGCACGTTGAATGGGAATGCATTGTGTATCAGAAGGTGTAGAGTTGACTTTTTTGTGTGTGACTATGACTCGGGTCATTTATATTTCGGAAAATGAGTTCCCAATTTTCTGACCAGATGAAGCTTCACGTTGAACTGACGATGTAGTTTTATTTTGCTCTATCTTTCTTTTATATATTGCCTTTGCGTTGACATCTGGATTCAAAATGATTATCGATATATGCTGTTTCGGTAATAAATCTTCTGAGATGTGGAAATTGATGTGGATGGTAGAATGGGTACGGAGGGTTGACTACGTCTGTATACCGAAAGTTCTCTAGCAAACCATTTTGGGAGTCAGTCTAACACGATTCGGCGCATTGACAGAGCGTTCGCTTTATACCATGGGCCTTGAACGTTCAAACCTCCCAACAAAGTTGGGAGAATAACAGTCGTTCTAGCCTCTCTCAGGGAATTAATGCCATAAAATCAACCACAAATTGGGGAAAGTCTTTTCGCAACAAGTTTTTGAATTGGAAAGATTTTATCCAAAAACCAAGCCTTTGACAGCACGCAACAGTTTATAAACTTCGCTCGTTGAGAGATAGATAATGTGCGGCTTTTATTCACCATAACTTTTTGTTGTATTTTATTCGTGATTTCATGCCAATTAGCTCGTGACATTTCGTGAATATTTGCAGAGAAAAACATGCCTAATATCTTAACAAAATGCCTGAACTAAAACCAATCATACTGATCATCCTGAAATTTGTTTCTATTGTATGGACCTACTTCTAAAGCCAAACATTTTTTTATTGAAGTGTGCTCCTGAATATGAATGATAGTGACACACTAGCGACTAAGGATTGAATGTTTGCCGAGAGGAAAAATACGAAACAGTGATGAAAGAGAGTCCAGGTTCACTGAATGATACGGAAAAGATGACAGAAAAAGTTCTACATTATATATTACATAGAAATATGTTATAAACGGTCATAAAAACTGTGAAATAGTAGAAAAATGAGATTTGTTTGTCTGTTAAAACAGAAAATGAACGACAATTTCAAACGCTAGTCGTTAGTGTGTCACTATTAAGTGTTCAGAAAGGAAGTCATCTGAGATTGCAGACATCACAGATATTTCAACCTCATATCAGTTTTTGAAGGCGTTTCGAAGGATAACAACTACGTGACAATGTAAAGACTACAGCGCAAGAGATTTTTGTGTAACATTTTGAAATTTTAATATTTTTAGGGTGCATTGATTGCTAAAAAGGATTACTGCATTACTCAGTTAAAAACATCTTTGGACCAATTTTTGAGAGACATATTTTGAGCTGATGAATACGAATGTGAAGTCTAAATGCGGCGGTCTCACTTCGTTCCGAAGTTGTCCTTCCAAAGTTCGGAAAAAGGGCATACGCCTTTTTTGCACCAAAAAACGATATAAAATGCACGATTTTTCGCGTCAGGTGCCAGGTACACATAATTCCACCTCCATCATTACTTTTCACTGGTTTTATAAATGCATCTCAAGAAAAAAAGTTTGATACAATTTGGAGGTTATATAGGAATGTGCGTTCTATTTTTTGATATAACCTCCAAATCTTATCTGGAATTTCTTCCGGAGTTCTATATTGAAAAATGGTAAACGGTGATTAAAGAATGCTGGCACCTGACGAATTCAACTGTGCATTTTCTATCGTTTTTCTGGTGTAGAAAGAAGGCGGGATATGCCCTTTTTTCGAACTTCGAAGGGCCAGTACTCCAGAACATAGTAGACATTAGAACTAATGGTCTGGCCATCTGACAATTTTTCACAAAGCATGATGCGGAATACATTAGAGGAAGAAACGATATGCACATTGAACATATATCAGAAAATACCCAATAACTTTATACAGAAGCGAAACAGTAACGTAACAATTGTTCAAAAAAGATTTGACCTTGATCGCACTTTGGCACCTCCATGTACACTGAGAAGCCTGAAAATATATACCAGAAATAGGAAAGAAAATACACTGAGAAATTTTATTTTAGTACACTCTTATTCGAGGGGTTGGCCACATGGGAATTCCGGTGTACAATTGATAGGAATTCGGAAATTCCAAGAAATTTTTAAAGAAACTATCGGGATTATTATTAGGTAACTTCAATTTATTCGCGCAATAATAAAAGAACATACAGTAAAATTTCAATATTTATATAAAATCATAATTCAAAAACATAACACCGGTGTGAAGTAATCCACTTCCACTGGACGAAGGAAGTTGGGACCTATGTTTTGAAAGAGTTCGTGGCGAATTTACAATTTGAAAACATTTTGTTAGCGACAAATAAGCCTGATGATACAATTTTCATGATCTGATAGACATCTGATATGTGTGTTGGGGAAGTTTTTGCAAATGAGTCAATAACTTTTTTCAGTGAAATAGTACCTCATTCTGATTCGAGTATATGAATGGGGCATGTGAAACAACCCAAAAAAACTTTGTGTCGTAGTTTGTGACAGCTCGAGAGGGGTGTGGTTGGAGGTAGTTTCTCCAAATAATTTGATAACTTCTTTCAATAGAATAGTAACTCATTCTGATTCGAATATATGAATTAGGCATGTGAAACAACCCAAAAAAACTTTTTGTCGTAGTCTGTGAGGCCTCGAGAGGGTTGGGGGTAGTTTTTTCAAATTATTCAATAACTTCTTTGAATGGATTAGTACCTCTTTCTGATTCGAATATATATGAATTGGGCATGTGAAACAAGCCAAAAAAAATGTAGGTCGTAGTTTGTGTGTTTGTTTTTGGGGTCAACCTCTGCTTCTGTCATTATTTTCCTCAATATTTCAAATATGACGTGTCTTGAAATTTCACTTTACAAGACGAAGGGACGCCCTCGATTCTAGAAGGAAAAATCTCAGGAAAAATAATGTTAATGAAACAAACCTGAGTGAAATCAGACGATTCTTTCCCTTTTATTTTGTTTCCGATATGATAAATACCAGCCTCAATAAAAATGTGACAAGTTTCGATATGTATAATCCGATATTATTCAGAATGTGTCATAATCATGACAGGGTCCACTTAAAAGTCTAAAGTTTATGTTCCACTCAGAAATCCCGAAAAAAACTTTTGTGTGAATGTTCCGGAATATATCTTTCATATTTCGTCGTGTTTCCTCGGAATTCCCACTATTTCCGTCATTTAGTTTTTTAATTTCATCGATATTTCTTCAAATTGACATATTTTTTCTGTAGGAATTCCGGTTTATGGAATTCCAGTGTACACATTTTCCCTCAGTGGTCAACCCCTCGCTCTTATTGGTGCAACTCGGGAAGGCGTGGCTTTTACAGAATATGTCATTGGATTCGCTTCTGTAAAGTTGAGTATTCTGTGCCATCACGTGTATTTGTTTACTAACACTATATCTTTAACGTGAATGCACTTTAAAAAAATATTATATCAGATAAGTCAACGTTAATTGCTATCTATCCATTCGTTGACTGTAGAGGAATCCACATGTGATAGTAGAAAAATGTATCAATCCATTTGAGACTCGAAATTTCTCGAAAATCGTCTAATTCACCCGGAGTACGCAGCCGATCTCGAAAGTAATTCGAGTGGCGCCATCTCCATTCCGAGCAGCGCATTTCCTGCGGCGGCAAACCGAATCGAGTTATACAATCGCATGCATTATTCAAGAGTCAACAATGATTTACGTAAGGCCGGTTTGCTTCGTCTACGGAGGATAACGTTACATTTCTCGTGCACGATTGTGTGGGTAAGGCGTTAGTGTGTCGTCGTTTGTTTTCGTTTTTTTCAATTGAAGCACGGTGGTGGCACAGAGCCGAAGAGCTGGAGGAATAATAATGAGCGAGGTTATCAACCAAGTACAAAGGTCTTTCGTGAGATACATACACAACTATCGATGAAGAATCGGAAAGAAAACAATTTTTTCCCTTCGATCCCATTGGAATTGAGTCATGGTTTCCGGTTGGAATAATGTTTATCTTCGAATGTAGGATATTTTTCAGTTCAATATATCGTAGACGACACCCGAAAAAGGCAATACAGATTGTTTCCATCCCATATCATAGGGAAATAGATCTTATGTTCCTTTACTATTTCATTCGGTGTAATTGAAGCCGTCAAAAGTGTATTGAAGTTTTCACACATTTCTTCTCATAGAATCTCTTTATTCTCCTACTCCCATTATTCACATTTCCATCTTGTCACACCTCAAGGTATACTAATTTGATCAAGTTCATTCATCAATCAAAGAGGAATTGAGCCTTGAAAAACAGTGAAATTGAAAAGTCACAACAACTCAAGTCGAAGACACTCAACACCAATAAAAAATCCGAAATATCAAAGTGCGTGCGAGTTTCTTTTTCTACAAAAATTCATCCGTTTTCGTTGCAAAATAGATGAATTTTGTTTTATTGAAATGAAAATAAAAGAAATAGCATTATTAGATAAATATAATATGTAAATCTACTCAAGTATGACTCAGTATGTCATTTTGCATGTTAAAAAGATATTTTGTGTACAATAAGGTATGAAATAAATGTGAAAATTCTCAAGAACCAATAATAATGCCAAACACAAACATACTTTTTTCAAAAACACAGGCTAAACATATAATTGAGTTATAACATCAAGAAACTTTATTATATCCTGTGTTTTTAAACATATTACGTGAATGTATGGCATTATTATAGGTACTTGAGGAATTCCACATTCATTTCAAATCTTACTGTATACAAAATATTTTTTTTAAATGCAAAATGACATTCTGATTACTGTTCAGTATCCCGTTAATTTGAATTTACCGCCAAAACATGACATTATACACCCCGAGCTGACAAATTGACATTTGAGTGTCTTTACTGTATGGCTATGGTATACTGGGATAAAGGTCACTTCCCATTGAAGGTCACTTTCCATGGGTGTAGATAGTACGGTATGTGTTACCTTCCTATGTAATCGTAGGAAAAATTACTTACGTCTTCATAATGTGATATGTTGAGTTCAAGAACTGATTATGTTTTTTTTGGAAAATGATGTCACGGAAACGTCTCCGAGAGTCAGCTCGATTTTTGATAATAAACCCAATTTGGACAGCGAAAAATAGTGACACGAATATAAAAATGTCACTTTTGACGTTTCATGTATCAGGTGGAAATGAATGAATGATTTTCGAAATTTTGCTTAAATGACTCGAGTATATGATCATTGATATGATTATGGAATTGGACGCATTTTGGCCGATTGAGCTTGGTATAGGGGAAAAGTATGTTGAGATCATTTCCAGAAAAAGTTTGAACTCAGAAAACTTCAAAATCGAAGACAAGATCAAATTAGTATCTGAAAAGTGAGCCAAAATCCAGATTTATTTTGATTCAGTAATCTATAAACAAATCTATAGTTCATTCCAATCCAATGTTCAGTAGATGTGAACAAATTCAAGTCCACTAATTTTTTTCACCAGGGTCGCAATGAGGAAAAATATTGAAATGTAGTTTCAACTCATTTAAATTGGGAAATTCAGAAATATAAAGGAACAACAACTGTTGACTGACATACCTACTTCGAAAAAATTTGAATAAAACATAATATTCAAACTAGAACGCATGGATTCTATAAGATGCAATTCAAACAACCCAATTATTCGCACTGAATCTGAACACGCATCTGCATCAGAACAGTGAAAAGCGTTCGTAGCAGTTTATAGTCATTTGTCCAATACCATTGCTGATTCTAGCAGGCCACGAGGTGATCATTGTTTACATGCGCTGAATCTTGGATTGGAATTCAGTTTAGTCTTCTCACATTACATTATAGTTGATACAATTAAAAAACTGTTGCACATCATAAGGGGCATGGTTGAATTTTGAAGTACGCTTTAGTCAGAATGTCATAGAATTATAGAAGTGACTAGTTGATTATGAAAGGAAAAACAAAATTTTTAACAAACCTCTTCGTGCGTCAAACCTGATTTATTCACTGCATTATCCAATGTTTCACTTATAATTATACGAGAGTTTTTTTTCGTCGAAGTAAACTTGATATTTCGATGAGAATTCTGTTGCCTGGCAACTCAACGAAAAAAATTGCCTCTGAAAAAATTACGAGTCCGTAGGACGGGTAATTTTTTCTGGCAGTTTTTTTGAGTTAATTTGCCGGAAGGCAACTAAACTCGATTCATAAATGTCAATGACAATTTAATGCATACAGTTTAGTTTATTAGATTCAACGGAAAAGTACAATTGTTAAAAACACAATTCTTATATTTCATTTTCACAGATCAGAGAGCCCAGATTCTATTTCATGAATTCGATAATCGAATTGTTTAGAATATGCGTATATTTTCGGTACAGCGCATGCTACAGTCACAGTCTGAGCTACTCGACAATCGAATTCGTGAAAAAGAATCTGGGGGCAGAGGATACTCTTTTGACAACGCAAGTGAAAAATTGACAAAGACGCCGTCAAAGATTTGTTTACAATTCTGGTTGCCATACTTTCAAGAGTTAGGTTCCGTTTTGTCGCTGAAAATCTTAGGGCAAAGTTTTTTCGCTGTCATAATGACAAAATCACGGCGGCTCATGGGATATTTCATACATGAGTTGAATTGTCAATCCAAAAAATTGCGAATAAATATTATAACAGATTGTAAACCACCCTGTTTAATCTCCCTCGCCTTGGCCATCGTCGCCGTCACTGGCGTCGGAACGAAAACGTGCGGGGGACGCCTCTGAGCCAGCGACGTCGCTGTCAAAAAGTAGGTCTAGTTTACTGGTGTACTGGGTATTTGGAACGCGACGGCCTCAAACGCACCGAATCCATACCTTTTTAGAATTCGGTCACCGCTCATTATGATTCTCGATCGGGCGAAATCCTTGAGATGCACGCGCGGCGACACCGACGCTTTTTCACGAAAAGTTTCTTTCGTCACCTTCTCACTGCTCCGAATTCCCATCAATAAGATTTTCTCTGCGATTCGGGTCCAGGTAGAAGAAAGAAACCAGGATTCTATGCACGACCATTGGAAAAAAATGCTCATTTCTAACCTTTTTCCAGGTTGAGAAATGAGAAATGAGTGACCGATCTGGCCTACTCGATCAAGAATTGATGACGTAGACCGTAGTAATAACTCAAAAAATTTGCCAGGTATCGCCACTCTAGCTTTTGAGATGACAGTTATGTGAACGTCCTGTGTTGCCAAGTGGCTATGTCGTTGCGAATTATGGTCTAAGTGCTGAAAAAATTAGTTTATTGTTGATATTTTCATTTGAGCAATATTATATTGTGATCTCAATTCAAAAGCTCGGTTCAGAAGTAGTATCACAATTCAGCCGAATATTATTCACGTTAATGCGTGTGAGCAAATGGGGAAGTGAGAAAAAAGAAAATGCCATTTTTTCTGGTGAGTGAATCATCATTATTTTTTATAATCTTCTGGGTTGAACTGAAAATATCTAAAACACATATCACAACATTTATAGAATATTCAGAACGCGTGCACACTCTAGAATGTTGTTGCCAGCAAACTTTTCTTGTGTTTTTTTATGATCACTACGAAATTTTCAAATGGTTATTCAATATACTAGAACGTGAGATTATTCTTGGAGGTAGGTCATTGAAGATGAAGTTTTTTTTCATCAAACGTCAGATTGATCTCGCGTTCTATTCTCTGTTCTAACCAAAAGTGATCTGTATTGGCAAAAACGTGTTTCATGGATCGAGTGATATCGAAAATTTTTAGGAATTTCAACCACAAGCGCACCCTTAAGGCGTAATTTTGAACAACTACACCCTGTCTACAGGTTTGTCTGAAACAATATCGCAACACTGAAAGCACCAGTTTATAGCCATCTTAGATCTTTATTAGGAAGATGTCGAAAATGACCATAGCAAAAAATATTTGACGAAACTTAATGTCCAAGTAACCACAGCAAAAAAACGTTTATGGTATATAAGACAGCTATTCATTACAGCAAATTAAATTAGTTATGAATGAAATCAGTGAAATAAAGAGATGAAAAACAGTTCCTCAAACTTCATTCTCTCACAAAAATACTCAAGTTCCTGGATTTTATTATACCGTTGGCTGGTTTCGGTAGTCATAACATTAATTGTCAGCGAAAGGCCAATTCAATTGAAGAGGGACAAGCCAAGCTACAAGTTGATTTTTGCGGAAATAGATGAGGCATCTAGTAAAAGTGATATCGTTAGGTATAACAGCCATTACTTTTGTGTAAAATGTCAAACTGTGAGCACATGCCTCGATGTACTTGAAAGGAGGAAAATTTTTGTATTCCATGCAGAAGAAAAAATCTGCACGAGATACGAGAATATTCCTTCTTTCGAATTAATAAAGTTTTTTCACAATCATTCGAGGCTACTTTCGGATTGTAAGGTAACTAATTATTCACTGAGAAGAATACAGGAAAGGAAATAACATTGATTTACAACCATATATTTAATGCTGTCATTACTAACGTCATTGAAGGTTGGGAAGTGTCACATTGCACAGCTTTATTTCCCGCCCCCACTTCCCACCCTCATTTCCCGCCCTCATTTCATCTATTCTAGACTGTATCTGTCATTTAATGACTTTATCTGACATTTATTTATATTGGTGACAATTGTATTCCCCGTGGTCACGGTAACAATATATCTACTTGATTATTCTGAGAAAACCGCGTTCTTGGTAATTTGTCGTTGAATGTAATATTTTAGATATCTTCGGAAAGAAACAGAGATTTTTTTTATTCCAACCGAAATATGATGGTTGTAAATAAAATAGTATACAAACCTCGGTACTTAGGAAGTTCCATTCCTGTCTCGAAATCATAGCCAACCGAAACGCTTTGCGTCTCGGTTAACTAACTGGTCTCACGACAGGAATGAATCACTTCCCACCTCGGTGTGTAATATACTATTTCGAAGTCTTCTGAAACTTTCCCACCTCTTTGGCCTTTATTGAAAATGTCAATCAACTTATAGGAATTTACGTATTGTTTCGATCCCCGCTAACGGTTTGACACAAAAGTACTTTCACAGAACAAGCTTACCCGCCTGACACAATATCAAAACTACCATATAGTATATCAGTAACGATCGTACAAAAAATATTCGGTACTCACTTTCTCCATCAAAACTCCAATCCTCTTCAATAACCAAAGCCTTGCACAATTCTCAAAAATAAATCATTCTCACTTCATCAGCCTTTTTTTGACTGATACCATCAGTTGTATTGTCGCTCAAAGGGGGCCAGTCAATTTTTATTATTCAAAATATCGCCATCACTATAGTAAAAAATATAAACATTGGCTACGTGCAGCAATCCTCCTGACACAACTGAGATTTGTTGAATATACATTCTTATATTTTCTTCCTCTGCTAAAGCGAATAACATTTATTAATAATGACATTTGTTGGGAGCGTCATGAAGTTTGTCTATTTGCAACGCCTACTTGAAACACCAAATGAATTGAAAGTAATCTCGCAAAACCTTTCAGCCTTAAAAGCTACTTTTTTCTCTCAATAGAAATGATTCACTTCCCGCCCAGGTCGAATTCATTAATTTCATTTTGAATGACTACCAGTAAAACAGTACGCAAACTTATAGACTAGACTGGTTATGTTT
This sequence comes from Zygogramma bicolorata, assembly GCA_032362365.1. Taxonomy (NCBI): domain Eukaryota; kingdom Metazoa; phylum Arthropoda; class Insecta; order Coleoptera; family Chrysomelidae; genus Zygogramma; species Zygogramma bicolorata. The sequence goes on from JAVJAQ010001667.1 coordinate 4,223,390, forward strand.
GAATATGTGGGAATCCCCGTAGCTCAACGGACCTCTTCATGAATAAAATGCCCCTAACGAGGGGCAAATTCCTAGCTTCATGCGGCAAAATATAATGTATTATTCAGTACTTTTTAGAGTGGAAGAGTCTGGGAATGGGTAATATCAAAACATACAACACTTTATCTTCCTTTTGAAATTACCGATTGTTTATTTCCAAAATTGAAATTTCAAAATAAACGTGTGATTGAAGGATTGAAGGAATCTAGTCCTTCGGACTCGGGCACTTTCGCCAATATTTGAAAATGAACTCTCGCAATTTTTAGATATCACGCTTTCTTGCAAAATTATCGGTGATTTTTATGCACTCGTGCAATTATAACCGATTATAAATCGTTATAACCATAGCTATATCCTTCTTTTGATGTCGCCAGTTGAAAGTGAGTTCTTTGTCTGCCTAGACAATGGAAGTGAGAAAAAAAGTATATTTTTTACCCCATAGGAAAAGCCTTACATTTCCGGATGACTACTCCTAATGAATTAATGGAAATGTTGTCATTTTCCTTCGAGAATCTTGTCAGAAATGTCAATATTTACGATCGAAGTGCAAAAAATTGCATTTTTATTTGAAGAAAAAAATGTTTTGTTTGTCTCGAGTGTCCCGCACATTTTCCTAATAACCCAATATACCACTGATGACGTTAGCGGTAAACTATTCTCTCACTCTCTGTCATAAAATTCATGAATTACAATAATTCATAGTTGGCCCAATCGTTCGTCTGTATACGAAATTGTATAACATAACATAACATTTCGTGATCGTTTGTCGCAGAAAGAAAGTAAAGACGGTTCTCGTACATATAAATTTCTCCGAGATTATGAAACACCATTTCACATAATCTCTCGCTGAAAGTAAAACAAAATGCGACGTAACCGTCAATTTCACTCTCTTCTTGGCAACCACCTGCGCTCGCAATCGTTGATAATCGACCTACAAACATCGTTAGTTGTGAGCGACTGGAAAAGAATTCGTCGTGGTAGAGAGAGGAATGAAAACGGAAATGGCGAGAAAGGATGAAATTACTCGAAGTGAAAAAGTGAAGGAGCATAAACTGCAAAATACCTACCTGAAGATTCCCAAAATTTCAATAAAAAAATTTACAAAATGAAGATCAACCAAGACTGAATGATCTATAAAAATTTATATAAAAAATAAGTGACACACTTTTTCTTGCTCAATTTGTAAACCGTATACACTGAACATCAATCGAATAGACAGTAATCATAAAAATTTAAGAAGGTCAAGGAGTACTGAAATCCATTTTTTCTATTTTCTATGCCCTGAAAATGAAAATGGCAAAGGAGTTTGCATCAAACCCTATTCTCAGTAATATTTTTATGGAAAAATTTGAAGAAATTATGATATATATGAAATTTGGCAACACAGCGAATATGAAATCAATCATTTTTTTAGCACATTGAGCAAATGAGGTCTCAGTTGAGTTTACCATTGGAATTGGAAAAAATACTGAACTTCTCTTTTCTTGGAGTTCTATTTTAAAAAAAATTCAATTATATCGGAACGAGTGTTTTCAAGAAAAACACTCACACAAATCGTCTTTGTGACAGAGCACATATCATCAAATTCAGAAATTCGAGACAGAGAAATATATACCATAAAAAATGGACTTAGAGAAGAGTCTTATAGAATCATCCAAATTTCAACATATTCATCAGATGGAAATGACCATTCCTTATATCCATGGTTCACCAGAACTAATCAAACGTATAGGTAATTTATTCATATGAGAACAATTTTCAAAAAAGAGAACACGATCAGATCCACGTTGAGTCGAAACAAACCCTTGAACAAGTTCAGAATTCTTTAAAATATGTCTACAGTGTTCCATGTGTATGTGGTAGTTTTTATACTAGCGAAACATCGAGACCATTGAGGATAGGAACAAATGAACACAAAAACAACACATTCATATTATAAGCGAATGGTACACACATGGTGGAATGGAATAATATTCATTTACTCATGACAGTATAGAATGGAACTAAAAGAAAACTCAAAGAGGCTACTTGTATTTAAATAAAAGGTAATGGAGATATTGCTTATTGTTCACTGGGTATGGATCAATGTTGGATCCTTCTTCTGAAGATGGAAGTTGAACTGGGTTCGAAGTAAGAGGTGTAAAAACTAACACTTGGTAGAACTATCGATGAGTTACTCATGCCGGTGTCACATTTTGAAACAACTATAAAATATTTTTTACATTTATCTCGAATTCAAACCAATTTGCCATATGAACAGATATTTATAAGAATTTGAAGCTTTTTCGTTTTCAGGAAAGAGAAAACCAAAAAAATTAACTGCATCTTAGCTGACATAAAAAATGCAGTTTTCTCACTAGATACCAAGAATCCTCGAAAAAGACGGTTTTGAAATAATTCTCATGACTGCTAACCCTGCCTGCCTTCTCTCCCCAATCTATATGCCAACTAAAAAGCTCGGGGGATAGTTTTCTCAGAGAGAAAAGAGCTTACCTGGGTTTAATAATGATGTGTTATCCAATAATTGCTATGTATTCGATTAAAGTTATTTGTGATCAAAATACAAATTGATCAAGAAAAGTGGCTCATTGCAAATCCACCATATAGGTGGGGAAATGATTGTTCTACATAGAATCTCCTTTTCTTTTTGTGAATAAATACCAAAAAAAATCTATGAATGATATACACATAGGAACTAGAAAATTTCGTTAATTTTTGTATAAACTTCTTCCAAGGAAGAATTATTTCCTTGAAACAAAAATTCAGTTCTGAAGAAGACATGCCCTCTAAACTTCACGGGGATTTCCCTTGCATAGAATCCGCATTCTTGATACCTAACGAATGAATTTTATGGCCTCGAAAGAAGTCGATTACTTTTTGAGTAGGTAGAAGAATCATTTACTTTTGAATTAGCGCAACAACCTAATAAAAATATTAGTACCGCTATAGTTAATAGTAATGAAGAAAATGACATTTGCCATATAAGAATTTGAAAGCCTTCGAGAAGTACTACTAGGTGGGCAGGTTTCAAAGTGAGTGGGTCTATACAACCCTCCACTCGAACCGCAAGGGTTCATTGTGTCTCACAGGCTCGTTACTAAGTCCCTACGCCTTACTCAGGAGCAGCATGGTTATTCGCGGACCCGTCAACCATGAAACGGGGCAGGAGTCATTCGCCAACACCACAGAGAAGTTCTTATAAAGAAAATTTTCTGGCTCGTTGGGGAAACGAACCTACGACCTTTGGGTCGGTAGGCGGATCTGGAACCACAGCACCAACTCCCACGTCAAGAGTACTACTAACTATCAGTTGCACATTTACATGTTCAACAGGCTATTTAGGGTGGATGAAATGCCTTTCATCAAACTGTTGTGAAAGTCATCATCCGCTGGTATTGTAGAAGCCGTATCAGCAAAAACTCTGCTTTGCACATTTCTCCTCTTTCAGTTCGATACAATATTTGCAGTCGTACCAGATTTTTTCTTACAGTAGCAATAAGCAAGCTTCTGAAATATTTCCATTTTACCTAGAAACTCCTTTCGGTGATGATTTTCAGATAAATAGAGTGCCATTGTTTCGAACTTCTATATTAAAACTTCCTTGAAATAAAAAAAAGAAGAAATCAATATTGATAAGCACTCGATAGAAATATATATAGTATAATTCAATTATCATAAGGGGGGACAAAAAATCTCTGAATATATCGACTGAAGTTCAATCACATATATATATATATATATATATATATATATATATATATATATATATATATATATATAAAACTTTATTTTGAAATAGGCAGTCCTAATCTACATTTATAAAAAATAATAACGATTATACATGAAGCAATCATATGTATATGTGGTATGTAGCAGCTCCTTCGATAGTATTATTATATAAACTATAAATTTCAATGTACTCATTATTTACATTGAACTGTTAAGAGAAAATAACTATTCAAGTTCAGCCAAATACCATTATAGTTATATATATATATATATATATATATATATATATATATATATATATATATATATATATATATATATATATAAAGATACATGAAACCAACAAGTATGCTTTCCCAATGCAAAGCCCGTAAGAACATATAACAAACCTTAAAATTACTACAGATAACTAATACGACCATTTTACTGTTGCAGTAAGTGGTTTATCATTTTCAATTTGAACTGTTGGAGAGTTTCTGCTCTCTTCACATCATCTGGCAAACTGTTATAAGCAATGAATCCCTTGAACACTAAGGTTTTAGTATCGTAAGCCTTTGATTTCCTAGTCACATGTAAGTTATGTTTACTTCTCGTATCATGTTGGTGGATTTGCGTATTAGAAGTTATAAATTTATGAAAATATGATGGAAGAAGATTATGTAACATTTCGAAGATATAAGTCATAGTTAAATAAATAAGTCTATTTTCTATTGACAGCCATTGCAATGTTTCCAACATCAATGATATTGGTGTATATCTGTTACATCTCAATGTGATTCTCATTGCACGATTTTGTAGTTTTTGTAGTGATCTTATTTTATTGAGGTCAAAAACATATAATAAAGTCGGACAATACTCAAAGTGAGGTTTGATAATTGTATTATATACTATATAACTCTTGAATTCATACTCAGATGTTGAGATACCCTAGAGAAGAAATATAGTTTTTTGAGTATTTTTTTCTGAATATAATTAAAATGACTATTCAACGTTAAGTGGTTGTCAATCAGAAACCCTGCATACTTAAACTCGTAAACTAATTCAATTGTGTTATTTTCTATTCCAATCTGAATTTCATTCAGATCAATTTGTCTATATTTAAATGGTGTAGCAATTATCATCCCTTTCGTTTTGTCCACTTTCAATTTATTCATTTTGAGGTATTCTACTATTCTAGTTAAAGAATTATTCATCTTCAGTACTGCATTATTCAGATCTGTATCAGTTACTGAAGGTAAAGTATTGACATGGCGGAATTCACTACACTTGTTTGTATTATTTACCTTTCCAATGGGAGTAACAGTACTTATCTTCAATTCTGTAGGAACTATACCATTTTCTAATGATGTATTTATGAAGTGACCACCATACATGACCAATTACCTGAAAACTGTTTTTTATCATTTTGCTATTCATTTCATCAGTCTGTGAACCTTTATTTGTATCGATTTCCGATAAAATTTTTTTCAGCTGCTTTGAGTCGACCAGTTTGAAGGCACTGAAACTATCTTCATAATTTTCGATATAGCAAACTGATTCACACTTTTCAATAGTTAGGATTATATCGTTGATACTACTCAGAAAGTATTTATTAAAACAATCTGCTATTTCATTACTGTTTTTCACCAATATATTTTGTCCATTCAATTCAAAGTATACACCATTGAAGGAATAAATTTGGGTTTTTTTCGGATTGATCAAACTTTTTAACGTTTTCCACATTAAACGAGGATTATCTACCTTTCTATCTATTTTTTTTTAAATAAAACTGATTCTTCTTTGCTTTAATGATATTCACAACAGCATTTCGTTTCTGCTTATAATTTTCCCAATTCACATCATTCGAATTCCGTTTGAAACACTTATATGCCATATCTCTATCTCTACTTAGTTTTCTGACTTCGTTATCGTACCATGGTAGTTCATTTTCATAGTGAGTAATTGTTTTCAAGGGAGCTATCTCATTCACAACTTTGTTGAAGTTTTCTTTTAAATTTATGAAAATATCCTCCATATTGCTACTATTTAGCAAAAAATTGGAGCTAATTAAGTTTAAGCATTTTTTCTGTTAATCTTCTTACAGTTCTTGTACATTTGTTGCTGAAATTAGTTTTTTCAGAATAGAAACATTTGATTGATATTACAGCATGGTCTATGAATTTTGGTTCATCTAGAATCTAGAACGTTCACTTGACTTTCTTCAAAATTCGTCAGTACATAACCAATTAGTGTTTTACTTGTATTTGTAATACTGGTAAACGATTTTACCTCTTGAGTTATGCCGTATGTATTAAATATATCCTTGATTTTGTTTGTATAAAAGTTTTCTGACAAGAAATTCAAATTGAAGTCTCCAACTAATATTGTACGGGTGTTGTTAGAGATTATTTCTTCACATATATTTTCCAAATGATCTAAAAAAGTTGCATGACTTTCGCTTGGAGAATGATATAAACAACCAATTACCAACTTTGTACCAGAATATGTTGTTTTGATGAATTTACACCAATAATTGCGGTTGTGTACGAATGTTTTATATACTGAATATTGTATTTTTTCTTTGCCTCGAGTTTGAGTCGCATCTGATTAGCGAGTAATTTTTTATATCAAGTTCATGATCATTCATTTCTACTGTTGTTCTTGATTCGCTGAGCAATATAAATGATGGATTGTAGTGGTATATATCAGCTAAGAGTTGAGATTTATGAGCTAATAAACTTTCAATATTCAAGTACACTATATATCTGATTTATATTCAAGTTTGTTATGATTACCAACATAAGAGTAGTTTAGTTTTTTGATTCTTTTCTGTCGTAATATTTATTTACAATTTTTGGCACCCCTCTTATATATCTTATGCATTTAGAGTTATCACCAGCACTTATAATTGATTCTAGCTTCGACTTAAATTCTTTATAATAATTTCTCTGCCTGGGTGTTTGGTCACTAAATATTTTTACTGAAGGTATATTTCGTTGGAATCCAATATAACTTTGATAGGACGACTTTTTCTTCCATCATATTTCCCAACCCTCAAAACTCTATAATTTTCTATATTACTATCTATACTCTGTAATAGTTTTTTGACAGTATTTTTTTCATCTTCAATCCTCTGATTTCTGTTTTTAGCATTCGACTCATTTACATTGATGATCATCACATTATTTGCTCTCTTCTTTCTTCCATCTCGTTGATGAATTCTTCCATTTACATTTTTTCTTCTCTATTCTTCAATTTTAATAATTCCTCTTCCATTGATTCATTTCTGCTTTTCATTTCAGTTATTTCCCGCTTTAATATGTCAACTTCATTTCTGAAATCTTCTATTTGTCTGAGAAGCAGAGGTATTTTTTTAAATGTACCTCTATATTCAAAGCAGAAAAAAATCAGAGATCTATTTTGCAGTATAACGGCTCGAAATTCTGAGGCACCTAGTTTTGTACAGTTCTCATTTGCGTGCATTGTTGTATGACAGCTGTCACAGGTTACCGCTTTATCCTTCTCATGTATTTCATCTTTACAAGTTTGACAATTTCTGGGCATCTCTCACCTTGGTAAAAACGATATTGTACACCACTGAGTTCAAACTATTGCTAGAGGCCAACGGTTTTTATCTGCGTGCGATGTCGTTTTTTGTTTCTCTACTGCACCCAGTTCAACACTAATTTCTTGTTATTTCTTACTTGAAAAAATTGAAATTGAAACGGAAATTTCATGAAATGCTATACTGCACTCTTCTTATGGTGTTGGAACTATTTTTGAAATTTTTACTCGTTAAATACCCACTAAAAATTTAGTTTTTATCGGAGCTCTATATCAGCAAGTCAGTCGCGATACACAACATATATGATTAAGATGGAAAACATTGCTCACAACTAAATGTCTAATTTGATAATCCATCTCCAAAAATAGGTATATGTGACTTATTATTTCTCTTAATGCCAATAACTCATGAACAATTTGAGACTAGGCAGCTTTTACAGTTTTAGAGCCATTGATATTTGCATTTTTGTCCAAAATTCCGTTTTTGATGTTTTTCTCTTTTGATTTTTTTTTTTTGAAATCTCAACACATATCCCTCCTACAGCAATCTTAACAGACCGAAATGAGTACCTACACTTCTATCATTTCCAAAATTTTGTAATACTAACATTAAAAAGAGGTTCATTTCTGACTTTGTTTGTATGTTTGTTTGTAGGGGGTATAATCTTCGGAAATACTGATCCAATTTTGAAAATTCTTTCACGAGCAGAAAGCTACACTATTCAGGAGTGACATAGGCTATATTTAATTATGATTTAACAAAAAATTCAGTAAGAAATAATACTATTTGTGAATCAAGTGAAAAAGCGGGCGAGATGTGATGCTTTGCATAAACATTCTTTTGCAGAATTGGTGTAATTTTGTATTTTATTGAAATTTCATTGAAATGGATCAACGCACAGCTTTAATTGCTGATCGTAGAGATCTGAACCTTGGAGGGTGTTTTCTTTGTATGATATGATAGGATAAGAAAGGATTTTCCGGAATTCCACCCCTAAGGGATTTGAAAATGGGGTCAAAGTTTGTATACTAGACTACTACTATAACAGAATAGATGGAAGACGTGTTTCGTGTATTATTGAAATTAATCGCCTAACTGGGTTAAAAAGGGGTAGAAATTCATTATGGGCCTAAATCGCTGAATGTAGAGATCTGAAATTCAGAGTGTGTGTTCTTTGTAGGCACCCGATAAGCCCTGCAAAAATCAACGAAGTTAACACGGGTCGGTTTTTATATAATATTTTTAGATAAAATACCTCGGCCAGCGGTCTAGGAATCTCATCAAATTATTATACACTCAAGTCATTTGATGAGGAATATTCCAAAATTGAATGATCTTGCACATATTTCAACCGATTGAGCTTGGTGTACTCGGGATATAATCTCCAAAATATGTTTGGCAATACACGAAATGATATCGATTTATAGGTACTGCATCAACAGCTCTGATATTATTTTTCACGAATGAAATAGAAACTGTCGAGTCGGCCATCTTTGTGCCTTAAAAGTCCTATGGAACAAGGCTCACTCGATTCGTCAAAAACAATTCCTCAGCAGCTCCCTCTCAACACTTCAACGCGGATCGAAGTTACACCCTACCGCTTTTTACGAATACTGTAATTTACCAATCGATCTTATGAAACAGTCGAGCGAAACAACAAAAATTACCCGCAAACATTTTCATAGTCGACCTATTTAGTAATATCATTCCTCACTTGTTTCTCGTCTAGAATATGAAACACGCGAAATGGGTGTGCCGCCGTATCAAAGATGTAATTAAAATGATTAACCAATATCGATAATATTCGTGTGTGTGATGAGGTAATCTATTGATCATTTTGATTATTGTTCACCCACCGAGCGAGTACATCAATAGCTAGTTTAATTGGGGAATTGCCTCTAACCTCTAACAAAGACACATGCGACTCGATTACACGAAACGAATCACAGATATTGAATTTTAATTGAATCTGCAGCGTAACGGTTCCGTAATACTGACTGTTCGAATCGCAATAAGGTGTTGAATATAAGGTGCCGGATAATATTCGATCAGAGTAACACTTACGAGGATTGTGAAAAGTTATGTTGGGCAGAGCCAACAAGGTTTTAAAGTCAGATTCAATGAGCAAACGTCAAACCAGAGTTGGAAAAATTCAATACTTTCGGGAATTGAATTCAGAAATCGCAATTCATGCGAAAAATTGAGTTAAATTCATCCGAAAAAGAAAAAAGTATGAAGCCACATGCTAGCCTGTGAATCCAACACCAAAATCATATTTGTGATCGTAGACGATGTAATGAATTCGTTCCGTAATTTTCTGGGTTTGTAACCTACCACAATCTGAAAAATCATGAATTAATATTGGGATTTATACAAGTGTAAAAGGACAGATTTTCAATCTACCCCGAAAAATTACTGCGTCTATTGAAAAACACTTCTTTCTGGATAGAATGAGTCCAATTAGTCAGCAACTTCTCGTATAACTCAAATTTTGACTACCAAAAAAATAAAAAGAACTAATATATATATATGAAAATACTTATCGTTAACGTTTCGGAAACTGAATCCGCTTCCGTCCTCAAAACGTATACGCAAATACCTGTTCAAATGTAAATATCTCTTGTAGGCAATCTTCGTAATCGACATTCGTCAAATATTTCAAATTGAGATAACATTTTGTCCCTCTGGAGGGGCAGACATCTGCGATCGATATCAAGCGAACTCATAGATATACATTCTTCGACAGACATCATGACGAAAGCAGATTCCTTTTTTTTCGTTTCCTACCATCGCTCTCTTTCGTCATAATTTTAGTGTAATTCCATTCTACTGTGTGATCTCCATCGATAGTAAGAATGTGTTCTGATAATTTAAAACCACCTATCTGTCTGTTCCTGATGTACATCTTGTGTTCATTCTTTCGCACTTCCAATGGTCGAGACGTTTCACCGATATGTTTCTGACCGCACGAACAAAGAATTTGATAAGTATAATTTTTTGTGTTTTCCGTTGTGTTATTTGTTTTGGTATGTGTCAGTATTTATTTATTTATATTTATTACAAACCCAGAAAACTACGGAACAAATATTAATCCACCACAAAATAATGATGTTCAAATATGTAATAACTATATCACCATTACCGCTCTTATTGAATACGCTGGAGTTGATTATAAACAATAATTTTCACCTACTTCAAAAATACCCCAACAATAAAGTCGAAACCAATGTAAATGAATCGTGTAAACCGTGCCATTCCAAAGATAACAAACTAGGTCTAGTGTAGTAGGTAAGTCGGTCACAATGACCCGTTTTTCCTTCTATTTAAAAAGTTTTCCTTGACTCGCTGGATAAGTGACGAGTTTAAGCGATTCGTGTTATTTTTATTAGCCGATAAAGTATTTCACACGAGTAGTCGTTTTATTTATTTTGGCGCACGTCAAGAATTCTAATGTGTAAGAGGAAGAAAAATAGTGACGCTGAAATGTATCCTTTCAAACAATGATGAAACGGCCTCGTTATTTGTTTCTCCACCTCAATACACACGTATTATTATAATAGGCAATACAATAATCACGCACGTAGTGAGTCGTGAAAAATCCCCCCCTTACCTTTCGAAGAGGACAAGACAAGATATCAAAATCGAATGAATATTGCGGGAAAATTTGCCTCATTCTCAATAATTTTTCACATGATAGTTATTTGTTTATCTAGTACAAAAATGCATGTTTTTGTTACATTTTAGAGAGTTGCAATCTTACGAGTCCCGAAAACGCGTTTTTTACCAATTGAACACTTTCTCTTTTCTCCCACTGCTAATTTTGAGATTTATTGAAAAATTGATGTGACGCTAAAACTGGACGGCAGCAGTTCTAGGTTAGCATTAAACGCCGATTCTCTGATCTGATGATGTACACACAGTTATTTCGAAAATAAAGGTATCCAAGAAAGAAATAATGAACTTGCCTGTTGAAGTTTTGGGGTTTTTGAAGAAAGAAGTCGACGAAAATTTCGATGAAAAAGACGATGACAGCGATGCAGATGAAGATGGAAAAGGTTTACTTTTTTGCTCATTTTCCTAACATTTTATTGGATACGGTAATATGTTGCCTAGGTACTCGTTTTATTTCTTTGAAGAATGTTTTATTTCTCAGTTTATGTCTTTCAAATTTCACGATCATTTTATTTTTTCAAAAAAGTGTATTTCTTAGTTTCACTTTTTCCCCAATATATGTGTTTGGCTTCTTTTATATTATTTATACTTAAAATAATATCAAAATTGAATTTAGATGGTTAAAATACATATATTTCGATACCTCACTCGAAAATTCGAAGAATGTCTCTTTTTCTCTCCCCACTGGTGTCCAGTTCACTTGGCAGCGAAAATAATGTGAAAATTCAATTAAGAAGCTCAAAATACATTAGTTTTGACACCTTACTCAAATATTTCAGAAATTTCCCCTTTTGCCCCCCCTAGGATAATAAATATTGACCGGTGGGAGCAAAATAACTTCAAAAAAGGATTCATCACATCAATTCACCCTTATTTCAATATGAGTTACTCCGCTATTCATATAGTGTCAATTTTGCCACTTTCAGCTGACCCAGTGTGCGGCGTGGCCAACTTTAGTTAACGGGATTCAATCCAACAGTACGAATTTTGAAACAGTGTTGATGTACTGTCCGTTGATATTTCAAATTAAGATACAACTTTCAGGAGAGTCATTGCAGATACCGAAAAATTAACAGCTCCGTGGTTGAATAGCCATTTTGTTTTTTGTACTAGGTCGAATTTTTCACTTTTCGGTTCAATAACCATGGCAAACCATCAATATCCTGAAATAGCCTACTTTTTCACAAAATAAGTGATATGAAAAATTAAAAAAATTCGTGTGACTTTTTTGATGGACTGTTGTGATCGTGTCTTAACGGTATTTCAATTCTTTATCGAACACTTTTTTGGGTATAGGGTTAGTCGTTCCAAAATAATTGACAGTTACAGTTTTTTTCAATAATTTCGAAATTAACATAACATAATTTCAGTTCGAAAGTTATTTGTTTTCATAAATTTTTCAAATTTTCTACATTCATTGCTTGATAAAAAAAGTTTTTTCGTCTGTTGATCTCAGATTGTCTATTTATCACCTTATATTCACCCCAAAAACAGTCAAAGGGTGTTAATATCAGATAATCTAGTGAGCCAATCCAAGGGACCGTCTGTCTGTCTACCGGTTTGGATGATTGTACTCTGATTATTTCAACTAGTCCCAATAAGATCTTGATTAGTAATCAAAACATTCGAAAATATGAAATATTTGTAGCAATTGTTCGAGTTTACATTTTTTTGAAAATATATTTTTGAATCATTTTAGTGATTATTTTCTACGCGTTTGACCTTGAATTGCTACATCAAGTCATCAAACCACTTTGGTGGGTACTACAAGATGCAGATTTTCAAATCCTCTTTTCATACACCAACGTTATATTTAACTTCCCGGAATCTGATCGAATTCCACATTGGCAACCACATAAAGGATATCCCATTCAACGTTGCTCAATGATTTTATGTGACTGTTCTTAAAACGCTTGTGACACCTTTTTTTCCGAGAACTTCAACTAATTATTTATAATATCCGTGCATTTCGTCATATCGGTGAGTACCTACTGATGAAACAAGTACATAACTGCTACTGGTCAAAGTGCATCTTCGTGTACACGTTTCTGAAAGTGTTTTGGAGTGATAAATAATAATAATCGTATTTAATTTGTTCCGAGAACGTCTTCCATCTTGTTTCCTCCTCCCTCGACATAATTCATCAGATATCCATCGACGTCAAACGGAAAAATCTATTTTCGTACCTTCAATGAAATAAACAGCACGTAATTTGTTGTTACTACAATGTTGCAAAGTTCAAACATCATCTTTTGTTGTAATTTCGATTTCAGCTTTGTGAATGTATAAAGAACCGCGATTCTAATATCAATTAGGTACAACAACTAAATGAATGAAAGATACTGATTCGTGATCATAGACCATGGATATCAACGCGATTTTTGTATTTCGTAGGTACCGTCTTTTCAGAAATCATTCAAAAAACAATAAGTCATATTTAGAGAAAACTTCTAGAGAGTTACCTATTTCACGATCATCTTTCAGAGTCCGAGACTGACCAAATATTTACCTGAAACAAAAAATAATAATTTAGTTTCAGTTACAGTTACAGTGCAGCATACTTGAAAGTCATTATTTTATCGTGGAGGATGGATTTTATTTTCCGTAGTTTTTTGTGGAGTCAACTTACCACCATCTGAAAAAATTTAGAATTGATACTGGAGTGTGGAAAAGCAAATTTATTTTCTTCGTAGTTTTTTGTTTTTTAACCCACCACACTCTAAAAAATTTAAACATTATTATTGGAATCTATACAGGTATAGAATGGTAAACTTCTATCTACCCAGAAATGTTACTTCATTGATAAAAAAACTGTTATTTTTGGATAGAACACGCTCAATTTTAGACAGACCTTAAATTTTTGAACAATTGTCAATAACGAAAATTGTCAACAACAAATGTTTGTATTTGAAAAGAAATTCGAGGATAAGTTTTGGGGAATAATAGTTCTGTATTTTTGTCGATATTTTTGAGTTATACGAGAAGTTTTATCCAATAGGAACGGTTTGTTAATCAACGCAGCAAATTTTAGGGGGAGATATAAGTCTACCCTTCTACACTTTCATAGATTCCAATATCAATTCCCAATTTTTTCAGATTGTGGTAGGTTAAAAACCCAGAAAATCAATGCGGCAACTTTTTGGGGTGGATCACAACACTGGCTTTCTACACTTACATATTATATTCCAGTATTTATTCCTAATTTTTTTGAGATTCTGATAGTTTATCGACCCAAAAACTACGAAAAATAAGGTTTTGTTGTTTTATGAAGACATTCGAGGGGTCTAGACTTCGATGGGGTAGAACATTACTTTCCGAAAATATGAATTATACCATACAGCATTGAAAAAATTAAGACCCCCTTTTTCATCGAGTTTCGGTCAGTTCAATTAAATGTCAATATAATCAGCTTTAGCAGTGAAAGTGCTAGTCGGTATGAGAAACATCATCAACACAAAGATAAGCACAGAGTGAGGGATATTCATGAAAAATAAGTATCAACAGCAACGCGAGTTGATTTTTACCGAATGGAATCCAGCAGTTGGAATGCGTTTTGATGTCGATTATTTCGCTCAATGCGGATAACCGATGAAAAAATTGAAAGGTAGACTGTCTTTACAGAGTTTTACAGCAATTAATTGCACTAGACCTATTTAACGCTGAAACTGATCACAATAAACCTGGATTTTGCTCACGGGTACTTACTACTTTGTTTCTGTGTTCAATTTCGAAGTTTTCTAATTTCACATTTTTTCTGGGAATAATCGGGCGTTATATTCCGAGTACACCAAGTTTAATCGGTTAAAATGTGTGCTGCACTTCCATAATTTTCGAAATTTTGCTTTGCAAATGACTTGAGTGTATGATAATTTGATAAGAGACCGCAGGTCGGGGGATTTCATTTTGAATTATCATACACAAAAACGTTTGCTTGAAAGCAAAAAAAAATGGAAACTCGAACACAGAAACAATATAGTACCCGACATAGTACCTGAAAAGTGAGCCAAACGCTGGGTTTATTTCGATAGTTGAATTGGTTAAGGTTAAAAGGTCTAGTGTCTAGTGCATTTAATCAAAGGTAATACCACGAGTCCTTCAAATGTAATCAATAAAATTTTCATTTTCCATAAAAACTTTTTTATTTGACAAAAGTATGAAAACAAACCGATTGATTTGTGCGTGACTTTATCTAATTCGGTTTGTTTGAATGCTTTTGCCTCAAAATAAAAAAAATTGAGTGGTTCGAAAATGAAAATTTATCTTCAAATTTGAGGAACGAGTTGTATTTGGAGAGATTATTTTTTGAACAAATGGAAGGAAGAACAATTGAATTGATCAGTATTTCACTTACATAAGAAGGAAAGGAGAATAGGTGAAAAGGTTACAAATTTGAAATGTCAAACAACGATGTATGCCCTTTATGATCCAGAAGAGATATGATGCTTACGCAGTGAATATGATAATGCTTGCCGACGATACCAAGAGATGGCGTCACACCTCTCATTGTACAAGGTTGATAATTGAAAATTTCTTATGAAATGAAAAGCGCGCCAAAAGGAACATATAATCATTTGTTATGTCGTTGTATCAAAATCTTCATACAACGGTTTCTTCTCATACAACAAAAAATGAATTGTATTTAATAAAAACTAATTATAAGCCATTTTCATTTGAGTTAAGGAAACCTTAAATATTTGAATCGGTCGTTCGCTATATCTGTCATAAAGCTGGGGTTGAAAGCTATTTACGTGTTTGAGTGTTCATTGAAATGTGTTATTATTATGCTGAAAAAGTGAAAAGTGAATGACTATTAATAACAAGGTAACTCTTCATTCATGATAATTTATATAAATATGAGCCAGTTCAATAGAATCGACGCGGTAAACCGTATAGTTTTGACAGTTCAAAGGTAAACAATGTTTTATCGAAAGGACCAGGCAGTTTTATCAGAATAATACCCAATGATTGGCTAGAATAACCATAGAATAACCCGCTACTATTAAATGCAAAAAACGTCACATTTTGACAAATGAAAAAAATAATCGCTGTAAAACTCTTCAAAAGCAGACTAGCCTTCAACTTTTCCATCGTTTATTCGCATTTAGGGAAATAATCCCAACATATATCCCTCCTATACCAAGCTCAATCTACCAAAATGCGTGCATTTTCCTTATTTTATAAATTTTGCTTTTGTGCGAACGCTCTTGTGTATAACGATTTCAATACGAAATCTCTCACCCTGCGGTCTCGGGATTTCATCAAATTATTATACACTATAGTCATCCGCAAAGCAAAATTTGGAAAATCATGAAAGTGAAGCACACATTTCAACCGATTAAACTTGGTGCATTCGGGTTTTAATTAAATTGAAAACAATTTTCTAGGACTAATTGGATCTATGCCTCACAGATAGATTATCAGGTTCCTAGTATTTCTAGGCACGAAGAATAAACTGGAGTTTTTGATATGCACTTTTTAGCTGAATTCATCGGTTTTCTTCAAGAAAAGATATGCTTGGGTGTTCTAGTACCGAATTTGATAATAACATCAGAAGGCTATTCTAAAATGCTAGTCGAATAGTGGAATACTCATTTACCTAGGGTCATTTCTCTGTTCTCTGTATGGTGGTGATATGTATATCTGTGGAAAAAATTCATTAATGAAAAGAGAATAATCCCATCGAGAAGCATATAGAGAAATCTAGCAGGAAAAACACTGAAAAAAATACACAGAAGTGAGAAGACAAGCCATATGACGCAGTTTGGTCGGAAGTACTTCATGCCAAATGAGACCATGTTTTAGAGATGTCAAAGGCCGATATGCTAGCAAATAACCACGTAATATTTCCTTATCATCTATCGTTATAGGGGAAAATTTCGACCGATGAGGGCACTAGTGTGTTCAACAAAGGTCGTCATCAAACGGTGGACAGCTGATTTTTGATGTACCATTTACCATTCACCGGTTTTGTTTCACCCTTTGAATATAGTTCAACTTTATCTGATAGGGGTCGTATCAGAATAATGAACTTCCCAAGTGGTAGCCCATTGCTAGGAATATCTGTCCAAATAATTCATTGTGAAATACCTAGGCTCACACATTATGCTATTTATTTTAGAGTAGATAGGTATTGAATTTCCCTCCGAGTTATATATAGAAAATACAACTGGTGTTTGAACAATGTTCTGTTGATTTTTTCCAGAGTTTTCCTTGCAGCTGAAAACAGATACAACATCGTGAAATGTATGTTAATCACTCCACTCTCATTTTCATGGAAAGGACTACTTGAATCCATTCTTTAATTTGATGACTTTTAAGTAGCGTAGCCGAACCATCATTTCGGAACATATTGCATAATTTTTACTGTAACACCACATTGAAACGTGCAGAACAATACCATGGATGATGCAGCCGAATCCTCGACCACCACCCGTTGAAAGCAAAAGTGGTCAGGGTCACTAGTTTAGTAGGCTACCGGAGGAAGGGATAAAAAATGGAGTCGCACCAAATCGGGTAAACCACGCGATTTACTCTCGATTTTATTAATAATGACGCCATGCCCTACTTTTGCAACTTGTTCGACTGTGATGATTCGAATTCTCCGTGTCGAGTTATGGAAACTTGTGTGACACTCCTTAGTATCAACACTAATCGATCAGAAAACGTAATGATCGGGTGTCATTTCGATGAAAAAACGGGTCATTTTAATGGAAATAATATTTTCCTTCGACTACATAGGAAAGTACACATATCGTACTCCCTACTCCCATGGAAAGTGACTTTTATTCTCACTCGTGCGGAAAGTACCTTCCGCACGGCTGTCGATAAGCCGTCAAACCCGTGTATCCTGCGAGGTTTACAGATGTAATTATCAGTTGCTCTTCCTTATTGAAATTATTTACGGAAATGAAGAAAAGAAAAAAAAGTGTTGAGGCCGAAAATCGAACCTTGCGATTATATCTAACCGGATACTCTACCAAATGAGCTAATTCAAATTTGAATTAACTTCATCAAAGATATGTACTTATATCTCGTAAGTCGATCAACAACAATGTAATTATGATATTTCTTGTATTTTAATTTTATTAAAACCAAATTTAGTTATGCTGCAACGAAAGCTCAAGACTTTTATAATCATTTCAGTAGGTGGTTTCAATACGAACTACCTGTATCAAAGATAGGCAACCAAAGAACCAGGCGCGGGCATATAATTGGAAAATCCAAAGAGCTAGGTAGGCTTTGAAACAAAGACTGTCACAAATAGAACATAAGATCAATCGGGCAACTCAATAAACTCGATCTGATATTTAAATATTTTTGAATAAAACAGGTGGTCGTAGGAAAAATAATGTACATTAATTGTGCAAAAGTGATTTTCACTTCGTCACTTTCCACACTAGTAATGTAATATACCATTTCCCATCTTCGCCCTCTTATAGCTCGTCTGTTATTCGTCATGTTTGTAATAGAAAAAAAACACTTCATTGTGTGATTTTTACTAGACAGTTTCCAAAAGATATACACGTATTTCACTATACAATAGCTTATTCCGGCTCCTGAGGCCTACTTGGGCAGAAGTAATGTGTCATTTCATGAATATTAACTTTTTTTTTGAGTATCTCACTTCCCTAGTCGTCGAAATTTTGAATATTCAGGGTTACCTGTCATATTTTGAATACGTTTGAAGCCTATGGAGGCTGCAATCGAAGTATTGGAGGGAAAAAAAATCACGAAAAGCTTAATTGACACAGAAATAGTAGTAGATAACTGCTAGCTAACGTAAATATACAAAAAAGTCGCCTCATCGCTAGTGAAGAATTGTAAACAATGAACCTACGTCAATACAACTTCTGTGAAGAGACTGCAACATCAAAAGTACTTAATATGATAAAAACACTTGTCATATTTTGATGTTTACCTTTATTTATTTCATTACTCTGTTTATAATAGAGTTGTTCTCAGTGTTGCGACTGTTTCGAACTGCGATAACAACGAACTACACATGTACAAAAATGGGTTTTGAATAAAACTGTCACCTCCATATCTTCAACACATTCGTCAAAGTCCAATAACATTGTTATGGAAGAAATATCGAATACCAGCTATTAGAGATTGGTTTCCGAAGAGTTGAGCTGGAGAATGATAATTTCAAGTATTGAATATTTAGATATGCTCGTTAAAAAATTAAATTCAATGGTTTCGAAAATATGTTACTCATTAGAAAATAATTTGCACTCGTTTTAGAATAGCTTGAAATCTTTAATGGGTATTAGTTATCCCTTGGAGCGTAAAGGAGTTCCAAATTTAAAAATTATTCAATAACCTATTAACCAATAATACATTATTATTGAAATGAACCATGAGCGATACAGTGGAGATTGAGCAATAAATAACTAATACACTCCTGCATGAATCTGGATATTTGATAGTTATTTGAATTTCAATTATCGTGAATAAAGTGTACACTGTTCCACGTCGTTGTTTTGCAGCTAGTTGTTGCACCCGTGTAATGAATAATAATGCAAAAAAATCTAAACCCGTACTATAATAATACACTTATATGCCTATAATCCGTTTCATAATGAGCTCATTATGATACAGGTTTCAACTGGAAATCCAATTCAATGGCGGAAAGCTACATTGAAAATTCTGTTCAGAATAAAATCAGCATTTCAAATACAATATTGAACTTTATTGAGGCTAGCAATAATAAAATGAATGTAAATATTCCTTACTCTTCAAACTGCACAATGAATAATCTCAAAATTTTTAAGAAGTCGAAATGATTACAATTATTATGTTCAATATAAACATAATTAGAATGTTTATAGTTTTCCTGTATCCAATACCTGAGATACTACCATTAATTACAATTATGAAGGATTTTCTGAAGCAATACGAGTAATTACTGTTATTGTCTTCAATACAAATACTAATATAATATTCATAGGTCTTCTTCATTAAAGTATTGGGTGTATAAAAAAAAAACGTATGCAACTCTCATGTAATGGTTATTACATGATCGTTGCATAATATACTATTTCGATTTCTACCTTCCACAACAACTACTAATTCCGTCAGTTTTTACTGAAATACCTGCCTGAAAAATAAAAAAATTGGCAGAGGATGAAACTTTCACAGATGTATCTGACTCGTGGTGTAAATATGAGTTTTCGCCTTAGAAGCGAATTGACTCTTTTAGGGAACAGATCCTGGATTGATATCAAATTTCAATACAGCATGGCATGACATGAAACTTTTTACTGAAGAAGGTACAAACTCTATGTTTTTACTACTTCACTTTTTATTAAAGGACGATAAAAAGAGAACAATCCAACAGGACATTTTTCTAAATAACTCGTGAGAGAAAAACAAAAAAAAATCCTTCCGAATCGAAAATCAGAGACCCCAAGGTGCGACGATCTAATATACAAACATTCCTTCAAAATGTCTTCTTCAAAACAGAAGTATGGAATGAATAGTTGGCTTGATATTGATAAACTATGATCAGCATGTATGCAATAGGGGAATATTATATTTTCGTGCTTTCGGAAACACCCCTTCACTTTCAATTCAATCTCTTCTGAAATCCAAACTGAAATCACAGAGATCAATCAAATATTTTTTATCACCCTGTAGAATTGGTTCACAGAATCAACCGTAATCGTTATTTCTGTTCATTTCGCCCTATCAGAAGGAAAATTAAAATAACAAGTTGGGAACAAAAAGACAGTTCTTCATATTTCACCATCATTTTCATTGGTGAAAGGGACTTTGTAGAGGCGTATGTTTCGAAATCAACCACTTTTATATTATAAAATAATTCTTCGAGAGGGATCTGAAAAATCTTTTTTCCTTGCCCATCACACTTGTTCACCCTGTTTTTATCTCAAAATGGTGAAATGGGCAAAAATGTCGCTAGGAATTGAATATGTGGAAAATTCTCAGAAGACCATACTGAAAAAACTTAGTTTTATTGGAGTATAGCTAGAATTCAAAGTGTAATCAAGGGGTGGTCATTTCGTGTATGAAAACCCACCCGATAAATTCATCGTTATTTATGTATCAATCTTATATCAGTTCGATATTCCATAATGTTATCAAGGGTCCAACTTTTTTCAAAGAAGAAGTTCCTAAGCTCATGCGTGTTATTAAGATCTCCACCTTCGGATCGGCAATGAAAATCATTTATTCTGCACTTGGCGAGTTATTCATTAAAAAGCTGATTTTTGTCATTTTCAGTAGTTTTATCCTTACCTCAATGACGTTCGATGGTAAAAATGCATGGGGCAGGAAAATCTCGTTTTCTCGAGAATAAAATGCCTCCCGCCTCTGAAATCAAATGTTGAAGTTTCATAATATTCATGTTTTTTTCTTTTAAGATGTGCACTCTGACTGTACTAAGACTATGCACATTTCACATTGCGGTGAATCATAACCGCGCTACTGAAGTTATTAAAAACCGTTATGACTGGAAAGTAATAAACATCATTTCTTGGAATCTGATCAGGACATGTTCATGGCAACACTTTTCGAAAGAAAGTGTTACTACACGGTCTCCTTGGAGGGGGGGGGGGGCGAATTTTTGAGCTTGAAATTACAAATGTCGATGGTTGAAGTTAGAATGTCGTAGGTTCTTTTTGATATCCGTGTCTGTGAGTACCAGCCACAAAACAAGTTGGTCACTAATCATGTCGAGCTTGCCTTCGAAATGTATCCAAAACTGGAAGAATAGTATATTGTTAACAAGCGAAGAGTTTTTCTTTGGTTCAGAAGTTATCGCCTTTCCAATTTAGGAAGACAATCTCATATTATCGTTTTGCTCTGAACATCTTCCACAAGCTTCCATCTATTTTCTCCAGAGACAAAAATAGCTCCATTTTGAATTTTTCTGACATTCTAGTTAGGAAATTGGAAGTGCATATTCAACCGATCAATCAACAAATAATAATTTTTGATTTGAACACTCGAAAAGATGAGCCGAATCTACTGTCATTTATATCAAAAACAAAGTCAACTGAAAGGAACACAACTATATGGAATTTTGCCGGCGTTATAAACAAATATCATAGTCTGAAAACAAATCGTAAGAAAGAAAGTAGCAGTTTGTTGAAATATTCAGGTTTTCGGGAATTCTGAGAGCCTCATTCCTTCTTTCACAAATCGTTTTATCAAAAAGTTGCATAACTTCAAATGCATGTCACTCAAGACAACATAGTATCCCTTCTGGTATCTTTTTTTTGTAACAAAAACGTTTGTTTCCTGTAAGAATAACAAAAACCATAATTAATCTACAACGGCGAATAAATGGGACCCTACGTTATTTGCACCTTTTCATCTGATATGAACTGCCCTATACTTTTTTCAGCTTGGACATCGACCTATGAGGCACCCTGTATACTAATTCAAAAACGCGATTATAGAAATAAGTTGAACAAAAGTTTCCCATCTAGCTGAAACACACCGCCTACTCCCTATCTATTTCAAACACATCCCATTCGATTCCAAATGACAATCGGCGTGTTTCCACAGCGTTCTACCTCGATGCCGACCATAAAAATAAGCTCTACGGTACGACCGTTGTTTACGAACGAATACACATCGATTTTTATTGAAAATAGGTCAACTGTCTGATAAAATGGAAGTACTTATATTTACGCGCCGTTGCTGACTGAACGACCTTGGCATCAATGTAACAACACAACTTGAGTTGGATTCACTCTCGTTGACACAGTGACCCAATGACTGTGACATACTCGGAATAACACTTTCACTTTTTACACTCACTGGTAAACAAATTTCAATCTGTGGCTTATGACACGAACATTACTGGTGCAATATCTGTGGCAATATAATGATCATCTCTTAATTTGATTGCCCAACGTGGTTCTGGCTGTCCGAAGCGAAAGTAAATTTTTTCGAAAAATTCATATATATAACAAGCTACAGAGTTGAGAAGTGAAAAAAGTACAGATGTATGAAAACAAAAAAGTCACGAAAAATAGCTTATAAAATGTGACAAATTTTCTTGTAGCAAACAAACACTTTTTTTCTCATTATTAAACCGTCTCCCAACTTGAAGAATTCCTTTGTTAATGGTCTCATATCAAAAAGTCGGTGCAATATGCTGCTGAAATATTTTTTCCACAAGCTGCTGCTGTCATTTGAAAAAATTAGTCATTTTAGAGAAATATAATATGCTTTAGACTTCCTGCACAACAAAAATTGGTGTCAATTCGACAGGTGACATTCGAATTGAAGAAATGGCTCTCGTTTACAATGTTACCAAGTTACAGACAATCAAATGATAAATTTCATATTTCAGATGCCTATAGATATTTCGAGAAAAACAAAATGATCTCTTTCAATTAGGATTTCTTGAAAATGTTCAAGATTTCTCAACGTACAAAATTACAACTCGTATTTTCTTGCTTCAGAAGTTCTTTTGTACTTTGTTCACGTTGTTCATGTTTCTTGTTACCTTTTTCTGTTTTTCTTTCAACCCAATATAATTTCATGCTTTGGACTGGTTAATCGCATCATTTCTATTTCATTTATATACTCGAATTTTCGTGATGAAAATATTTTTATGACTTCCATTAATATTTTTCGCACAATTCTCTATTCATTACGATATACAGCATTCAACATCAAACTGAAATCAAATGCACTCAACGCGCGTTTCTCTAACCAACTCAGCATCTTCAGGAGACTGAATTGATACTTCACCCAAAAACTTGAGCTAATCATGTTTAGCTCAAAAACGGAAAGATTGCAAAATTTCATCCTGTGACTATACTTAGTACCGCTTCAATCAGCTATTCCTAAGGTTTTAAATGCCTATTGTCATTCATGGATTCTAACTCGCAATAATTATCACAACTAGGTCATGAAGTTGAAATATTTCGACTTCACACGATTGCTGACAGGAATACAAACAACAAATCCCACAACAAAACATTGGTAAACCAACATCCTCCATAATATAAGCCGAGGTAGTAGTTATCTGTCGAACAGTTTTTTTTTATACTATGCAGATAAGGAATACTCAATTTTTGATTCAAACTCGTTTTCAATAATGTAGCTATGACCAAAGTTCAAAAATAATTTTGGCCTGTTTCTTAATTTACATTATTCTATCGAGTGAAAAATTAGAAAAGTGGAATGAATGTCGATGTACTAAACACAGTTGGAATTATTTTTCTCGTTTCAACATCTGGCCCATTAGCTCAGTTGGTTAGAGCGTCGTGCTAATAACGCGAAGGTCGCGGGTTCGATCCCCTCATGGGCCACTTTTTTTTCACTCGGAATGGACGAAAGAACAAATTCTAACGAAAAAATGTGAAGCACTTTCAACACAAAAATCAAGTAAACTTGCAAAAGAAATAACGTTAAACTAATCTGACGAATTGTGAGATGACGAATCAAGAACAAAAAGAAGTTGATGAGGGCACTTCCCTCTGACAAACACTTACTGTTCCAACGCTGAAGTTTATATGAATATATTTTTGAATTTTCGTGAATGAAATCGGTAACAGAGGTACAGTGAAGATCTACAAAGAAGTTGTGCCTGTAGCATTATTAGTTTTGTTGGTCATTTTTTTCATGTGATTGCTAGGAAATGAAAAGAAAGCTGAACTGGTATTATTTTCTCAACATTAATACACTAATTCAACATTGAAGGGCGACATTTTTTTACCAATGTTATGTCCTCTATTTTTGTAAAAAACGATCACATTTCAGTTATATTCTCGTGAAAAGTAGCAGAATTACTTGTCAATATTGAAACACAAATATGTGAAGATACACTTTGTATATAAAAAATTCGAAGTTTTCTCAATAACTTATTTTTGAATATCTGAACTTCTGGCATTACGAAAAATATGTCAGATTTGATATATCTGTTATTGAACAGGCTAGCTGTTTTAAGTACTTTCAGAAACTCGAGAAGTTGCGTAATTCAGAGGGCAATCAAACGATGTACTGAAATTGAAAAATACTTGAGAAGTTTTCATAATCTTTAAAAAAAAACAAAAGTGCCGATAGTTGTAATCCTCAATTGGTACTTTCAATTTTTGATGAAATTTTGAAGGACGTTTCGTTCAAGAATGACCACCATATATGTTTTTCCAAAGCTACGAAATTTCACTAAGAAAACTACAGATCTGAATTTAAAAAAAGATGATGGTGGCCCCTCATTATTTAAAAAGCCAAAGTGACTTCTTTCTGTATTTTGTGAAATGAAAGCACACAATCAAGAAAAAAATATCGATAATAATCAATTTTGTTAAGTATTTTGAAAACGACTTAATCTTTCAGATTTCAGTACACCGTTTGATAACTTCAACTAACTTTGAAAGTTCTCGATCTCCTAATAGAAGTCGACTAAAAAAAAACAGCCTGTTTGAAAAGGAACGAATATATAAAATGATACCGAAAATGAGCCTGAAAAGGATACCTATGCTGGGGGAGAAATCCTCATGATGAGGAGTTACGACCTAGCTTCGAGACAGACTGCTAATTTTGATCAAATCTGAATTTTTATTCTGAAGTTTATCAAAAATATCACGTTCAATAAGGCGTGCAGCTGATGACATATTCGTTGGATCGCTGAGAAAAAAAATGAAGAACTATTTCAAAGTGGCAGGAATCAAATAACTCTTGTACAGACATGTGTATGGCACTGTAGGCATATTTAATATAAGTGAAAAATAAGGAAGCAAATACGAAAAATATCAACCTGACTTCGAGAACTTTTTCTATCGAATTTCATATTAACTGTTCTGTTCAACATTTTCTTCGTGAAAAATGACTGTAATACTGATACAAATTTTTCTCTACATGCTGTTCTCTTACTAATACATGTTACAAAATAGAAACAGAAGATTCAATTACAGTTATTCAATCAGCACTTGTTGACGTTAATCAATAACCATTCCGATAATTTGTAATAATTACACATAGCAAAGGACTTTTCAGCAGTTGGTACCCTTGAGTGTAAACGCATTTCTTCGACATAATTCAATAATTTCAGGATAAAAACGTTCATGCGCATAATGAGCGTACCGACTTATAAATAAATAACATTATATTAAGTATCTGAACGGCCTTTACTGCACCTAAACATTTATTTTTTCATCCTTGACATGCTTGTCATCTGGTATAAAGTAGTACCATTACCAGTGGGTCACTGTGCCAACGTAAGCTTGTAGAAATAATAAGGTACATGATGCGCAAATGTGTACTGTTCAGCTCTATAGAAGGGGAACGTTTCAAACATAATTGTTGAAACCAATCAAGTTCGATTATTTCGTCAGATTATGCAATATACGAGGGTCTCTGAAAAAGTTCTGGAATCATAAATTAATTCAATAGACAATTGAAACAGATAGTTAGTTCAAAAATGTATGTATCGATATAATTGCGTCTACAAACTCACTACTCACTGAATGACATCTGTTTCGACACGTCACAGGTCTCCTCAAAAGCACTAGATAGAATGCATTTCGAACCTCTAATCTATGATAGATGACTCTGAAACCAGTGTAGGAGTTATCTATAGAGGAAAAACGCCATCTGCCTATCATTATCTGCGAAATCTGTAATTTTTGCTGTTATGCATTCATACCATTACCAAATTTTTGGAATCCAATCACTACCAATGCATGAAGACAAATGTTACTTTCATTTATTCATTCCAATATGGTCAAATTACACGACATGTGGACAGGTCACCAAAAATAAAACCAAAGAAACAGTAGTCTAACACTAACAAGAAACAAATACCTTTGCACACCTAATATATACAAACGAATGAAAGAGTGGTGTAAGATTATTTCAATTATATAATATATTATTCTTTGAAAACATTCAATTTTTCTTGTAATATTTATTGGTTTCATTTAAGGTTAGTTTTCTGTCAGGTTTCGATACCAATCTGTATTCTTGTATCGTTTTAAAATCTACTAATTTTAATTAGGGCCAATCAACAACAACAACTCAATTTGTATTGTGAAGTGTTAATTGATTCTGTTGAATTTTCCTTCGATTTTTATCATTACTCGAAGGTAGTCTCTTCGTTTTGTTGCCACAGACTTCCATAATTCTTAAAAATTTTATATATTTTTTTGAGAACATTGAGCGCAAATTATCAGATTCATCTGGTATATGTAAATACTTGAATCAACAATCACCATATCACAGACCTATATAAAACAAAGATATTGTGAAATCAACGGCGCCTGTAGAAGAGACTACAATTTACGAAATCCTAAACGAGATCTTTTTGAAAAATTCAACTAGCATTCGTGTATATTCATGATAAAAATAGTTTCGAGAAAATCGTGTCGAGGTTATAGATTGAATTTTTCGCTATTTGAATATAATGGAATTATCTCGGCTGAATTAATTCAACATGATGAAGTGTAAATAAAAATGTAGGTCGTGTAGTTTTTATTGCAGTGACTCATCAATAATGGACAGAAATAAATAAATTTTCGATCTTTGAACGTTAGCTAGGAAAATATGTAAACAGGCCATTAAAGTTTCTCAATGTGTGGCAGATGACAATTGTAACTTTTTCGGTTTCACACAATATTACTCAATATTTGCTTATGTAAGAGCTAAACATTGAATACGAGTGGCAGGTGATTTCTTTGCAATACTAATGGTAGTCCATCGAACACGTATGGCCTCTGTTTCATATACAAATAGCAGTGGTTTTTGAAGATGATAACTAGAAATTCAAAAAATGAATAATTGGGGAAATATTTCCAAAAATGTGCTGTGTGGTAAGAGAAAAACCGAAGAGTATCATTTTCAATCTGTTTTAACAGATTCACTGGGAACATAGTTCAACCATTATGATTCATATCCTTTCTGATATGAACAATTTCTCATCTTCAATATAGATTTTGACTACTAGATACTATCCATTCTCACTGAAATAAATGAACCTTCTGAAACCAATGAAATCG
Source organism: Zygogramma bicolorata (assembly GCA_032362365.1). Lineage (NCBI taxonomy): Eukaryota > Metazoa > Arthropoda > Insecta > Coleoptera > Chrysomelidae > Zygogramma > Zygogramma bicolorata. The sequence continues at coordinate 4,251,350 of JAVJAQ010001667.1, forward strand.
AAATGCTATTTCGGTAATCAAGTACTTTATCACGGATTCCTTCAACAACTTCACAATTTATTCTCTCCGAAGTTGTCACGAAAAAAAATATATAGATTCTGGCCGGCATGCCAACTCGACGAATCCACAATCTATGAAAAATGACAAACAGAAATTTCCAACTCATTAACCTAGATTTTCGAGAGAATCTATCCAATCAAAGATCACACAGAGATAATTTATTTGAATACGCACAACGTGGATAAACAATCGGGCGTCCTTGACATCCTTGTCTGAATTCACCGTTGGTGGAAAAAATTACACCACAGAATGTAACATGGATCGCAAGTGATGGCAAGCAACTAGATAATAAATCGTCAAATGTGGTCAGTCCCAACGAGATTGAAATTATTCAATAAATAATTTATTCCAATAGACCCACTGACCCAGTTACCCAGTGACATTGGCAGCACTTTCAGTTTCATTATTTCGCAATTATTATGATAATATTGTCGCTGATATGGAGTGTGTGCTTCATTGTTATCTGAGGCTCGGTATAATGTATAATTCTCATTAATTATTCATCGCGAATATCCTCTTATCTGTTTCGCATAAACCATTTGGATATACGAGTTTCAACGCGTGAAAAGTAATAAGTAATCTCATTTATTTTCCAGGTTGGTTGAGGCAACTCTAAGATACGTAAAATTCATAGAATAAACAAATGAAAAATATGACGACATCGTCATTTACACTTTATTGACTAGATCCTTGATATAACAAAAGGGATATCAAATCACTCACATCGATGAAGAAAAGTTAGAAATTGTTATAACAAAAACGTCAAAACCATATATGATCATTGTCACTTTTTGATATTGAATCAGATAAATCAAACAGAAAATCTTTGACGTACTACTATTTTGTAGTTAGGTATACGATTATAATGATTTGATTAAGTTCTAATTGGCTGAAACTACCCAAGGATATTGAAACGAAAACAAAAAAACACCTTTATGAAGTATAAGAAAAGTTTTTTTTTTTCTGCTTTCTCTACCTCCTACCAACGATTTGCTGGAAGCAATTTCTTTGTTGATGCAATTTCAGACTACAATATTTCAGACACTGGTTCTTCTTTCGAAACTTCCATATCGGCTTCTGAAGCTGAAATTCAACTAGGACGGAGTATAAACGGAAAAAAAAGATTCACAATGAAAAAGGAATGGATCGTTAATAACCTGGTGAAACTTTATGCTCGCAAACCGACGCATTTCTCTCATTTGCCATTGCCCAGTATCCTATTGTTGAAAGTGACAGTTACAATTGAATCATCTATCTCAATGTGAGGAATTACGACCATCGATTCTTTTTCATAGACAAACCATAAGAGATCAATTAACAAAACTTTTTTTCAAAAACTTCGTTTTTTTTTCTTTGTCGAATATTTCACATCCTGTCAGCCCTTCATGAGGTACAAATCACAAATCCGGCCTGCCTTGGACCACTTGGTTTTCTTGTGTGCAATTCTTCAATGAGGCATCTACTGGAGCTTCTGGACCCTTTTAGGAAACAGGCAATACGTCTTGTTGGTGATACTTCACCTACAGACCCACTCACTTTTCTATATCACTACAGAGAAGTCAGCAATGTCTTCAAAATCAAGTGCGCCCCACTAAAAATGTTGTTATTATTAAACATGCCAAATGATTCAATTATGCAAAAACTAGTGGGCTTTCATACCCATTGAGGTGCGAGATTCGAAGAACCAACGACAAACGCTTTCTTGACATTTTGAGGAAAAAACCTTTCTTTCTCATGGAGAAATATATACGGTAGAACATGAAATCCAATCAGAAAAGTCACAATTGTGACAGAATGTAATAAGAATTCAAAAACATCAGGTCATTGAACACCTAATTGATAGAACTGGCCGATACTTGATGAAAATCAATGAAAACGTTATTGAAAAACACTTTATTGTGTGATTTTCACTAGACAGTGCTACTAACACGCCTGAAGAAGCTATCACCCAATAAAATGTTTTTTAACTACGTTTTTAAAATCATAATTGAATACAACGTTAGTTGTTGGAAGATGTCTCCCCATTCTAACACATTTTTGAGCCGTTCTTAACCTTTTCAGCTCAACTCCACCGTTTCCACTAATCTCGGTGAGAAATATTCACATTAGCGTACCGCTACTTCAAATTTCACTCACAGAAAAAAAAAAGGGGGGTAAAGACTGGAGACCTAGGCGGTCATTTTGTCGAATATCGAAAATCTTGTTTCTGCCAGGATTGCAGCCTTCTCTGCAAGTAAACAGAAGACGAATATTGTTCGCGGGGTTCCGTTGTTAGAGATCTCCAGCCCTATAGATTATATGTTAGGGACTTTCGTGCTACGAGCCTTTACACCGCGACCTTTACAGATCTATTGTGTTTTTCTCCAGCCCTAGGTGTACTAGGAGTTTGAATCTATGGCAATTCACTAGCAGAAAATTTCGCCTTCAAGATAAACCCCATTCGCAATATATTCAGATTAATGTTTCTTTAGAAACAAACGCACACTAAGACAGATGCCCTCAAAAGATGGCAAAAACTCTGAAAGTCTGGATTTTATATTTTTTGGAATGCTAATAACAGTAAAAATTATAGTTTTAAGAAGATATTATTGGATTGTATTGCTAGGAAATTAATCGTTGGGTAGTATGGAAAAAATGGGAATATATATTTGTGATACATTACATATGAATTGAAGGTAACTTCAATAATGTTCAGGTCATATGATATAACTCCTCTACGAGTAAAATAAACCTTGTTTAGTTAAAAAAAAAGTTTCATAGTTGAACTCAACTATAAGAAAGGCGCAAGAAGGTGCAAGTTTTCAGTACGATCATATGTTCTAGGATATCAAAAGTGAGGACGAAAGGACTTCTAACTTTGGCTTTACTGTGTTAAACTCATAACACAACCTCTTGTTTCAATATCATGAACAAAACTAAACAAAACAAACAATCATGGATGCAGATCGCTCAGTAAGCCGTATAAAGTGTTTTGTGCCAAGTTGCCGCAACTCTAGGAATCGAAATCCAAAGTTGTCTTTCTACACGTTTCCCAAGAGAAATACATCTTTGGTGGGAAACATTACGGAAAGTGGATTGAGAGAGAAAATAGACAGGTCCAAGGCTCGGAAAATTAAACTGAAACTGCATAAATCACCACCTAGAGCGGCTTCAGTGTGTTACTCGCATTTCAAGAGAGATGATTTCTTGTTACCTGGTGAGTCTGTTTGTCTATTTTTAGGCGAAGTTATGGCGCATTTCATCATCCATGTAATAAAAGCCTCTTTGATTCACTAACACAACACTAAAACTAAAAAATGTCCTGAAACAAATATTAGATTTTAAAACACAACGCATCTATATGTTCACCTCCAATGAATGGTATTGTGCGGCTATTCAAAGCATCATGAACACAGTTAGTTATATTAACCTTCACGAGAAAAATTTCGTACAATGAAAATATAGCAAAAAAACATCAAAATCTTGTCTAGTGAGGGCAACTGATGACTGGATTTCAGTTTGGCGCGTTATTTCACAAATGTAAACAAGGTAACTATTTCAAAATGGTGGATATAGTTTAACCACCACCAGCGCCCTCATCGGTCGATATTCTTCCCTATTCAGAGAGAAGCAATCCGTCTTGTTGGTGATTCTTCGCTCACGAACTCGCTCACTTCGTTGGAGCATCGTAGAAGGGTCGGAGACTTGTCTCTCTTCTATAGATATTATCACGGTCGGTGTTCATCTGAATTGACCTCAATCGTTCCACCCTTGGCATGATCAACACGGATGATCAACATTCCCACCCCTTTGTTCTGATCTTGGAGACCTGGCAAACATCTCTTGCTCAAGGATATTTTTTCAATAAAACAGCTGAACTTTGTAACTACTCAACGAAGAAGGTTTTTCTGGGGCTTACAAACTCCAGAAATTTAAAGTTAATTTGTATCATCTACCCCTCGATTCGAGCAGTGTTCTTTGAACACTACAGGGCTTTCCCTTTCGTATGAATCTATATATGAAAAAAACACTTATCCGAAAGGAAGGTTTGCAAATCAACACTTATCTTTCCTTTCTTGTATGTATTAATATCATGTAAACAATAAAACAATTCGTGGAAATTCGTGGACTTTTTTGTATTTATTGCTAATTGATATTTTTCTTGGTGATCCGCCTCACTGTGAGACTGATCGAAATGTATCGTGTTCGCGAGTCCTCCCGAATGTCACTGATGAGACCTAAGGCGGGTCGAAACAGCTGTGTGGCATTGGATTATAGTCCAGTAACTGAAGATCCGAAACTTGAGAAAGCTGTGAACAAGTCTATGCGTTCTTCACTTGTGGCTCAATTTGTAGGTCGTCACAGATGTTTTCAAAGGACCCAAAACTTAACACGATTGCGTTCATGGCAATGGCCGAAAATGGCCCCCCAAACCCAGAAAAATGGGTTTCCCGCCAATATCTGGCTAAATATACGAATTAGAGAATTTTCGTTCATACAAAAATTAAAGATCGTCTCATTATCTACAAAAATGACCCTGAACATTTTTTCCGAAAACTCAACAGTTTTCGAGATGAAGGTACCCAAAACTCTCCTCATTTCAGCTGCCGCTTTCTCTATAGGAATTCTGTTGTCTATGCATTCGCTTGGAGGCGGGCGGACGAATTGTTTCATAACTCAGGCAAAAACTGACATTTTTCGATGATTCAAAGTTCAAGATAATGAGGAAACCCGTAGCTATCATTCCATGTATTTCGAAGTTCTTTCTCATTTGTCAAAAAGATTAAATAAGCTGTGAAAGTTTTTTTCCACACCATTTCGACACTGTTTCATTAATTTGTTTACATTTTTTTCAAAAATAGTCTTTTATCAGAAATTTTTCCTTATAATGGGTCCTTGGGGGGTCTTGAATGATCTCTGATTTTTTTTTGTACTTTTCCCGCGTTCGGAAACTAGAGCATCTTGGCTTCAAAACGATGTGCATGGCAAGTCGATAAAGTGGCTAATAATATTTTAATTCGCGGTTGTTCCGCAGATTCTACATAACTCCGAAATCGCATGAAAAATGTAAATAAACAAATGGATCATTCATTAGAACGCGGGGAAAGTACAAAAAAAATCAGAGATCATCCAAGGACCCATTATAAAGAAAAAGTTCCGATAAAAGACTATTTCTGAAAAAAATGTAAACAAATTAATGAAATAATGTCGAAATGGTGCGGACAAAACTTTCACAGCTTATTAAATCTTTTTGCCAAATAAAGAAAGAAAGAAAGAACTTCGAAATACATGGAATGATAGCTACGGGTTTCCTCATTATCTTGAACTTTGAATCATTGCAAAATGTCAGTTTCTGCCTGAGTTATGAAACAATTCCTCCGCCCGCCTCCAAGCGAATGCATAGACAGAACAGAATTCCTATAGAGAAAGCGGCAGCTGAAATGAGGAGAGTTTTGGGTCCCTTTATCTCGAAAACTGTTGAGTTTTCGGAAAAAATGATAAGGGTCATTTTTGTAGATAATGAGACGATCTTTAATTTTTGTTTGGACGAAAATTCTCTTATTCGTATATTTAGCCAGATATTGGCGGGAAACCCATTTTTCTGGGTTTGGGGGGCCATTTTCGGCCATTGCCATGAACGCAATCGTGTTAAGTTTTGGGTCCTTTGAAAACATCTGTGACGACCTACAAATTGAGCCACAAGTGAAGAACTCATAGACTTATTCACAGGTTCGTCTCTTCATTTACTGGACTATTAATGAATGCAATAAGTTCTAATATCTGAATTCCAATACGAAAATCAATCCCCACCGGGCGCGTTCCGTGTGAATTTGACTTGTAATCCGTTCATTCCGACTAATCCAAACCAGTCGATCCGAGGGGGCGTAGAGCGACCTACTAACCCGATTCCGACGTCGGATATGACGTCAGCGTTGACCTGACCCTCGCACACGCAATTCCTCGTTTTCCGGGATAGACTTCGGTATATTATTCCGACCTCTTTCGTTGCGGAGATTCCCGGGAAATTCCCGTGATATGCGGCATAGTTGAAAGGGCGGAAAATGAAACTGGGGGCCGATGTGAAGAGCGAGACACGGTATATTTGAAATCTCGTTTCGACTTGAAAAAAAAGTAATATCGATCCAGAAAAACCGTTCACCTTTTTTTCCGGATTAACGTTGAAAACAGGTGAAAGAAGATTCGTATTCGATGGAATTCCAAATCAGAGAATACTCATACAGTTTTTCATTGAGCTTCATCTTTGAGGAATTCATTTTCTTCAGGAGAAAATATTGTGATGGTCAATGTACAGGGTCTTTTCAAATTTGAGTCATTAATTTTAACAGCTTGTAGAACTCGTCAAACGAAGTTGATATACCAGAAAGTCACCTATATAAAAATTGCATAATAAGAGAGTTAGTTTACATTATCACTCATTGAAAAATCATAATTATCGTGTTAAATGGACCGTTTCTCCAAAAACTGTTCGAAATGGTCCCCATTTGTTCGTTTAAAACACCCAAGCTTGCTCGGAGAATTCACGACTCTTTACAGGCTTCAGAAATAAAATCCAGGTGTCCACGAATTAAATCACAAGCATTTTCAATACGCAGTTAAAATTCTTCCAGAGTGTTTACTGCAAACGTGGATTTGGCGAGCAATATTGTGCTTTGATCAATCAAGTGGGGGCAATTTTGAACAGTTCTTGTCAAAACGGTATATATTCAACATAAAAATGATATTTTCTTAATAATTATTATTAATGATGTTAACTAACTCTCATATGCAACTCATTTTTTTTTAATGCAGATTCACACGAAAGGAAAGCCCTGTAATGTTCAGTCACATTCCTGAAATTGTTTCTTGCACGACAGAGGGTTTCATGTTGAACCCACTGTCCTACAAACACCCTAGAACTTTTAATAAAATGAAATATTTTATCGAATTTCCCAAATTACATTATATTTCCTTATGGCAGCCAAGGAAACAATTGTCATCGTTATTCAAGCACAAGCCAACTTTGCAAATGGTGCATTTCAATGTTGTTGTGATGCAGTACGTTAAGAGGAGCCGTATATAGTTTAATGAAGCACATTACTTTTTCTCATCCCAAGTACTACATATGGCTTGTATCTGATTTTTTTCATGGCAGTTTCTCTTACAGATGTAGTTTTTTCCGGTGCATCAAGGAATCCAGAAATTATTCTTGGGCGAAAGTTCTTCATAATGAGTTTTTGTGCATTTGGACCGTTGCGATATAAAATGAAAGAATTGAAAAGTGTGACGCCAAGGAAATGCCAGAATAATTGATGTTACCATCTTCTGGACTTTCTATCAGTCTGATGACAATAGGATAACTTGAGAGGAAGTTGGCTCATTAGAAAAGAAGTTTCCCATATCTGAAACCGAAATTTTGGTTCATCAAACTATTCTACAGTACACTACACAGTAACTATTCATGACTTATTCATTCCTTCATCGCAGTGGTTTCACTGTGAAACCACGAAATGAAACTCATCAAACCTCAAAAATTATACAAAGTGGTGCATTTTCTATGTTCACCGATGTTATAATACTGAAATAAACGAAAATAATCCATAACTCGTCAATAAAATATTGTAAAAATCAGTAATTCCACTAAAAAGTTTCGAAGTAGCCATCAACCTTCAATAAGGCACAAGTGAACAACTGACACTACATAAATTCCATTCATTTTAGCGTGGACCAGCGTTGCCATCCCTTCGTCTTTTTACGTAGATCTACGTACTTTGAGCCTTTTTTCAAAACCTACCTTTATTTCTGCAATAAATTTGATGAAAACAAAAATTAGGAACAGACTCTCTACATACACTCAAACAGGGTTACTTTTCACAAAAAGTGGCTTACAAAAGAGCCGCGAGCCATCACAGGAACATCTAAAAAAATTTAGGTAGAAATTCAATTTGCCTGATAACGAATAAAATTAAAAAGGTTCAAACTAAAGAACTCTGTTCTTCAATTCAAATTTCCCTTTGCTGAATACTCTTACGAGTGCACCTAGCAGGTAGAGCTGGAAAGAGTCTGCTAATTATCTTGGGTGCCGAAACTTAAAAAATATACATTGTTCTTCACAAAGAAAAATGACGTAAAAAATCAAAGAAACGTCGAGTTTCAATAATTTAAATTGTGATCACGAACACCAAGCATGGCCAAAAATCATTTTTTTTTTTCATATTTTTTGTAATTTTTTTTTGTCCTATCAATGTACACTAGACGAGATTTTTTACAGAAAAACTGATCTTGTTGGGATTCAATTTTACCTACCTTATCCCCTTCTTATCACTCAAAAAAAAGTACGTAGATCTACTAACTTTTGATGTGCAATTTTAGTATTCCTACGTAACTTTTTGAATCTGGTCTACGTCTTTTTCAAATTCTGGGTTGGCAACCCTGGCGTGGACCCAGTATACCACAACCATACAGTAGAGACATTCGCCACAGAACACCAACTTCAGCAGTTTGACATGTTGAGGTGTTGTTATCAATCAACTTGATTGATGAGAGTCAATGTGTATTAAAATATTGTATATTGAATTATTATGGCTAACTACCAAGGTGGACAAGTGTGTGCTTACCGCGGATGTTTATCGAAGGCTAGACACAAATTATCATCTCTATTGAAGATTCCAAAGGATGTCAAAAGGTAATAGCCACATTGAAATTTGCAAATAGGATTTTGAAAAAGATCAAAACTAATAGATCGAAGAACAAAAAAAAGGCTTTATCACATCGTTAATTGTCTGAATATATTTATTGTACATATTTGAAGTTGCTGCGAATAAAACATTCTCTTGAAAGCTTTTCATTTCGTGGTCATCGAATATAACTTCCCAAACAAACATAAACTGGAGGAAAAAGCAACAGAAAAGTGGAATAGCTATTGTGGGTACTTGAGAATTTCATATTATTCAGATTTATTCCGAACTTTATCCTAGAGAAAATATTAATTTTATGATGTGGAATAACATGCTGATTTGATAGTTGGTATCTCGTACATTCAAATTTACCGCCACAAAATGACATTACAAACCCCGAGCACAGAATGAAGGTCACAGAAATTTGACCCTGGTATACTGGGGCGTGGATCTATGGATGAGTATAGCTGCCGGGTGACAGATGGCGCCAGAGAGTGAGGTGGTTAGGAATGAAAACCACTGCGAATTGAAATACAGAACTTTGATTCGATGGTTTCGCGATGAAACCACTATGCCTCAAAGGGTTTCCTAGAAAACTGGGATATTCGTTGAAAGAAATTTTACGAAAAAAAAAACAAAAATATTTCAAGATGCGCTTATACCTATCCAATTGAAAATGATTCATGTTATTCGCCATTCCATCGAATTCTAAAAATCCTTGATATCACCAGGTCCCACATCCACCGATTGCGACATACGCGAACGGACACAGATTCATAATCGCATTCCGGGACCCGATCACCGATTTCGAATCGCAGGAGATGCGATCCGCAATCGGATTACGCTACGGCCGATGAATTCATTAACGTGCTGTTTTTTCGTCGAAGTAGGCCAGGGTGAAGCGAGCAGCAGTCACGTGCATCCATTTACCTTGGGCGGCGCAAATATCCGCGAAATTCGCCCAGAAAAACGTAAAACGAACAAAAATAACGCGAAATTGAGCGTGTCTGTGTTTGTGTGTGTGGAAAACTCATCGGAACCGCCTATATTTGAATTTTTATTTCGAGAAACGATTACCGCGTACGGCCTTGAGGCGCCATCAGAGCGGGCGCAGGGGGTCATGGAGTCTCGTCTCGATCGAGAGGACTTGAGAGTCTTTTAGTCTTCGTGAGAACAATACATTCTTGTAAGATTATCAACATAATAAAATAAACATCGAAAATAAAAATGAGAAAGTCGTTCAACTTACTAAATGATGGGCTTCAATACTGATAAGATATAACACCAAAATATTCGTTCGTTTTGACGGTGGAATCGAACAAAAATGCCCAAAAATGAGAAAGAAAATCCTTTTCATACATTTAATACTTTTAGCAGGTATATCATACACTATTTTTTTCTACAAACACCATTAAAAGTCCAAATTAACGCATACCTATTTTACATTAACTAATTGATAAATTAATAGCCTCGAGATTATCAGTTTTGAATCCAATTTCATCTAATCTAAGATGTCTAGGAAACCCTGGTGTATCTAGTGATTCGATATCGTTTAGAATTATTTGGCGAAAAACAATCGACGATTACAAAAGCTTTCTAATTTTTGTATAGGGGGCGTTGTATGAGCATTTTCGAAAATCTGTAAAATGTCGGTTTTGTCAGATTGACGTAACTTTGAGGTTTATTGTTGTCAATGAAAACTGAAATTATTTCTTCGTATTCAACAGTGTTTAAGAGTCTATATAAGTAGAATGAGATTTGAAGTTATTACAAGTACTTTTTTACGATGTGTAGAAGATTTTGTATTTTGTGTGGACAGTCAAAATCTGGTGATCCAGATATTCGTCTTTATTCAGTACCTAAGGTAAGTACAAAACAAATCACCCCAAGAAAAGAACATGAATGTAGCGTCGTAGCTAATTTTATTCGTTTCAGCTCGAGCGAAAGTCTTATATCGAGGAGGAAACATCTCTAGCTCTCATCAGTGAGAGATTGAAAACAAAGTGTTGTTTAAATAAAGGAAATATCGATGTGATACGTATTTTGAACCGTTGCATAACTGATGTGTGTATCCCCAATTCCAAGACAGTCTACCACTTTCAATACACTAGCATGAACTTTGTCGTACATTCTCAGGTGAATGGGCAAAGTAAATTTTCTCGGAATCAAATTCTAGTCTTACAAACTGATATAAAAACACTAAAAACTTGTAGAGGTAGCAGGTGACAGTGACAGTATTGACAGGTTGTTAACGGTAGGTTTCCACGTTACATGCACGTTTTCTGAAACGCATTTGATTGGCTGTCAGGGCTGTCCAAATCTCAGTAGGCAAATAATAAACAGTGGTAGATTATTCGGTTGCACATTCCTCTCTACTGAAAATTAAGCTTCATATGGTATATGACTGATCGCCATCTACAATAGCGATCTGAAGCTTTTGCGATCTCAGAAATCCAGCAATCGGTTTTCGCCAAGTTTATCCCAAAATTATTCAGGTATAAGTAGATACACCAGAGTTTCCTAGGCATCTTAATCTGATCTATTCATGAAACAAGTTGCCAAGGTAATCAAAAACAGAATTTGTTGATTTCTCTTTCTTGACAACTAACGTCAATAAATCACGAATTATTCTTTCACGTTTCTTCGTTCCTCGATGGAAAGTGATCCAGAAAATGAATTTCTACCGCCGGAAATTGAAGAAGCTGCCAATAAAGCTGCTTTTGAATTATTGCCTAGTAAGTCAAAGCGACAGTACGAGTTTTCATACGATCGTTTCTTGAAATGGTGTGATCAGAAAAATGTCAGTGGCAAGGAAGCCGGTGAAAAAGTGCTTCTTGCATACTTTGAAGAAAAGTCCAAAATATGGAAATCGTCAACGCTTTGGTCGAATTACTCTATGTTGAAGTCGATGATGAACATAAATAATCATGACATAAGCAGATATTACAAGCTTGTGGCTTTTTTGAAGCGAAAGGGTGAAGGATATCGACCGAAAAAGTCAAAAGTATTGACAAGTGAACAAATCGACAAATTTCTCGCCCCGGATGAAATATATCTAACGCAGGAAGTTGCTGCTTTTGGTGTTTTTGGAGCCTGTCGTCGAGAGGAACTGTGCGATTTGACATTGAATAATATCGAGGATTCCGGAACTTCACTAGTCGTGCATATACCAGACACAAAAACGAATGTGCCACGCACCTTTGTTGTAAGTGGTACATTGTATATGAACTTCTATAAAAAGTACATAGCCCTTCGTCCAGTAGATATTAATCATTCAAGAGTTTTTATAAAATACATTAAAAATAAAAGTGCTAGGACTCCAGTTGGAATCAACACATTTGGTAAGATGCCTACCAAAATTGCTAAATTTCTAAATTTGCCTGAATCCCATCTTGGTGAAAGTCTGTTATCCGGTCACCCGAGCTTTTAAAAAAAAAATTTTTTCAACTTACGTAATTTGAGCCGCTGAACACGAATCTGAAGTCAAAACGTGGCGCTCGCCCTTCGTTTCGGAGATACGGCCCTCCAAAGACAAGAAATCGGAGTTTTACGCCTGTGTTTGTTTCTCAGCCAATTCCGCTTGAAATTTCTCCTTCTTTCTATCAGCACAATATACACATTCTATATATCCTTCTTCATCACTCTCCAACAGAATTATAAGCATTTTTCCATTTTCCACTACAAAACTCTAAAAGGTAAATCGTCTAAAGAATTCGAGGTTAGCAAAACAATGGAACGCGCATCGCGCGAAGGTTATATAGAAGACTCGCTACAAAGGAAACAGAACATTGCGGATCAATTTTTGTCCAAAACTTCGGCGGATAACATTGTTCTCCGCCCTGGTACAAGCTTCACCAAAATAAATTTTGTTACATCTACCAATGAGACAGGCCATGGAGTTTCTTATCATTATTGTATTTTCACTAATTGTACGTTTGATCGAATAAACACTTCATTTTGAATTATGTTTTTCTCTACAAATGAATCACTTTTAGCACTAGTGCTAAAAATGAATTACTTTCAACACCAGTGTCATAAAATGGCATTTTAGACACTGACAGCATGCGTCAGAAATTATACTTTCACCAGAACTACCATGAGCTTGAATTAACCCAGGATTTTTTTTCACATTTGCGGATTTTTTCAGAATATATTTGAATAACTATGATTTTCAACTGAAGACCATCAACCACGTTATGAAAATTATTCATCAGAGATGATCACACGATTGAAAAGAAAAAAGGGATACACTTGAGTATTTTTGATCGTGGGTTCAAAAACACCAATATCCTTCTATTCGAAATGTGGTTGTATCAATGTCCGAACTGTTCCAATTTGAATAATTTTACGAAAATTCAATTTTCACCAAGAAATGTCTACGGCGTTCTTACAGAAAGGTATTTTTTTCCACCACGCTGTATATAAAGTACCCAGTGAAATAGTTGAGAATGAGAATGTTGGTATGCATCTCAAAAGATTAATCATTATAGTGATAGACCCCCGTTCATGTATTGGTTCATTGCATCATGGCCAGGTTTGGCCACATAAAACACGTAAAAATTCAACATTTTTCATGAATCCCCGCAGTTGTGAATTTCAACTGACCCCTCTTGAAATTGTGTAACGACCGCCACTGGTCGCCGTTTTATCTATGCTAATGCAATGAATGATAAATAGTAAACTTTTCGGGTTTCGGATAGTCGATTAATTATTTACCGACCAAGGCCGTCGAAGAAAAAACAAGTGGGTACCGCGTAGTTTTTGTATTCATACCGGTTATGAGATTGATAGAGCGGGAAAAGCTCTTTATTTATCCTTATTATTCGCATCGACCAAAGTCTAATCAATGGAATACTGACTACCAGCCTTTGTACAAACAAGTCAAAAATACTGTCAATCGTCATTCGAATGAAATAATTTACGAGACTGTAATATAATTTCTGTTTTCTTCTTCCACAAGGAGATTCACTAATATCATCATTGAACTAAATACAACAGGTGCATCAACACTTTTTCCCGCCCAATGATAAATATACTCAAACCTCATTAAAAAAAAAGCTTGGTGGGCAAACTATGTGTATTCGTGTCCTCATGATGCCAGTATGGTTGGCGACACGATTGTTAAGGATAAAATGCTCGCACTGGTTCCCATAATTGAACGTTATTCCACTAGCGATCTAGAGCCAAAATGTGCACATACATAGATTTCAGCTTCCAACGCACAGCGAGCTGTGAGGATAGATCAGGGGTCTGTTTCATGAACATACTAGTCTTGTAGCTACAAGAGAAACACAAAGAAACACTATAATAAATAATTGTTTATACGAAGGTAGTAGTCCATACTCTAAGTGGAAGACCAATTTTATTGAAAAAGGAAACACGAAGTCATCTCCACAACATATTTAATTCCTAAAGGAACTATGTCCTAGTTAATAAGACATGTTTCGAACATATATATGTTCATCTTCAGTTAAGTACAAAAAGGCTGAAATAGAGTTAACAATGAGAAAACAGTAAAAGTGATTTTTTTACATGATACTTACGAAAGTTGGGAAACAACCTTTCTAGAATTCCCTTAATGATCAGATTAACTTTGACTGTGTACCTTTTTTTGATTCTATTTTAACTTTCTCTTCCCACAATTGAATTTTTTAGTCACAGAAAAGGACATTGTTTCTCCCTAATGTTAAATCATAAAAAACTTGTTTTAATTCATTAACTTGCATTATAACAATCCATTATCAAAATAATTAATTATTAGTTTTAGTAAGGACATCTGTCTCCTAAAGACTGAACCTCCAAACTTTTTATAGTTTTCCAGTTTTTCGGATTTTTGATTTGCCCCATTCCTCCTAGGTGCCTCCACTTGTCTCCTTGATGCTTATATCTCGGTTTTGTTTCACGATTTCGTCCATTTTGTTGTCTACCCACGCCACATTTGCATGGTGTTCGTTAATATTTCCAATTTGTAATGCAGTTTTCATTATTCTGGGGTTCCACCCCCATCTTATAACATATAATTCAATTTCTTGAACCACTTTGGTTCTCGAAATTAGTTTAAGGACAGTCAATATGTAGTTTGTCGATTTTGATCTCCCAACTTTCGTAAGTATCATGTAAAAAAATCACTTTTACTGTTTTCTCATTGTTAACTCTATTTCAGCCTTTTTGTACTTAACTGAAGATGAACATATATATGTTCGAAACATGTCTTATTAACTAGGACATAGTTCCTTTAGGAATTAAATATGTTGTGGAGATGACTTCGTGTTTCCTTTTTCAATAAATAATTGTTTTTACTCGTTTTCCACCTGTACCTGCATTGTCTTTCTCTTGTAGCTACAAGACTTGTACTTCTATGAAACAGGCCCCAGGTATACACTTACCGTGTGAAAACATCACAAAGATGAATTCTCCATATTTCGTTTGCTACTCTATTCTTACCAAAAATGTGATATTAAGACGAACTTTTCGACAGTTTTTCAAGTTAGGGGAGTGTTTTTCTGAAAACCCTTAAGGGACAGCTTCATAAGTTCCCGCATGGGAAACCTACAGCGAATTATAGTAGGAATTTTTTGACTTAAGAGCATAACAGGTCACTTACCCACTTTGAGCAGAGGTTAACAAAATGGAACGTTAAATTTATCAGAAAATACAATAATAATCCACATCTTTATTCACGAGCCACTGACACGGTAGTTTCTTGAATTCTTGACCGAATCGATTCATTTTGTCGAAGCGCAAACAATAACCTAAATTAAATGTGACACACTAAGGCAATTTCGATTCAATTGTTCAATCTGTGATGTATTCCAAAGCCTATGTTGACGAACTTTGAAACGCTAAAACATGAATTTCAAATAATTCGTTGAAGTTCAATATAATGTGAAATTTTTTTATCGAATACCACGCGTACTTGAATCATCCTAGGGTTTTTTTTTTGCTCACGAATATTTAAAAAAAAATGATCGTAGGCTCGAAAAAATTTCCGGAAATAATTCAAGCACTAGTGGTATTCCAAGTAACAAAGCTCGATATCGAGAAACCGACATGTCGATTGAGTCTCTTATAACAATATAAAGCTCACACAAATAAAAAAATATGCACGTCATCGACGACGACATTAAATCCACCGACATAACTGGAAAGTTAACATTGAAATTCAAATTTCGCACCTTATATTCGTTGGTATACTGTTGGAAGCATATTTGATGTTGTGCGATTTATTATATACTTATCAACTGACAACGACAGTTTTAGTTTCAGTTTTGTTTTTTTCAAATAAAATATTGCTAAGAAAAAAAGTGTTTTTTTTAATTATACTAGATCGTTTGAAAAAAGAACTCAATGTATTCCTGTTTCCTTCTTTCGTTTCAGAGCAATAAAAGTGCGTCATCTTGAGCATATTAGTCATGTGAAACTGAATATTCATTGGACTGGACTGCCATTTTGTGCTAGGGCACAAAATAATTAAACTACTATACACAAGCAAATCCAATGACCTATTTGATAAAAGCCACGCCTTCCCGAAGTGTACCAATGAGAGCGTACCAAAATTTTCTATTGCTTTTTCTTCAGTGAGTCAGATGAGGACAGCCAATTAATTTGACACTTGTCACTTGAATTTTCCCATTGTGTTTTCCTATTGTTGGTATGAATTGTCAGATTTCTCAGTGTCGATGAAAATGTCAAAGTTCGGTCAAGGTCAAATATTTTTGGGACAATGTGTTAGGTCACCGATTCGCTTCTGTATAGTAGTTTAATTATTCTGTCGCTACATACAAGTGCAAGAAGGAAGAGGATGTCTGTTCATACTTTGTGGAAATAAAAATGTGTTGAAATATTCTGAAGATATTTCACTATCGGGATTTCAAGATGAGCGCTCTCTGGTGAAATGTCAAAGTGGTGCTTATTTGTTAAAGTCTTGGGCAGAATGGCGATTTTTTTTTTGAAATTTTGGAATATGATTAAAATTATAACTAATGTTCACATAAAAAGTGAAAAAACACCGAAAACTGTAGTGGCACACAAAATTCTACGGTTTAGGATTTTCAAACAAAGTCAAAATCCTAACTAAATAGCAATAGTTGTAAATGTGGCACTGAATTTTCACTAAATTTTCTTAATGGTATTCCCAATATTTGACTATGAAGACAATATTTTGCTCATACATACATCTGCATAGAAAAAGATGAGAATAATAATTATGAAATCATCATCAATAACAAAATGAGCTCTCCCAACTGGGATTTCAAATAAGGACCGCAGCACTACTTTGTAGAAAACTTCAACAGACTTTGCATCACGTTGACAACTATTCCTAATGGAATTGACATTGTTTTAAAATTTACAAACCGTTACTATTTGCTAAGCGAGTATAATCGTTTTTAGTTTTTTAACTTTTTATGTGAACGCCAATTGGGATTTCAAGATGAAAAGTTTCAATCAATGTCAAAGTGCTGTCAAAGTGGTGCTTAATAGTTGAAGTATTGGTCGACTAAGTGTCGCTGTGGTATTATTTTGGAAATCTGGAATATGATTAAAATTATTACTAATGTTCATCAAGCACAACTCATGGTAAACGTTCACATGAAAAGTGAAACAACACCAAATACTGTAATTGGGATTTCAAATCAAGATGGCAGCGCCACATTCTAACTAATAATGACCACTTTGACAACTATTGCTATTTATACAGTTTTTAGTGTTTTTTCACTTCTTATGTAAACGATAATCATGAATTGTGATCGATAAATACAAATAATTTCAATTCTATTTCAAAATAATATCGCAGCGCCATTTCGACCAAAGCTTCAACCAATGCTACTTTGGCATTGTTTGAAACTTTTCACCAGAGAAGGTATCGCTTATTTTGAAATCCCAATAGTCGCTCAAAAAAACTTACGGTTTGGGATTTTTGAAACAACGTCAGAGTTCTAACCTCAACTAGCGATAGTTGCCATTGTGGAACTTATCAGTAGGAAATTTCTTGAATGTGGGGCTGCGATCTTAATTTCACATCTCAATCATGAATAATATTCGATAAAAATATTACTTATGATTTTAATCGGGGGTTATATCCCGAGTGCACCAAGTTTAATCGGTTAAAATGTGTGCTGCAATTCCATGATTCTCGAAATTTTGCTTAGCAAATGACTTGAATATATGATAATTTGATAAAATCCCGAGACCGCAGGTCGAGGGATTTTATTTTAAATTATTATACACAAAAGCATTTGCTTGAAAGCAAAATTTTGAAAATCATGGAAATGCACGCATTTTGGTCGATTGAACTTGGTGAAGGAGGGATATATGTTTACATTATTTCCAAAAAACATGTAAACTCAGGAAACATCAAAATCGAACACAGGAACAATATAGTACCAGAGATAGTACCTGAAAAGTGATCCAAACGCCCGGTTTATTTCGAACATTTTAATCGGTTAAAAGGTCTAGTGCATTTAATCGCTGTCTGTAAAAGCAGTCTAGCCTTCAACTGTTTCATCGTTTATTCGCATCGAGGGAAATAATCATACCAAAATAACATCGCTGTACCACTTCAACCAAGGATTAAACTAAATTCTATTACTTTGATTGCAACTTTTATTCGGAGGGCGTATCGCTTCTCTTGAAATCCTAATATCATAAAAATTGTTGAATTTTCATGCAGATGAAATATGTTCCTCCCCCAAAAATTGAATAAATAAGTAAATCGATTGTTTTCCGTATCTCGTATCCAAAGTGGACCACATACGAAACTCTCACAGTATTACAATTCGCATATCCACCGTTCTGCAGCAACCTCTAAAATAAACGCACGTATTTTTAGGTACCAAATCGCAGACCTATCCATTACGCGCGCAGACGACATGGGTGTCCAAAACGTCTGGAAGCGCCCGCCTTCCCGGGTGGTTCCTCGCGAAAAAAATTCACGGGCCCGTCGACGCTTTCCATCGTAAAAACGGCCATATTTCACGGCGCGTCGGTACGGCACACTTTTCAAATCACTCTCCCCACGAATTAAATGCTATATTCGTAATCCGAGACCGGCAATTGAGCAATACTTTTGTCGTCGAGTCCGCTTCCAAGTCGTAAAAATCGTCTGAGAATTTTTTCGAGCATCCACTTTCGGCTAAACTGTCGCTTTTGCGACCATTGTGTCCCCGAGTAATTGATTGGTTTCTTGGGAGGCAGTAACGCCAGAATGACAAAAGGCAAAACAGTCGCTTGGTGCCATTGCCCTAACCGGATTTTTTTTTCATGAATCCACCGTAACTGATGAAAATTCCTTTTTCAATCACACAATTTTTCGCGTCACATGTCATGCTGTGCAGACAGGCTTTTGGTAGCGCAGCCGCTAGGCGTTCCACTACCTAAACGTGCTACTGAGTGCTCATAGTCATAGTCATAGTCATGATGTATTCATCCTTAATGATCATAAAAAAATGATATAGGCATCGTTTATAGAGATATAGTTAGTAAATGTCTTTGTAAAAAGGATTTGAAGCGTTTTAGTAACGCCATCTACATTATAAAGTCAATATTTCTGTTACTTGACAATGAACGATAAAGTTTCCTACGCTGAAGGGAAAAACAGGTGTAGATTTCTGTTTATTAATATAACTACAATGTTGAAGGAGAGCAAATTAAGCTTCAAAATGGAGGTGACCGAAGCCCGTGAGAAAAATAAAAGACAGTAAAAGTGCACCTGATAAATAGTGAAGAACTACAAATATTATATTTACATTGCACACAATAATACCAATTGAACGCGTTTCTTTGAAAAATTCTACAAAATTGTAATTAATGGTATTACTTCAAGAAATAAAACGATGAGAAATGAAGAGAAGATCGAAAATTAAAAAAAAAGGGTACTCGAAGCCGGAATCGAACCCATGTCTCCTCCAACTAGTCCAACTACATAATATAATCTCAGCGCCTTAGACCGCTCGCCTACGGAGAGCTCACAAAAATGAAATTGAAAAAATAAAAGAATAAATCATGCATTTGTCAAATGAAAAATTTAATCATTCTTACTGTATTTCTGCCGGTGTAGGTGTCGAAGGTGATTTTCTCATATCGGTGGTATCAGACATTTTGTTATGATTATCGAAGTTTGGCTATATTCTTCAAAAATTCAATACCTATACCGATTTTGACTTGACAAACGTCAAATGCAGAGCAGGCACATCATGCTTGATTGAAAAATAATATGTTTCTATTGGTTGACAATCTGTATCGTCATTAAAAATCTTTATCGTAATGGATTTCATTATAAAACGGGTTGTGGGCATATAAGTGTATTAATTAGAGTACGGGTGGAGATAATAGTATATTATGCAACGATCGTGTAATGATGGTTATTAATACATGAGCATAAACCGGGATACGAAACGAGCCGAAGGTGAGTTTCGTATGGTTTATGCGAATGTATTAATGACCATTACATGAGAGTTGCATACGCTATTTTATCTACACCCAATAAATAATGAAGAACTAAAAAAAATATATTATCAGGTATTTATATTGAACACAATAATAGTAATCAATCGTATTTCTTTGAAAAATTCTACGAAATTATAATTAATGATATAATCACTGAAAATACAACAATGAGAAATGAAAAGAAAAAAACTGAAAAAACACCCCTGCCGAGGTCAGGAATTGAACCCGGACGATTTGTTCACTGCCTGCGCCTCTGACCATTCGTCCACGAGAGCTCAATGTATTTAGTCGAAAATAAAAACATATGAGTTGCATTTGTCAAATGAAAAATATAACTCTTTTGATTGTATTTTTTTCTTGTCTGAGACATCTGTGGAGGAGTCGCTGGTAATTCTTCTATATCACTGCTATGAGACATTTTCATACGATTATCGAAAATTGAGTAAATTCTTCAAAAATTCAATACCTACTGATTTTGACTTGACAAACGTCAAAATGCAAAGCTTGCACATCATGCTTGATTGAAAAATAATGGGTTTCTATTGGTTGAAAATCTGTATCGTAATGAAAAATCTGTATCGTAATGGATTTCATTATAAAACGGGTTGTGGGCATATAAGTGTATCATTAGAGTACGGATGTAGATAAAGAATGTTATTGCATAGTTCAGTTTGGTGTAAAAGCAAGACATTCGAACAAATGCCAGCTGCACAATGTAAAATCATATTGAGACAATTACGAATGGAGAAAATGATTTGAAATAATAAAACGAAATATGATAATGAATGATAAAATGATAATAACATTACTGCAACTACAATAATAGTTCAAGTATTCTTTTATATTATAAAAATA
Source organism: Zygogramma bicolorata (assembly GCA_032362365.1). Taxonomy (NCBI): domain Eukaryota; kingdom Metazoa; phylum Arthropoda; class Insecta; order Coleoptera; family Chrysomelidae; genus Zygogramma; species Zygogramma bicolorata. Next base: position 4,272,364 of record JAVJAQ010001667.1, read on the forward strand.
TTGAAAACTTTTTCAGTTTGTTTTTGATCAGCACATATTTCCGCTCAGATTCAATATCCTCTAGGAGCAGATTATAGAATTCAACCCTCGCATAGTCAGGGCTTTTTTCAAAGAAAGCTTAATAGTATCTTTGTTGTTCCAGCAATTATGCCCTCAATATTAGAATATGGCCACGGTAAGATCACTCTTGCAATTTTATTCCACAAGCTCTCAGACTATATTGACAACTTTACATACAACTTAGGTTACAAACCCAAAAAACTACGAAACAAATATTGATCCACCACAAAATAATGACGTTCAAACAATATTTACATACGCCTATCACATCAACCCACTTGGGAAATTATCGACTACCTTAGAAGTTAGGGTTGATACCCCAACCTGTCTGGAGAAAAAGCGTAATAGACATATATTCACCCTTCAACATTTCCAGTAGATAGTCAACGTAATTGTTTCACAATCAAGGTAAAACCCCAACTTCGACTAATGAAGGAAAAAGCATTACTGATTGCTTGGAAAACAGTTCACTCTGAATATAATGAGACCCAACTCAAATATTAATAATATTATTATCTTCGGGCAGTTATGTACCTGAAAGTTTTTACCATGTTTGTGAATGCATAGATAAATCAAAAAAATTGTTGAGAATCACAATTGAATCGAACACAATATGAATGAAAATAAAACGGAGCAAACAAAGAAAAGTGAGACACAATATGAGAAAAGTCAGCTCTTGAAATTCGAAAACAATTTAAAATAGAATCTACATGTAATATTGGTCAAAGTGATAGATAAGCGTTTGCAAGGACTGCAAATTTCATCTAGATTTCAGATTTCAGAAGTGGAAAAGTTTAGATCTCAGTAGTGTTCGCTTTTCGTCAGAAAAATAAGGATTTGTTCTGCAGTGTGGCTGAAAGAACGTGAAAGTACTCCTTGTGACTTCAGAATGGACTGAAAGGCCAATTTCGGTTGAAAGCGATGGATAATTAACAACTCCATTAATAATATTGAAGACTATTTTTAATCTTCATCATCCCTTCTCTTACGGAGTAGTTAAAGATCTACGAGCGAGTGTAATTATTGGTAGTTGTGTATGTAATATTCGGAGTCGATTCCAGATTCGAAAGCAAACAATCTCAAAAAAATTATCTGAACTTGGTCCAAGTTATGGATATGAATACGATGGATTCCACATTGAAAATACATCGATAGTTAGGAACTCACTAAAGAACCTTACAGGATTTTCAAGCAGTCTGAGGTGCATCTTTTCAAGAAGCCTGGCAATGTTAGGGACCTATCAATAACGGCTGATGTGGGGTTGAAAGAGTGTAGTCCAGAAGCACTCCTTAGTCCATTATTTGGGAGACAGTTCCGAGCGGGGCTTGATCGATGAAATAGAAGTACCTATTTTAGATGAGTGCGATTACGGCCAGAAACTTTAGAAATAGAGTGACATTTACGTGGATTCAGTTCCATGTCATTGATGTCAAACAATATCAATGTTTATCCAATTCACTTTGGAGTATATTACATTCGTCAATTTTCTGATTGATTTTCAAATCATCTGCCAAGCTCAAAATTTCTATACTCATTGGTGAAACTATGCTGAACATCATCCATGAAAACATTGAAAAGCAAAGGTGCAAGGTGGGACCTCTGGCATACTCCAGAATGTAGAAAGATTCCAGAAGACTTTGATCCATCAACAGATGTTATCTGAACTATACTTATGAGATAGCTTTGAATCGTTGGAAAGTACTTTTTTTTTTGATTTTCAAACATTTTGATGAATCGAATATTTCAAATAAACTGAAAAATGAAAAAAGTATAGTTTCATCTCGTTTTTTGATTGTTGTAAGTAGGTATCACCTAAACAAAAATTATGTCTAAGATAGCTTATACAATTCAATTTTGCAAAGGAGGGTGCTGCAAGCAGCTTCATCGGACCAGAACCTGTCATTGGCATCGCTTTAGGCTTTGCCAAACAAACATTGAATACCTGGATGGCAAGACGATTTATGGACTTCTAGCAAAATCTTCCAGGATTGGCTCATTCCAAGGCGTTTATTCACCCTTCGAAGTCGGAAACCAAACAGTTATTGGACTACAGTAGGGACGAATCAAACATTTGAATCATCATATCCAGAGAATCGGACTGTCAGAAGACAGCTTGTGTCGTCTCTGTCTGGAAAATGATGAAACAGCAGAGCACATAATTTGTGCCTGCCCCGCTGCGGACCGAATCAGGTTTTCAGAGTTTGGCAAGGCTTCACTCTTACCATCTGACCTGAAAGATCACTCACCATACAAACCAATCGGCTTCGTTAAGAAGCTGGGTTTATTTGGTCGAGTTTGAATAGGTGTGAGCCACAATAAACCCTTTTGGGTTGCAGTGGAGGGCCGAACAGACCCACTCACTTCTGACCTAACCTAACCTTATACAATTCAAACTGTTGAACGTCATCATAGGCGTGGTTGAATTTTGAAGTACACTGTGGCCAGATTATAATAGAATTATGGAATTTTGTATATAAATCAAAGTGGCGACTTGAATATGGAAGGAGAATCGAAAATGTTCACAAACCTTCTTTGTTAATAGTTGCAAATCATTCATTGAAATATGGAAGCTCATCCATGAAAAAGTTCTTTCCTAGTTTTACAATAGGGAATTTAAGAGTTATATGCCCTTCCGAAGGTTCAAATCATATGTTAATGAATAGCTAAATCCAACCTATTTTGAAAAATCGAAATTCTCTCATATTTGTAAACTGCAAATAATAACTGCGTTTTTACATAATATGGATATTGTTACGCATAACACCTATATCCAGTACTGCAGTATTTGTGAGCCTCTTGGTGGTTTGTGAGCTTTGTTATCTTTGATTTTTTGAGATATCGCACTGATTCTATACATACTTGACATGAAATCTGCTGCAACACGACAAAAATGAATATCTGGCTGTAGATTATAAATATAATTCACTACGTTATATTCAATTTATCGCTCTTACAGCCGTCAAGGGAAGGAAAGGGAAATTATTATCCCGCTATCTTTCGAAATAACTTTTGAATGACAATTGTCAATCGGTAAATACCAGACTTCAAACAAATTGTAGCAACATCGAGAGCACTGCCAACGAGGAGACAAATTTAAAATACTGTAACGAAATGTGCTAGCGCCGGCCCTGCCGCCTACCGATGCGAATTAGCGCGAGATTCCAGGAACGATTTTACTCGCGAGATCGCGGCTCATCCAGAAGATTCGACTGTGAAGATTTGTCTAGATGATTCTCCTTTCTATGAGCGCGTTTATATAAGCGGAAGCCGTTCACGCTGACAGCAGAATTTTTAGTACGAGAGTTTAGTGCCGAGCATTGGAAAGTTATCAGAGCGATTTAAGTGATTGTGTTGTGTTGTATTGTTTTGTGATAGAGAGTTATAATAAAAGTAGTTTAGTGTTGTTTGGTGTTTTAATCGACGAACCCAAGGAGTATTGTAACAGCGGTGTCAGAATTGAGATTTTCCAAGGATAAATCGTAACAATACAATATAAACGCTCCAATGCATTTCTATCAATGGATTGGTACTAGTCCGTTGATTTGATGTCGTCGTGGATGTCCTGCAACAGTTTTTGAATTGTATTCACTTCATATACAAATCCTGTTACTTCAAACGAAACCGATCGCTAATCAAAGATGCTCAACGACACAACTTTCAACTGTTTCCACTCTTCTGGGAAACATCGCAGGAAGCCGTCACTTGGACGTTTTCCGACCCAGCGCACGTTCTACAAAGACCCGCTTTATAAATAGGGCGCAGAAACACACAAAGACCATTTCGACGCAATTCCGAATGGCACATTGTGCACGAAAGAATTCGTCATTCCGAAAGTGCTCCTTCTTGCTCGTAGGGCGAACCAGAGAAGAGATCCGCCAGGCTATTTTCGGAGCCTCCGGAACTTGGCACGCCTTCAGCATCGCAAACCTTGAAATTATGTTTTGCACTCTACGATATTTTACTACGGACGAAAACTATTGCAATCTCGTACGTTGTCAATCGTATTTTCGGGATTCGTATTCAGCGGTACACGGTCCCGTGGGCGGGATGAGAATGACAGTTTTATAAAAATAACGTTTGTTCACAACTGGTGTATGAAATATTCATAATGCATGTGTTCCTTCAAGAATTACGATATCCATTATTCACCATTGAATAATGATATCATTATTCACTTCCACGAAATCTGAAAGAAACTCATGTATTATGAATATTTTTTATATTTTTGTTGAATTTTTTGATAGCAGTGATATTTTATAAATTTTGAATTTGGTGAATTGTAGCGTTTTTTTTTTTAATATCGCTTTCAAAATGTATGGTTTATGCTGTTATCGTGGGCAAAATAAAGTAATCTACTTGCGTATAATGGCTATTATTATATAATAGCCATCATCATACGTTCGTTGAATAATATACTATTTACGTGTTATAATCGGGGGTTATATCCAGAGTGCACCAAGAAAAATCGGTTTATAAATGATTTCGAGGGAAGCAAAATCTTGAAAATCATGGAAATGCACGCATTTTGGTATACTGAGCTTGGCGTAGGAAAAATATATATATTGAGATTATTTCCAGAAGAAATGGAAACTCTGGAAACATCAAAATCGAACACAGGAACAATGTAGTTAAACTACCTGAAGATAAAATGAAAATCCAGGTTCAATTTGATCGGATCAATCGATTAAAAAGGTCTAGTGCAATTATTCGCTAAAAATGTGTAAAAGCAGTCTAGCCTACAACTTTTATTCGCATTGAGAAAAATAATCTAGATGAAAAAGTTGAAGCCTAGACTGCTTTTACTGAGTCAGTCGACCAACATTCGTGCATTTCCATAATTTTCAAAATTTTGCTTTCAAGCAAAAGCTCTCTCGTGTATTATAATTCAATTTGAAATCCCTTGACCTGCGTTCTCAGAATTTTATCAAATCATAAGAAAATCATGGAAGTACAGCACACATTTTAACCGATCATACTCGGGATATAAACCCCGATTATTCGCTTGCCATCAACATTTCCGGTGTCAAATAAAAAAACCCATAATAATTATAATAATATTTTCCCAAAATAATATCATAATGCACGTATCAAGAAGCTTACTGAATTCTTTTACGAGAAACAGCCGAAGATCAACTGGTTGTGTCCGAAGATACAACCTCTGTTTTTCATCTTACGCTCGTGTTTTTCATGTGAAGCTCAATGCTATTGATTATATCCTCAACCATCTAGAGAGCAATAAACAATTCGTACACAATTTATACACACACATTTTCAGAAGGCATTTGATCAAGTTAATCATGATGTAACACTGAAATAATTTCATAGAAGTGGCGCTGATACCCGAGCAGTCAAATCGCTGTCCTCGTATTTTAATAACCGACAATCAAGAGTCAAATAAAAGGGTTATTGTAAAGGAAAATTTCGCGCAAACTCTGGAGTCCCTCAAGGATCAAACCTGGGCCCATTAATTATTCTTGTATTAATCAATGCTTTAACTCAGAATATAAAAAAATACACTCGGAGTGTCTGTTATTTGAAGACGACCTTGAATTTCATAAGACAAATCGAAAACTCACAAGACTGTCAAATTACAGGAGGACATCAATAGTGCCCTTCGACAATATTATTGAACCGTTTCAGTCCGAAGCAGCGTTTCACTAAAACCTCGCAAAAACCATTCGCGTTAGACACTCACTGGGACACTTCGAAATTTGGGAAAAACAAAGGACATTATAATCTGAAATGGCCTGAAGGTTTCATTCTTATTTTATTCAGTTGATATGATAGTTCAATAGATAGAGAGTTCGCCATTACCGCATTTGCATATCAAATTGACAATTATTCAGAACTGTAGGAAAACAAACTCTTCTCTTGGGAACTTTTATGTCCTCCAAAATTATATACCAAAGTTCTTGTGAAAATTACATTATATTTTATTTAGTACAGAAGTTTCAAAATATTTAGCCTATTTTTCGAACTAACCATCATCTCACTAAATTTGAAAAAAATTGGCTCCCAAAACTGTAAAACCAAAACATACTCACAATAATTTCTTTGGAGAAAAAATATAGTTTACCGACGCTGAAAGCAGAGGTAACCCACTGAGCACAGAACCTTGCAAAACATTTCTGCAAATTACATATAGACGCCGATTGAAATGTTTCCTGGGGGAGTTACAGTAATATTACTGTGTTAGTTCAGTTGAAACATTGTGAGTTGTTCATTAAGGAAACATTTCATTAACTTGTGATTTGCTTTCCACTGAAATGTTTATGATTGAGGTTGCGGTGATGTTGTCAGATATGCCAATTGAAATATTGCACAACAATCTTTTTAGAAATATTGCTGTAAGTTAGTTATTTCTTTTTTCGAAATATTTCATAACTAAGTTACAGTGATATTGTTAAATACACAAATTTCGAAATATTGTCAATTACTTTCGTGGGTAACATTGCTGTGTTGATAATATTCTTTCCTGTTGAAACATTTCTATATGCATGGCGTTCCGTTTATCTTTCGAGAGATATCGAGAACTAAGTTTAAATGATAAAAATTTTTTTTCAAGAAACGTTACTAAAACTTGGCAAAGGTTTATTTTCCGAGGCAGATGGATTATCGATGGCCAGTGTGTGTGTCATGTCTGTGAGTTGAATGGGAGACGAGACGGTTTCATTTATGTCATTATGTCCTGCTTACACAAAAGGAAACTTCTTCGCCCAAACTCCATTATGATCCATGCAGATTTCCGATTCCGATGTACGCTTGTTTCAGCATAAGTGCTTATTGTGCTTAATGTTTTCGATTTGAGAATCTTCTGCGCTAGGTAACAAATTCTAGCTTGATTATTGGTTGAGAAATAACATTTGTCAAATTGAACCAATAGGACCACCGGAGCAGCACACTCTCGAACTGAAGCAGCCATTGGTGCAAATAAGGTTAGGTATCAGAACCTTTATACATCTTGCTTTATACTGTGTCACTTGTGTCAGTGAGTGTGAGTGGTATATGTGGTATTTCTTCGGAGGTCGGAGAGAAAACGGAAACCAAAATTTCAGAATTTTCTGTATTCTTGGCGAGGTAGGTGAAGTGAGAAGTGACCATACTCCAAGAAGTAGTTCTAGTTATGGAAGGTGACGCTAATAAAGAGGTAAGAGATATTTGTTCATTCGTTTTATGTATAAATCTCAATGCGGATTCCATCAAACTCACATGGTTGAAAATTGAACTAATGACTTATGAAACAATACCTGATAACTAAGTCAAAGGTGGATGGATATTGATGCATCTTCAATTAAGTATCAAGTAACAATGAAAAAGGCACGGTTAAAAATCATCAAGTAGCCTAATGAAAAAGAAGGCATTTATGCACCTGAATTTAACAATGATCAAAGCTTGTGGAAGGGGATCAACTCTAACTTTACATTATTTTTGATTCCCTTGCTTCGTTTTGGAGAATCGAATATTGGAATTGAAAAATCATTGTTTTCCTGAGAAGTTCCACCAGAATCGCATCTACAGTTTCAACTTCAACTCGCTCACATTCAATGAAAGAATCGTTTATGTTTATGCAGTTATAAAACTGATGATAAGCTCTCAGTACCGTAAAACTTTATCATTGATTTGCTTGTGTTGAACTCATAGTTATTAGTTTTCGGGTTAGACTCAGTTATTAGGTATTGTTGCATCAACCTGCTATATGAGACTTGTTCATTTTTGACCTGTATAGATTTTCCGTACCTTTCAAAGAACATGATTGCACTGGGGTTTAGATATAACATGAATACCAAATACAATAACTTGAAATATCACAGCTGATAACTGTCACTTCTGGTTTTTTCATGCTGTAGACAATGAATCAGAAATCATTTCCAATGACCAAATATGGAATTTCGCAATCGGTGAATGTAATAGGACTCCTTTATTTGAAGTTATGCATTATACATCAAATCATAAAAAATTTGTGTAATATATTTATATATTTTCAGCAACTCCATAATTGTGAAAATAGTACAAGTGTACCCTCATAGAAAAGAGAATTTCTCTGCTGCTATAAAATATAGTTTATTAATTGATTATCCAAATCAGGACTGCCAAAAACATATTATTTTCATAAATTTCACATTCTAATGTAAATTTTTTTAGGGATCCTGATATTCATTAACTGAATTATTTCAACTTCATAAAATGATGCCATTGAAGCACCCTTTTATAGCTTTGTCTGTTTGGGGGAAAAAAGTGGGAGCTTTTCAAGCTACTCAGTTATTGGGCCCCATTATCCTTACTCCTATAAATAATAATATCATTGAGCAATGAAGAGGTTACACTAGTTTTAGAATATTTCTCACCGCCTTTTCTCTCATGAACAATCTTTGTTGGTGCAAGTCAGGGCACTATTAATTATTCTGATTTCGATTCCTAATTGAATGCTTGAAATATTTTTTGAATTATTTCTTTTTTCCCAATACTTGGTACTAAGAAATCTTTTGAAATTTTTAGGTGCCGTAAAAGAAAACTTCCCCACCCTAACAGATGACCAATTTGAAAACATGGTGAAGGGATGGTTCCAACATGCCACAACAAGACACAGAGGAAATGGAGATAAATAGCTGACTTCTTCAAAAAAAATCAATGGATTTCTTCATTTTTCTTCTTTTTATCTAGTTTACATTATATTAGACTCTTCAGAAAGCAGCAAGTAATCTGATATTAATATTCAATATGAACATATGACGATATGTCTTAGTTCAAAAAATTAATGGGTGCACATGTATAATATTTTTTGATGTTTTAGTATTTGTATAATGGTGTGAAGCGAAGTATTCAGTGGACCTTTATGTAAAAACTGAAAAATCCAAAATTAAATAAGTATTCATCTATCTATTCATTGAAATGAATTATTATCTGCTGCTGTTTTTGTTATTTTATGTGCAATGATGTTTTTATTTCGGTTCAATAAATATATATTAGGACTATTTTATATGAATTTGCTTTTTTTGAGTTCTTTTGTACAAAGTTCCACCACTCTTGAATCTCAATAAGTAACGAATTGCCCTTAGAATATAAATTTTCTTCACAGAACTCATGAAAACATCCAAACAACATGAAATCAAATCGAATTCACTATCCCTCGACAAACCCTGTTAGCCTCTACAACAGTTATATTCATTATAGGTATAAAGTCAAAGGCTAGTGATTTCTATTTCGTGTTGAGTTACTGTTCAATTTTGAGAAATTATATTCCTATTGTAAGCATTTTTTTATTGTTAATTGATATATTGCCAAATCATGTAGATAATTTAGTAAACTTTTGAACAGTATGTATACTTTCAGTTACAGAATATTTGCAAAATTACAAGAAGTTGATTCAAGTATACTTCTGAAATGTCTCTGAATGGTAGCTGTAAGTTCTGATTATGAGGTCCCCGGTACATATTGAATGAAAGATGATTTGAATATACTTTTGAAATATATAGGAACATTTTCTGGAACGTCTAGTTGAAATGTAACTGCAACATGACAAAATAAATTTTATTTGAATGTCATATTGAAATGTTGATTCAACCTTTCATTTGAATGGTGTATGAAATATCCTTAGGTAACATCACCTAACATAACTTTTGAAATATTACAAATGGACGTTGCAATGGCGGCCGTTACGGCGTTGCTGGCATGTTAATGCAACATCACTGCAAAGTCTGAAGCAACATTACACACCCCATTTATCATTTGCAGCAACATTGAGACAACATTTCTTTGCTCAGTGGGAAGCTATTCCTCGAGAGATGTTTTGACGAGGTTTGTATACTAATTTATTCAGATTCAATCAAAATAATTTCATGGAATGAACAAGAAATGAATATTTCGCAAGATTATTTTTTTTGCTAGAATGTGAACCATTTCCATTAAGCAAGATTAATTCTAATACATTTTGTGTTTCATGGAGGCGTTGCAAACAAACTAAACTACGTTACCAACAATGTTCATTTATGGTAAATGTCATTTACCTACGCAGGGGTTAAAAATATAATAATATACATGTACAAATTATCTGGTTTCGTTTCAATGAATACATTTGGCATGCCACTAATATATTGATACGATTTCTCCCTTTGGAAAATCTCAATTCTGACACCACTGTTACGATAATCCTTGGGTTCGTCGATTAAAACACCAAACAACACTAAACTTCTTTTATTATAACTCTCTATCACAATACAATACAACACAATCACTTAAATCGCTCTGATAACTTTCCAATGCTCGGCACTAAACTCTCTGTACTAAAAGTTATCCTTCGCACAAAGCTCTGCTCCACTTAGATCACAATAACTCTCGCCACTTAGATCTGAATACAAACTTTTCCCGTAACTAACTCTCTGAGTAACTAACTCTGTCTCCACCGCGATATCGTGATCCTTATATATGTCTGCATACCTATCGAGAATCCTCCAGAGAAGCCCCGATAACGTGTCTCGAATTCTCTAGGCGGCTCACGGGTTCCAGGAAAATGACGTTCGCTGCGACGCGATTCCTCATCTGCGTTTACGATCTAGTCAGGACCGGCGCTAGGACGTAACAATATTTTTTAAATGTAGATTCACACGAAAGGGGAGCCCTGTAAGGTTCACCGCGTGAATCAAGGGACAGGAGATATGAATTAACATTCACTTTGAATTTCTGAAGTTTGTAAGCCATGGGAAAAACTTCTCTCGGCAAGGAGTTCCAAAGCTATACTAAAGAAGCTAGCAGAGCCACATACGAATTTCGACTCGGGATGGGTTACCTAATTTTAGGCTAATTTATTGCCATGTTCCCGAATTTTTTGCTCTCCCCCTTCATAGAAAAATTCGTGGCTTCGCTAGCTTCGGCCGAATTCAGCAGAGTCATATTTCAAAATTAAAAAAAAAAAAGTTATTTGATATGGCCAAATTGTAGAGCTTATTGCTTATTTTAGGCTAATTTATTTCCCTATTTGAAATTATTTTACTCTATTCCATCATAGAAAAATCTGTGGCCTTTCTAGCTTCGGTCGAACTCAGCAAAGCCATTTTTGAAATAAAACATTTTTCAGCCATTTGAAATAGTGATTTTTAGGAATATTTTTCGGCTAATTAATTACCCTAGTTTCATATTTCATTGCTCCTTGCGTTTTAGAAAAAAAAGGATTTATTGATTCTCGCCCAGGCGATGATGTAATGATCCAAACTATAAATATTCGACAATTTGACATGTCGAAACGATTATTACCATCAAATGATCGATGAATGGTCAACATTGAATTTTTTTGATCAACTTTTTTTAAAACAAACCTGTGGCTTTGCTAGCTTCGGGCGAAGTCAGCAGAGCCATTTCTGCAATAACAACATTTTTCAAAGATTGTAAATAGTAATATTCAAGATTCAGTTTTAGGCTAATTAATTACCTTAGTTTCATATTTTTTGCTCCTCGCGTTTTCGAAAAAACTTGATTTACTTATTGATTCTCATTGGCGATGATGTAATTATTCCAAATTATAGATATTTGACAAATCGAAACGATGATTACCGTCGAATGATCGATAAATGGCCAACATTGAATGTTTTTGATCAACTTTTTTTAAAACAAAACTGTGGCTTTGCTACTTCAGGCGAAATCAGCAGAGCCATTTCTGCAATAACAACATTTTTCAAAGATTCTAAGTAGCGACATTCAAGATCCAGTTTTAGGCTGATTGATTACCTTAGTTTCATATTTTTTGCTCCTAGCGTTTTCGAAAACGACTGATAACAATTCAGAAGAGCACCAACCGTGAACATCTCTATAGAAGAGAGACAAGTCTCCGATCCTTCTACGATGTTCCAATGAAGTGAGCCAGTCTGTGAGCGAAGAATCACCAACAAGATGGATTGCCATTCTCTGAATAGAATCAAGAAGCCTCAATTGATGTTTAGGTGTCGAGCTCCACACATGAGAACTATATTCCAAGACAGGTCGTATCTGAGCCTTGTAGATCATTAGAAGCTGACAAGAAGTGAAGTATTTCTCCGCACGAAATAGAAATCAAGTTTCTGGGAAACACCTTTAGAGATCGATATCACATGCTTTTCCCATGAGAGATTATTACTTTGATAAATCTCACTGAAATACTGGCAGCTATTTGAACTGAATAAATGGACTGTCCCTGATGAGTGACGGTGCAACTGATACTGTTAGAAAAATGACCGATGAACTAGCAATGTTTCATTTTTGATAATTGATTGAGGCTTGAGTTATTGAGGAAGATTTAGGTTTTGATGGAGAAAGGTAGTAACTATATATTTCTTGTAATTTCGGTACTGAGATAGTGTGTGGTAGCTATGATATTGTGTCAGGATTGGCTTATTATGTATGTATTTTTGAATGATTGTTATTAAAATTACATGTTGCCTACTCCATGATGATTCCTAATTTGAACTGCAATGAGTCCAAGACACATAAAATAACGAGTAGAATATCACTCGTTGCAGAGTGCCAAACGATACGCTGAGGAAAATTCCTCGAAGTTCATTCGGAGAGTTCATCGTTTTCTCGGTGAAAATTTACGAAGTCTAGTAGCCCGAGCAAGGTAACAAATACTACATTTCGAGTTGAACGACATAATCGTTCGCATAGTATAACCGATGTTTGCTCGCAGTGTGCACGATTTCGCCTTGAGATTAAAAATAGCCCGCCGTAAAATATGCAAACAAAGAGCCTATATTTGATTCGTCAGCTAAATAGTTGCGGTGGTGGTGACAAAATAAGGAACCTTTTGTCTTGTCAATATATATTTGGCATTTTCATTATTATAAATTCATAATAATCGATAATTTGAAAAAAAGCAGCTCCAAGATTCATCAGAATGGTCACAATAGTGTATCATGAACGTAGGTATACAGTTTGCCCTGTTTTTCACTACATTTTCTCCATATATCGTTGTTCATGATTAATTTCTTATATATATAGATTCATACGAAAAGAAAGCCCTGGAATGTTCAAAGAACACCGAGTTCATACGAGTTAGGCATTAACGAGGTCTTACCTTTTGGCATGCGGAAAATGATGGGTGAAAGTCTGTTCATATTCGGTCTGCCATCTAAGATCATGGCCGCGAGAAACGTTGCTTGACCTCAAGATACCCGACGGAACTCAACTGAACCCACTCTTTGTCTTCAACTTTTCCAGTGAAAAACAATGATCAACAATCACAGGTTGAATTCTGAATGGCTGTCACATTAGTCTGTAGTCTGTACCCAAAATTGGTGGTCCACATATTGAGTATAAACCGAGTATACACTGATTCAGGGTCGTTTCTTTTCCTTCCTTTTGTCTCAGCCGGTATAAATGTTCATGATTTGGATTGGATCAGAATTATCGTAGTCCTATTTCCAGTTTTTCCGGAAAGTTTGTAATTTGAAATGGAACACCCGGTATAATGGTATTTTTCAATTCAGCTTATCATTCAACATATGAATATTATATTTCGGTGAAAAAATACTGCGGTGTCAAATCTGCTGATAGTTTCCCGTCGATTAAATCAATTATTAGAATTAATATTATTTTTCAGTTATTTTGGTAAAGACACGATTAACTGCACTATTGCTAAGTAGGTATTGTGATTTGAGTTGCCTATACATCAGGTCCTACACTTCATTCGACCTATCTGAAAATTTTTATGGGAAGTTCGTGTAAAAATGGAAAGGAAGGCAGAAGCAAGTTGCTCGATTTTGTAAACTTGTGAACATTTTGCGTTATTTTCATTCTTAAACCAAAACCAATATTTAAAATCAGAACGCTTGAATCGAGGGGTTGAAACTATAGGGATTATTATTAGGTAACTTCAATTTATTCGCGCAATAATAAAAAAGCATACAGTAAAATTTCAATATTTATATAAAATCATAATACAAAAACAAAACACCGGTGTGAAGTAATCAACTTCCACTGGACGAAGAAAGTTAGGACTTTTGTTTTGAAAGAGTTTGTGGCGGATGGCCGATTTGAAATAAGCGAGGAAATAAGTACATTTTTTTAGCGCCAAATAAACCTGATGACAATAATCTCATGATCTGATAGACATCTGATATGTCCCTGAAGGGGTGTGTTGGGGAAGTTTTTGCAAATGAGTCAATAACTTCTTTCAGTGAAATAGTACCTCATTCTGATTCAAATATATGAATAAGGCATGTGAAACAACACAAAAAATTTTGTTTCATAGTTTGTGCGGCCTCGAGTGGGGTGTGGTTGGGGGTAGTTTTTTCAAATAACGCGATAACTTGTTTTAATGGAATAGTACCTCATTCTGGTTCGAATATATATGAATTGGGCATGTGAAACAGCCCAAATAAACTTTGTGTCGTAGTTTGCGTGTTTGTTTTTGGGGTCAACTTCTGCGACTGCCATTATTTTCCTCAATATTTCAAAAATGACGTGTCTTGAAATTTCACTCTACAAGACGAAGGGACGTTCTTGATTGTGGAAGAGAGACTAGATCATATTTGGCAGACAAAACACAGGTTGTCTACATTGTTGCCAGCGGTTACCGAAATTTAAATAAGACGGTTATAGCTCGCGTTATACGATCTGAGTTATATTGTCAATGACTGCAGTCTTTGTATGATTTCTGAAGTTTCTTTGCAGTTCCATCATGTTATTTGAACGGTTTTATATAATTTATCGGTTTGTAATAAAAAGATGATCGGATATATTGTGGTTCAGTGTCAACTGTTCTCATTTGAGTTTATACAGGGTGAACACACCGATGAAAAATATTTTTTTATTTTCCTAGTAGGTAATGTTGAAGGATCATCAATAATTATTGATATTATGGAATATACGTTTTTGGGAAACAGTTTATTTTCGCTATATAAGCGATGACAAAAACGTATAAAAAGAATTTTCTCCACAGATTGAGTATCCCGTAATCATTTAGCGGTTGAAAATAATAGAACTCACTCAATAGACCATAAAATACCTAATTTTTTTCAATGACAAATTGTATTTTTTCGAAACTTATTTATTCTAACGGATTCAGAACTTGATTCTATAAGGAAAAATATCAGGAAAAATGATGCTAGTAAAACAAACCTGAGTGGAATCAGACGATCCGTTCCCTTTATTTTACGATTGTGAGTTGCATTAGATAGATGATTTATTTTGTTTCCGATATAATAAATACCAGCCTCAATTAAAATGTGGAAAGTTTTGATATGTAAAATCCGATATTATTCAGATTGGGTCATAATCATGACATGGTCTACTTAAAAGTCTGAAGTTTATGTTCCACTCAGAAATCTCAAAAAAAACTTTTGTGCAAAAGTTCCGAAATATATCTTTCATATTTCGCCGGGTTTCCTCGGAATTCCCAGTATTTTCGTCATTAAGTTTTAAAATTTTATCGATATTTCTTCAAAATGACATATTTTTTTTGTAGGAATTCCGAGGAATTCCGGTTTACGGGAATTCCCTCGGGAATTCCAGTGTACACATTTTTCCTCAGTGGTCAACCCCTCGGAAAAGAGACGAAAAGGAAAAATGTCAATGCTCGATATTAAACATTTGGAAAAAACTATCGCTGAGTATCGCGAAATAGTTAAGTTTCGAAGCATTCTTGAACTACTACAATTCCTGTAGAACCTATCAATGATTAGATTAATTTTGGCACAAACTCAGATACTTTTCCAGTTGCACTCTGGTAGTGTAGACCATGACAAAAGAAAAAACAACTAGGAGTTGAAGTCAACACAGTGAACACATATAGGTAATAGGTGTTTTTTTCATTTTAGTATACTTCACAGAGATTGCTGGGCATATACGTTATTAGTTCTGTGACAAGATGGATTGGATAAGCTGTAGATATGAATTTTTTCATAGATCATCGTCTATGTAAGACTGCTATCCTCACATCAACGGATAAAAATCAAGGAGAAGCAATCCTGCATGAGGATTCAATTTGCCGTTAGGATTGAATATCTTGCAGCAACATGCATACCTCGATACATAGCTAGTTCCTCGGCTAGTTCCTTCTGTAACTACTTCTAACTCGAACAGTTTTTCAATCTTGGAAACGAGGACCTAGACTCGAGAACATGCTGAATATTATTAGTTATTTATTTACGGAAAAACATAGAAAAAACATACAGCGGTTAACCCAATTACATGTTTTCCCTTACTAGACTAACATATAACTAATACATATCAAGACTTATGAGAAAAGAGAAATTAAAGGAACATGTATACCCTCGTGTACCATAACATCAGCAATTATATGATTCATCTTCTATAACCAATAAACCTCAAGATTCTCAATGAGAAGATAAATTCCCTCGTAAATTCCTCAAAGTATGTCATTACCAAAAAAGGGTATAAAAAATAAATAACGAGCAAAGCTCGGTCATCCAGATACTTATATTGAATTCATGTCGAACCATATTTTTCAGCTTAATTTTGACCGGGACTTTACGACCTGATTAACAGTCTGTTAAAATAATCGATGCTTAGGCTGTGCTTTCACTCTAGCAAATGACAGGATGTGGTGTCCATTCTCAGCACCGATCAACTTAACGGAGTCGTGAAGTACACACCCTTATTGTTGCAAATTCTAATCAGCTCCTCACAAGGCTATACAGGGTGGCGAAAATTTTATTGCAAACTGTTGCTGAGAAAACAGTTTGTCCCAGCTAAAACTTGTCACCCCCCTTATCTCCAAACTCGTGAGAAACATTGAAAATCGCTCAGACCCGTCGATTTTTATTCCAAGGGGGAACACTCTCACCAAATACATCATCATTGGAATGTCAACCCCCTCACCCCCCAGCACCCCCTACTTCAGAATGGGACTACTATACTTGTGATTCATCAGTTTGAAGGGAAATCCAATCCCAAATACTGAAATATAGGATCGATCATTGTTGAGGTGAAAGCTACAACATGCACTAATTACATTTCAAGTACGGCGTTTCGTTTGCTTAGGACAACCATCAGCTATTATTTTGTACTAATGAATATACTCGTGAATATAACTATTAGCAAATAAGAGGAAACAAATTATGTATCCACTGGCTAATTTCCTGTGAAATTGAAAAAAATTATAGGAGTCAGCAGACTCATCGAATTTCATAGATCTTTGTTGCAAATAATGATATGTATTGGTATAAAAACGCCAAGGAGATGAAGTGCTATGAATTGATGAATGTTGAAAGAAATCTCAGAATTTGTATTGGAAAATACAGGTCCGTATTCGATCAAAAAATCTGAATTTGATATTTTTCATATTTTGTATACCTAATAAACATACCGAAATATACTTAGGTATATCAGAGCATAAATATTAAAAACAACGATTTCAATTTTTTTCGAATAATTCAAAAACGGCTCGTGATAGCAGGTATTTCTCGACATGAATCTTGTTTTATAGAAAATACAACTTTTGTCTAATTCAACCAACATTGTATCTCCCGAGGTATCGCCTATCATTACCGATAAAGCAACAGTGTGCAATTTACATTTTAGCCACTCAGTATAATATACTCAGAATTCAATTAGTGAAATTTATTGGACACCACCCCCAATGTGATCACTTTTTCATAAAAAATGCAAACAATTAGTCTCGCAACTACTTACTTAGTAAACTTAAAAGCAGAAAAATCTCGAGAAAAATTCAACTTTTTTATGAAATCAATCAGTCTACAGTATTATTGGAAACTGCTATGGGTGGATAATTTGTTGTAACATCGGTGTAACAAAAATATAAGTCACAATCTGCTAAGAAAAATCCTGAATTTTCGTCTCATTGAGTATGAGACTTTTCAGTTGAGTCTTAAGAGTCCCCTCAGGGAAAACGTCCACCGATGCCGTACAACAAAATATATTGAGTCGTTCGAGTTGGTCTTATATCTTGAATTATTATCGTCTTCTCGACTATTGAATTCCTCACCTAGCTTCAGTCCTTGACTCAAGATCATGAATTAAAACTTGAATTTTTCAATTGGGGTCATGTTTGAGTCTTCCATGCCCGGTACAAATGCCACGCTGTTTCCTTCTTGAAATTTTCATGTCTTGAAAAAAATTTTATTTTAAACTCGAGTTGATCTGAATAAATACGTCAAACTTCTGTAATTCATATCGTTTAGCAAAATTTCTGGAGAGTTAAGCAAATTACGAGCAAATTAGTCAAGTCTGTCCGAATACATATTTCAAATTTTCAACATAAAAAAGGTAGGTAAGAATATTGAGAACAACACAAAAATGTAAATCCGGAACTGACTCGGAACTTATAGGCAGTCCTGAGTTTGACGCAGGTCAAAACGGAAGATAATTCAAAACACGCAAAAATGAACATAGAAATCTTAGATCTCAGAATTGGCCATTTTTTTAAACAAAACAGAGTACTTCCGTCCATAGTAATCAAATAGTCTTGCTTGAAGTGCTATAGAAAAAAACATGTGTCGCGTTCTGTTAAATTCTTTTTGGGAAAAATACT
This sequence comes from Zygogramma bicolorata, assembly GCA_032362365.1. Taxonomy (NCBI): domain Eukaryota; kingdom Metazoa; phylum Arthropoda; class Insecta; order Coleoptera; family Chrysomelidae; genus Zygogramma; species Zygogramma bicolorata. Next base: position 4,290,902 of record JAVJAQ010001667.1, read on the forward strand.
CGGAAAAATCACTGAATTAGTGTTGTTAAATATCGACTAGTTCCATCAAATTTCCAGAGTTTTCCGATATAAATCGGGATACCTAGTAGGTAGTAGATAAGTACTGAAAACTCCTAATTCGAGCCTAAATTTTGCAGGAAATGGGTTGCACGATATTAAAGAATTGTATAAAGTACCAGAGGAAGTACTTTAGACAAGTAAGTGGATAATATATGTTCGACTGAAAATCTACATTTCTACAGATTTCTTCATTTACACTAGGAATTTATAACTTGTTTTCGATCCGCAAATCATTTCAGCTCAAGGGAATTTGTAATGCAGTACCGAAAAGTAAAAAAATGAACATCCAGTAAGCACTGCAGTCGAAATGAAACAATGGAAGGAAGTGGTAACAAAACATCGTTGAATAAATTATTTAATGAGCTACTATAACGAAATTCGTGCTGTATTTAATCGCATTAAACATCGCACAATACACCAATAAAACCAGACAGTTATGACAATTAATTCAACAGAACGTTTATGGCAATCAAAGAACAATTTCAAATACCCAATGTTTCACGCAAGCGCACCAGCCCTGGATTTTCACTTGCACCTGTACTTGAACCTGACCTGAACGGGATATACTTTCTAGGGGTAGCCTAGATAAACTAGATTTAAACATGGACTAGGTCAAGGGGGAAGAGCAAGGTGTATGTTACTAATGCGACAGGTATACTGGTAATAATGGGTAATAAAAGAGGCTGCGAAATGTAACGGTGTATGTTGTAGGTATACGTTGGGATAGGGCCAGTCCTTTCCCTTCACGGGCGTTACCTAGGGCAGTAATGAAAAAAGCACAGTTGCCGATTTATAACAACACAAATCCCTCAACTAACGCCAACCAAACCACTTATGGTTTCAACTGTTTCGCTTTCAGTATCACTTTCCCACAGACAACTTAGAAATTATCCAAACAAAAGTGAATCTACATTAGCAACGTTCAATCGACATCAAAAACTGGTTTGCGCAACGAGTGCACGTAATTAGCACGTAAATAACATTCGAGACTGTGAAAAGATAACCTGCAAATTGATGAAGTCATGCTTTGGAAAATGGCACTTAATTACCTCCTGAACTCGTTGAGAAAGGCACTTGCAAATCAATGTTTTCATTATCCGTAGAAACTTCCAATTCCACTTCGGCATCGACCACTGAAACCGTAGATGTGCCGTTTTCATTTTGTGGTGCAGTAGATGCGGCAACAGAGCTAGGAACGCTCATACTTGTCGCTTCTTCATGCATTGTTTATTAGATTTAGCACTTATCCCGTAATGATAACCGAATTTACCACGCCTCAAGGTCCTTAGAATTTCTGACCTTCAACTTCGCGCCAAGTTTTCACCAATATCTATTTCTTAGAACGATATAAAAATCGAACGTTGTATAAATGTAGGTCTCTAGGCCACTTCGTTTACACTTTGCATTCAGACAGGCGTGACTGCAGTAGTCAAATGACCATCTACTTACATAACCCCGCTCTTGATCGCGATTTTGTGATCGAATTATATGATGTCTGCGGAAAAATAAATGATATAATTCTTCAATCATTCATTACTGTCGATTTTTTCATTATATACTTTAATTTTAGTGTTTATAAGGCATTTCAGGTTTAAGTAGGTCAACGTTGTTTATTTGTGCTCCTGCGTCTATAAATTGCTGCATAACTTTCATTCGAATTGGAAGCTGCAATAATTCTTGATTTTATGTTTTATTCATTTATCATTGGAAAAGCTAATATAATTTGAATGATGACAATCCATAGAAGTAGAATTTATGTGGAAGCGCTCTGCGCGTGCGCACTAATTGTACTTTCAAATTTAGGCGGCACTATTATTTGAAACTATATATTGTCGTCTTTTACTGATGATAATATGAACTGAATCGTCATTATCTTTTCAATCACTGTAAATAAATGATAGGTAATAGATATAGAACTTGTCCAAAACGAATTGGAATCAGTTAGAGATGTGAGAATTGAATATTTTCATTCCATGGAGGGCAGGAAGGATCCATTGGATTCAAGAACGATGTTAAATACCTGAAGTGGTGTGGGAAGTGGTACTGTACGAAACTCAGCCTTTTTTCTCTTCACAACCTGTCCTTAGAAATCGTAATTCAATGTGCAAACGATGGGGGCCTTCACTAGTGGGTTATTTCTAAGCCTTTTAAGTACATCCACTAACGACTACAAAATAATTTGATTTCAACATTTTTTTTAATGTAAGTAGATACTCTCATCAGTCATCACTAGGCAAACACTTGACTCAAAACTTGTATTTATGGCACTGGTTAGAAAGGTACACGAACAAAAACGCAATAATGAACTGGTAAGGAAATTAGGAAAACTGAGCTAGAGTGAAGTATGTGGTAGATCAATCCAGCAAGTTCAGTCTACAAAATTCTTGGGAGTACATGTTGACAACTCATTGAACTGGGAAACACATATCAATTTTCTTCGTAAAAAGCTTGCCTCTGCTTGTTTTGCTTTGTATAGATTAAGACACATCACAAATAATTCGGTTCTACTATCGTATTACTTTGCACATTGTTACTCTCAATTAAAATATGGAATCATTTTCTGGGGATCCTCTAGTTTTGTACGAAGGGCTTTTGTTTTACAGAAGAGAGCTGTGAGAAATATTGCATCCTTGAAAGTCAGACAGTCGTGTAGAGACGAACTGGGAATCCTACCCTTACCTTGTATTTACATCCTAGAACTGTTGATGTATGTTAAATCAAACTTCAAAACATTTATACCTAACAATTTTAATCACAACTATTTCACACGAAATTGTAATGATTTGTTAATCCCATCACATTCTCGTGCATTTTATGAAACGAGCCCTAGGTATGTAGGAATTATCATATATAACAAGCTCCCTAATGATTTTAAAACAATTACAAGCCTCAAATTATTCAAACAGGCTGTGAAAAAAAAAATGCTATTAAACAGTTCATTTTATTCTGTGCAAGAGTATCTAGATTTTAACTTTTAGTATTTTGACTCCTGTTTCATTTAGTCAAGTTCACCTATTTCATTTATATTCTATTTTATTTATATTGTATAATTGAAAGACTTTGTTCTCAAGAATACTTTCTGACGTGTCCCATATCATGTAAATGATCTTATGGACAATAAAGCTACTATTACTATTGCCTACTTGCGTGAGACATCAATCTTAACTTATTTTTTTATCAAAGCTATTGAAAGGATGCGATACACTCAAGGAAAGATTTCTTAATGCTCGTCAATATGCGTACCAACATGGCAGAGGCAGACTTAGTATCTTTGGGACATTCTCATCAGGCTATGGTTACTTCAGATGAAGTGAATCTCTCAGTTAATGCCCAAAAAACACTGTCAATGTGGTAAGAGAGCACTGAAACCACCAGAGCTCAACGAAGTGGAGATACCATTTGGCACAGCAGTCAAATAATTGAGTGACTTCTGACCATAGGCTCACATGGAACCTCCAAATTACAAGTAACAAAACATGAGGCCAGGATGGCCATGAAAATAAGAAAAAGAATGGGCAGAAAAACATAGGGCTGAACTAAGAGATGCCATTTAGGCTGTAGACAGAGATAACATGGTGGAGACCAGAACAAAACAAGCGAGTATGGCTAGGTTATCAAGTGGTATTTGGCTTTCCCCACTGCATATATTCATATAGACAACCGCTATCAAAACATATGAGCATTATGGTTTTGAAAGATTTGCAGCTAACAATCCAATTGCTCATTTCCTTGCTGAAAAATTTCAATAGTGGGAGGTGAGAGAGTACCTACACGTTATTTCTAAGAAATAAAAGAACAGCACATCTTATTGAAAATGTATATAATAAACTCTATACCGATTCAAAAAAATTTTCAAGACATGAGAAATATTGCTATGAAATATTAATATATAAAACATGTTTTCAAAACACTCCACAACATAATATCAAAACTATAGCAGTTATACAACAATCATCATAAGTGTAACCCTTCCTACCTATCTACCTGGCTGTTTGCAATATTTTCGTAAGTGAATTATTACAATAAAAGCTCGTCAGAGGGAACATCAACTGAACCAGTTGGAGAGATTTACTTTTTGAGATGCCACAACTGCCTTAATATTTTTTAAACAAGTCAGTTCATTTCCAGACGCAACCTCAAACACATAGCCTCCAAAATTTCATTCAAAATTCATTTCTATAGAAATAAAGGAAAGCTGAGAGCTGTTTGGAATAACATTTCACTCACACATAATTCTTCAGTTCACTTCCTAAACCCAAATAAGCTCGTTTCTGTTTAGAGCAAGCCATCAAGTGACCAGAATTGATTTCAGACGGTTAAGAATGGAAGATGTCTTCGAAATTTCAGTGATCTAGTTCTTACGATTACATGATTCGTGGAGGTTCTTGGATGTTCCATAAATCTATTCATATCTACCCACTGTCAAAGCTCGAGTAGATAGTACCCCAAACAGAAACCAGGCTTTTATCGATTGTGAGTTAACTGAATAGCGCTGGGCGAATGAAATGTCCTATGAATCGATTCAATTTATGCTTGTTTGCTATACAAATTGAGTAAAAGTCGATTCATATGTGAATAAAATGGATATGGGAATAGTTTTTGTGTATGGTAGAACCATCTATGGATAAAACACATATCACCACAGAGTATTCAATAATAATGTCGAAGTTACTTCTTTTTGAAAAGTTATGTCATTTTTGCATTGATTTGGAGAAAAGTCAAAAATACAAAATCATCACGAACTTTCAACTTTTATGTTTCTAATTTTATTTTGAATATTTCTTACATAATTTACTTTTATAATCAGAACTTTGACTCTCTTGGAAGCAGTATTCCCTTTGTTGTACATGCTTACTTTGATTTGAGTTTTTTACACTTGCTATTTAAATATTTCCTATTTTCTGATAGGGTAAGAAATCAAGTTCATCAAAAAGAGTCTCATAATGAGAGAAACAAAGGAGTTAACACTTACGATGCTTAGTGTATATATTTTCTTAATCCTAGATCAATATCAGTCAAAAAAACAATGGTAGGCACGGAAAAGACAATAGTTTATCTCAATTTCTTGAAATTATTGATAAAATTTTTCGTTTCACCAACGAAAAACAATACCACAATCTTCATCTTCGTTTCTGATAAATCATCATAATCAAGAATATCAAGAAAACATTCTGAGAATAATTCATACCGTTTTTAGATTTTTCATTTCTCTCAGTATTAAAATCAAAAACGACACTACTCCAGCAGTTTCTCTTACTGTGACTGACGTGAACATTATCTACCCACTCCATTTCACAAAGAAAAACCAAGAAGCTTCCTGCACTCATTCGGACAATCCCACAGGAAGACTTGTATTGATCCAACTATTACCGGCCCTGTTAATATCATTTAATGCATGCATATTATAACGACTAGCCGACATCATAGACATTATAAAATAATTGGACTGGCCTAAGAGCGAGAGCACCGATCTTCACACTGAAAAAGGATGCAATACCGTGGTTGGCAATATGACTAATATCCGGCAATGTCTTATTTCTGCCCCAAAAATGTATAGTTGACGAACTTGAAGGTTTTTTTTTGAAGGAGGACTGCTATACCAATTTGGTTTCGGTTCATTCATCATTGACTATTGCATTCATGTTATATATCGGATTCAAAAACCTCTTTCCACGATCGTTATGAATACTAAACTTTTTTTAAATTCATATTAGTTGATAAAGTACAACTTTTTTTGAAACACGTTGAAAAAAGTATAATAGGAGTGAAAAAAAGTGGCGAAACGTGTAATTTTTTCAAGCTTGTTCAGTTGAAAAAACACGGTGGTTGGAAGTCATCCACGGTTCTGTTAATGTGAAATCTATCTGTGCTTCCAGAATTCTCACCGGAAAGAACATACGACGATAATTTACCATCATAGTGCTACTTGCTACTATTACCAAAGAGGTAGATCTGGATGAACTCGATGAGCATAGCACATCTGCAACACAAAACTCAAAAACTCCTACAAGTGAATCAAAGTTCAACTTAAATAATCCTAATTCTTGTACTTTTAACGTAAGAATAATGAAGTGAAACGTTCATTAATTGTTCAAAGTCACAATCGTTTCTATTTTGTAATTTTAAATTGGTTCAATAATGAAACTTATATAAATATGTATTGTTCAATTTAAAACGATTGTAGAAAAAAATATTGTATGAAACTTGTGCATAAAGTGTCCTTTTGTCACTTATGATTTCAGCAATCGTGAGTGAAAAAAAGACCTACTTTATGCACTTCTTGCATAAGTAACTAATTTTCGAGTGGTACTTTTTTCGAATCTCTGACGTTAGCGGAGGTCTAAACACTTCCTATATTCTGTCGTGCATGTTAATAAGCATAATATTGACGTCATTTGCCATCATTATCAGGGTGGGGCAAAATCTGATTTTTATTAAAAAAATCAAAAATCATTGATTTTTTTTTAAATCATGATTTATTTGATTTTTTTTGATTTTTTAAATTTGAATATAAAATTTGAACATTTTGATTCTTTGAAATTATTGTTAATTATTTTAATGCATGTCTAAAAATTTTAATACAATTTGCGGCTCAAAAAGTTGTGATCTGTGACTTTCTATTTTAGTCAGGGTGGGGCAAAATCTGATTTTTATCAAAAAAATCAGAAATCATTGATTTATATCAAAAAAATCATAAATCATTGATTTTTTTTAAATCATGATTTATTTGATTTTTCAAATTTGAATATAAAATTTGAACATTTTGATTCTTTGAAATTATTGTTAATTATTTTAATGCATGTCTAAAAATTTTAATAAAATTTGCGGCTCAAAAGGTTTTGATCTGTGACTTTCTAATTTAATCAACCTATAAATTGACGTTGCCCAACAATTTCACGCATTTCGCTAGTTGTACACTCGGATATTAGAAACAGATTAGGCATAGAAAAAGGAGGATAAGTCGTGTTTTTGTTTAAATTGTATAACGAAAACGAATAGACTGAAAATATACAGTAATAAAATTTTGGTGTTACGTTTAGTTTAAGAATTTGGAATTATGTACTTCTTTTTTGTTGTTTTTGCTAAAAGCAGATACTCCTTTTGATCTTCGAGAAAACTTTTATATTATGTTATTAAAATTGATTTAAATCATGATTTTAATTTTAAAAATCAAGCGATTTAAATCATGATTCCAATCGTGATTTTAATCACTTGATTTTAATCAGCCAAACCCTGTTATAAAGTGACGCAAAGGCCTGTCCAGGTATTTCATAACGTCTACGGCCGACATCGACATATCGACGCCTCAGGCGGCGTTCTTCGCCTTATCGATAACAACCCTGGAAATGATCATCCTCTGAATCTGCGCGGTGCCCTCGTAGATCTGGTATATCTTGGCGTCCCTCATCAGCTTCTCCACCGGGTATTCGCTGTTGAAGCCGTTGCCTCCGAACACTTGGACGGCGTCGGTGGCGCTCTTGTTGGCCACGTCGGCCGCGTAGCACTTGGCGATGGAGGCGGCCAAGGTGTTCCTCACGCCGTGGTCAGTTTCCCAGGCGGACTTCATCCACGCGAGGCGGGACGTCTCCACGCCGATCGCCATGTCGGCCAAGATGAAGGCGACGGCTTGGTGATTGGCGATGGGCACGCCGAAGGCTTTCCTCTCGGTGGCGTACTTGGAGGCTTCGTCTAGGCAGCGCTGCGAGAGACCCGTCGCTCCGGCAGCCACCTAGGATGGACAGAAGAAATTCAAAAAAATCTCTATTTCATGATGTCGCGTGGGAAAAGTAGTACTTCCCGCACTAGTGCGGCAAAATGCGATATAGTATATTACATTACTAGTGCGGAAAGTGACATTTTTCACACGAGTGGGAAATATTGTAGCACGAGGCGTAAGTAGAGTACACAAACCCACTCCTGTGAAAAATCACTCTCAGTACGTGTAATGTACAATATTTTTCCTACGACCACCAATTTATTTGAACAAAACGCTCGACAAAACGTAACAAATATCAGATTGAGTAGCCTGACTAATCTTACGTTATATTTGTAACAGTCTATGTTCAAATATTGTTTCTATGAAATTTACACATGAATTTACAATTACTCTCATAGAGATATGAACAAATAATGATAATCAACGTTTATTTGAAAAAATTACAATACAATAAGTACTTTGTTGTGTCTTTTAAATGTTTCAAAGCCTACTCAGCATTTTGTATGTTCTATCCTAGTTTAGTACATATATGCCGTATCGCTTTACGTTATTCTGAACGATTCATACGTCCGTCGAACGTATAGGGCTCTAGATAAAGTCTTCATATGCCAAAAAAAAGCTATTAGGCTCATCTATGGTATGAAATGGACAGACTCGTGTAGAGGAGTCTTTAAATCAAATAAAATGTTAACAGTACCTGCAATATATATATATATATATATATATATATATATATATATATATATATATATACGAATGTATTAAATTCCTAATTAAACAACCAAAATATTTTGAAACATACAAAAAAGCCCATGATCACTCAACCAGGAGCAAAAACGATTATTCATATCCGCTGCATAAGAAGGCCATTTATGAAAAAAGCACTGTATATAAGGCTATGAAATTCTATAATAATCTTCCATCAGAAATAAAGGGCACCGGTGTTGCTGGAGCATTCCTGAGGGCTTGCAAGGTTTTTCTAGGTAACCTCGAGCCTTATACACTCGAAGAATATTTTCAGAGAACTAGGGAGACATTTAACTGAACACTTTCATGTGTATTTTTCTTTTTATTTGTGGACATTTTTGTATATTAATATTTGTGCTGTATTTTGTAAATTTTTTGACCTATTTTCAAGACAATGTATGAATGTATGACTAGTCCTGTGATATGTAAATACTAATCTTTGAAAATAAATTATCTATCTATCTATCTATCCGGATCACTGGTTGCCTATCTTAAATTGAGGTAGTTCGTATGTATGACTCAAGTAACAGTAATCCGACAGTTGATAGTAGGTACCTAGATTGATGAAATGAATATAGATTTAATGTTTAATGACGTCGGCCACAGCCAGAATCGTTGCTTCAATGTATTGATTTTTGTGATAAATACTTATAATTTAATTATTAATATTAAAATTGTGAACTGTGAATAATTGAGTTGCCTCACTAGGGTTTTCTTGTGTCAGTCTGTTTAAATATTGTTTCTATAAAAAGTGCACATGAATTTGCAATAGCTATCGCAGTGAAATGAGGAGATGATGATTATTAACGTTTATTTGAATATATGAGAATAGGTAAAGTACTTAATACAACACTTCTTTTTCTTCTCTTTGATTTTTATGCATAATTAGTTACCTATCAGTCTAGTTTTTAGATTAATAATAACAATTAATGATTGCATCAGTGAATCAGAATTCACGGGTTTGACGGCTTATTGACAGCCGTGCGGAAAGTACTTTAGGGCCGTTCATGAAATACGTCACACTAAAATCAGCTTTTTTTGACCCACTCCCCCCCCCATTGTCACGCTGTGTCACACTTTTTGTGACCCTCCCTAGAAATATTTCGTCACAAACATAAGACCCCCCAGTGCTGAGTATTATAAATTCTAAATGATAGTACACAAATTCTGAAAATTAAAAATATTTATTTATGGATGTCCACAAATAATATACATATTTCACATAATCAGAAGATTCAATGCTCAATAACGCAATGAAACAGTAAAAAATCGCTTTATTTTGTTTCATTTGTATAGTGAAATACAGTGTACTGAGACAAGATTAATTCGCATTCTCAATTGAAAATTCATTCGCGAAGATGGAGTCACTATAGATTTGATTAAAAAATATGACGAGTTTAGGAATTCGTTAGAAGATGTCGCACATGTAGATTTCTACCAAAATCTACTGAAGATTTCTTTCATACCAACATTTTTCAATTTTTGTCACAAATCTACTAAAAGAGAAGATTTCTACCAAAAGTGGTCACGCTGGCTTCTAGCGCTCATGTTAAAAAATAATAAACGGCGAACGTCACGTTGCCGTATACCCCCCGTCCCCACTTGTCACATCTTGTCACACTCAGCCAGACCCCACCCCTCCCCTCCCCTCCCCTTGTATGCGAACGTATTTTACGAACGGCCCCTTTCCGCCCTTGTGCGGAAAGTAACTTTCCGCACGGGTAAGGATAAAGGTCACTTTCCATGGAAGTAGAGAGTGTGATATGTGTTACTTTCCTAGGTGGTAGTAGGAAAAAGTACTTTTTCTCCTATTAAAGAGTTATTCGCGAATACGCGTAATTGGCCTTATCCTCGTGTTGCGTACTGACTTTTTCTACTCCCACCATGCTTGTGCGGCACCGGAAGTATCTTTGCGTAAACCTTTTCACGTATTATACTTAGTTCTAAGCACTTCCCATTCAAATAGGTATAACATATAGGAATGACTCTTTTGTGTGAATCGATTTAACTAAGGTCAAACACAACTGAATTTCAACTCAGACTTTCAAACTAAACTTCATGAAGTTTTGTTTCAATGAATGGAATATTTTGAATGCGAAGAGGAGGGGAGAGAAGTTGGACGCCCCCATGTCTGGTGGTGTAGCACAAATTTCTTTCTTTCAATGATCGATGAGACACTGATTAACAGCAAGTAGGTATAACAATTGCTTGTAGATTCATGGATATAACTAGATTCAGTATGAATCTACGAAGTGTTGAACTATGAATTTCCCAAAAATACGAATTTCATTTCAATTTTAGAAAGAATTTTTAGCAAAAATTCGCTGAATTTGTTTTTTTTTTGAATAATTGTAGTCATGAGATCAAATTTATCAGGCTAAATATTACGAATATCATTTAAAATAACAATGTCGGAAGCGGCAGCCATTAATTTAGAATACACGTGTATTCTGTATGAGCCATTACCTGACAGCTGTCAAATAAGTAATGGGCGGTATAAAATAGTGGGACTAGAAAAAGTATTTTCTCCATGAGATTTCAAAATAGTCAGAATTATTTCCCGTCAGGCGACGATAGTGTAATTTGGGGTCAGACCACGACTCCTTGAGTTTTATCAGTTCTGTAGGTCAAATAAACTCAACAGACCAAAACAAACTATGCATGGCATTTAGTTCATCTTCATTTTGTTGGATTCGGAAGAGAAGTTAATGTAAAAAGATAGTGGCTGAATCATAAAAGCAATAATAAATGTATTAATGAGTACAAAGTTGATCACTTTTGTATCAAATCAATAAAAGAATAAGCCAAATGACGCTTGACATAACCTCCATTCTATTTAGCGCCATCTTCTACGAGCTTTCCAGAAAACATGAGATTGAATAATATGAATATGCACATTATGTTCCCATATCAGAAAATATAATAATGAAAAATCCCAAAAATCAAATTAAAAATAATTAAAATATGCTAAATTTAAAAAATTTAAATATACACAAAAATTTCAAAAAATCACAGAAAAGACGTATTATAAACAGTAAATAAAAAATGTAAATAATTAATTAATAATTATATATTGAATAAATATTGAAAATAAGAACTGAAAATGAAAATTGAAAAAAATAGAAAAGAAATTCAATGGCATTTGAAAAAACCAAAAGTTAAATTAACAAATTTCCCGTCGAACCAGTACTCTCAAACAGTTTCATTTTTCTTTTCTTTCTAACGAAAATCCCAGGTTTCTAGCATGGTAAAATTCAAACATACAAAATTTTAAATCTCCAAACAAGCAATCACATGACACATTGTAAAGAAAGAGTTTTCAAACTCAACAGAGAGTTCAGAATTGAACACAAGTTACAGATATTTTGATGAATGGAATAATCTACCAATTGTAATTAATAAATAGTTGTTATATTGAAGCTGAATCTTTAATTCCATTATAACTGTGATGCCATAGCATCCACAAAAGTTATTAAATGCCTATCGAGGGAATAAAAGTTCTGCATCAGTAGGACCAAAATTGAAAAACTTAATCATTATTCAACTCACCGGTGGTCTTGTTTTGTCAAAAGTTCCCATGGCAATTTTAAATCCAGCACCCTCGCCAATAAGAACGTTCTCTTTGGGAATACGTACATCCTCGAAAGTGATTCCTCTTGTGTCTGAAGCTCTCTGCCCCATGTTAATTTCCTTAAATAGAGATTTTTTTTTAATTATATAAAAAGAACTGCAATCAATTTGAAGACCTTGCCAAATATTTACAAATACATGTTGCCAAACATGGATTAACCAAAATTAAAACGCTCAATTAGTATTTCTGAAAACGTTGAAATAGAAAGAATAACTATGAAGAGTTCCATGATAAAACTTTACAAAACCCTTCAAAGTTATTCTGATTTCAAACATTTCTTTATCATTTCATTGATTCTCCATTTTTATATGTCTTCCAAGAGCAAGAATATAAATAAAATTTCACATAGTAACAGCACCAAAACATATAGAAATTGTGATTATATTACAATATTTATAAAGATAGCAAAAAATCAGAAAAAAAGTTTACAAACCTTTCTACCTGGTGTAACTCCTTCCCACTCTCTTTCAACAATGAATCCTGTGAATGCTTTACTAGATGGGGCTTTGGGATCAGGATTAGTACGAGCCAATACAAAATACCTGAAACAATGAAGTTTTCAAAATAAATTAGAGAAAATATTCAAGAGTGAGCAGTTCTTGGATATTTTTCTAGAATCAATTATTTATTATGTTGGTACTTTTCACTTATTTCATTCAATTCTGTTGTGTAATAAAAAATTATCATACCAAGCAGACAACTCAACTGTATGCAAGTTCAGTGTACAAATAAGCACAATTTAGTGGATAACTCATAATTCACAATTTCGTGGATATCTCTAAGGCACAATGCACAAGAAAAATGGAGTTCACTCAACATGTAATGCATAATCGATAATGCTTAATTCCTGTTCTTTATAAAATGGTGCTCTGTCATCGGCTGTTTAAAGTGTTAATATGTGATCTAATTAGTGATTTTTTCTAGCTTTTTTTGGATTGAGGTGGCCTTCACTTGATGGAAATCCATAGTTATAACGCTATAAAGTAGACACGATTAAATTTCCACAAAATTTATTGTCTTCGCGACATGTTTCGATACACTGTATCTTTATCAAGCGATGTCTTTAAACACTAAATTATTCTTCGTTAAAAGCTCCTTAAATACATCAAGGTCTACTCTAATTATCTCTGATTCCTAGAATGATACAACTGACACTGATGATGATTCCTAAACTTATTAACCGATGCTAATGACTGATACTGATTCCTAGAATTACACTGATAATGATTATGATATCGGACCATGGTTACTTATTAATTGAATAAGTTCAACAAAGGGGAACTATTGAGATCCAATTGATCATTTAGCAAACAATTTGATTTTTTTTTTTTTTTTCATCAAGAATAACAAAGATAAAACAATAAAAGATGAAAAATCAGGAGTTTATAAATTGAATTGTGGATCTTGCTCCAAAGTATATATTGGCCAGACAGGTAGACCATTCAAAAGCCGCATACGTGAACATCGTATGAATTATGAAAAGAAAACAACTCATTCATCATATGCCAATCACATTTTGGAGGAAGGCCATGACTTCGATAAAAATTTCGAAATTCTGCATGTTGAAAATGAAGGCATTAGACTTAATTATTTAGAATTTTTGGAAATCAATAAAAAAAAAAATTCAAATTGTTTGCTAAATGATCAATTGGATCTCAATAGTTCCCCTTTGTTGAACTTATTCAATTAATAAGTAACTATGGTCCGATATCATAATCATTATCAGTGTAATTCTAGGAATCAGTATCAGTCATTAGCATCAGTTAATAAGTTTAGGAATCATCATCAGTGTCAGTTGTATCATTCTAGGAATCAGAGATAATTAGAGTAGACCTTGATGTATTTAAGGAGCTTTTAACGAAGAATAATTTAGTGTTTAAAGACATCGCTTGATAAAGATACAGTGTATCGAAACATGTCGCGAAGACAATAAATTTTGTGAAAATTTAATCGTGTCTACCTTATAGCGTTATTTTTTCTAGCATCACAATGAAACTAAAAAATTCAAACTATAGCAATTGCTCTTATATTTCAGGAGCTTGTAAATAGTAGTTTGCTCATGGTGCCGCCACAAGTGCTACAAAAAAAAGGAGAAGCAACAAAGACATACCAGCAACAGATTGAGAATTTCAAATGCTCAACATCCGAGGTTGACATAAGAAAAGTTGAGAATCCATGTTTTCAATATTATGAAGTATCCATTATGGGTTATACACTAGGAAGTGAGTAAACTAGTACATACAATATGTTACGGATTGTGCTTTAATGACATGAATTATCAATTAAATTGAGCTCATGCATTTACTAAACCCGCCTTATATTTCAATATTGTTATTTACCAGTTGGCTACACCTCCGTTAGTAATCCACATTTTTTGTCCGTTCAGAATCCATTCATCGCCTTTTTTTTCAGCTCGTGTTTTTATTCCACTCACATCAGAACCTGCTCCTGGTTCAGTCACCCCATAAGCTGCGACAACCGGTTCTTCAATGCACCTTCCTAGGTATTTCTTTTTCTGTTCATGATTGCCAGCCAGAAGAACAGGAGTTTGCTTCAAACAAGAAATGGAAATTGAACAGCCTTTTCATAGAAAGCAACAATTTTTTTTCAAATCAATAAAAATTATACAAGAGCGGAATAAATGGGTGGATGATGGGGAGTACTGGCACCCACTGACTTGAAACTTCACTTTGAAGTGTTTTTCAATCGACTTGAAAAAACTGTATTATGATTTTATTTTTATAAATTGAATATTTCATTTACTCACCCCTAACCCATTGGCCTCAAGAGCTGTCATGATACCTGTACAACCATATGCTATTTCTTCAGCTACCAAGCACCCATCAAATACTCCAAATCCCATTCCACCTTTCAAAAAAAATTGTAAACATACAAATGGTTGGATTATTCCATATTTGATCAAGTAACTCAGAATACATTCAATAAATAAAATTAATTAATTTATTATTATAACAATGTAATAAGAATGGGTCATGGTAATTGAAACCTGTCTCAACAGAAAAACGAAAATACAAAGGCTATTAAATCTGCAAAGAGTACATATAATTCTGAGAACCATACTTATACATTCTGAAATACACATTTATGAAACTTTTCTTCACACAAAATTCTACAGTTTTCTATACCATTCTCATTAACAATGGGACTCATTGCGTTAAGAAATCTCTCATTATGCTTGAGGAAGGTATTGTACAGTGAAACATGTGTCTAGATTTGTGAGTCCATTGTTAGTGAAAATCCTACCACGAATTGAAATGTTTTGATATTTATAGGAGAAACACGAACACGTTCAGGTACATTCCCAACGACTCGAATCATTGTCCACAATATAAAATGGCAGCAATGCAATTTCTCGTCCATAACATTTCCTTTAAAGGAAGATAAATACGACAATGAAAACAGAGTGATTAGGTACTTAGCTGAAGGGAGCGGTTTCAACCAAGTTATAGTTGATGAGATGACTAGAAAATATAAATTTTCAAGAATATGGATTTCCATTCAGTATCAGTTGGTTCAATTAAAACATATTTTCTTACATTATTCATTGAATCAAAACTGCATAGATATAGCTGCAATAGATACAAACAACAAACCGGGATAATGCTTTGGGTATTCTTATGTTTCAAGTCATGATATTCCTCTTCCTCAATTAGTTGAGGTTTGAAAAAAAATTTGAAATGATATTACTAAGCATGCTGCATCTGAATATAAAATATATTTTCATTCAAAATGAACCCTAATATAATTAGAATTATGGCGGACTGGTGTAGGGCTCTCCTACCAAAGGTATTTCAATCATCTGAATATTGAATATGAAATATAATGAAATAATTCAGTTACCCAAAGTGACACACAAATGTGGCCATGGCCATATCATGTATTTTTTTCAATTACATTATCTTTTTCTCACCATATTCTTCTGGAACATGGCCATTCATCAAACCCAAAGCATGAGCTTTTTTGAGTATATCCCACGGATACTTCCCAGTACGATCATACTCTGCTGCAACTGGAATAATTTCTTCTCTTGTGAACTTTCTAGCCAATTCTTGCATTTCTTTCTGAGTGTCATTGAGTGCTAGAAAAAAAAACAAATTAGGAAATCAAAGACGCATCTTCAAAATTCTAGAGAATAACTCAATTTCGCAAGGAAAATTTTGACTATTTTGTCTCTCATTCCATATTGATTTCATTTCAGTGAAATACCAAGTACCTGCTTTCTCATTTCAATTTATTTCATTTTTTCAAATAAGTTACCTACCGCTTTTGATAAACCTTTCCAAAAAATCATGTAGAGTTCAGAAAATTTTTCTGGAGTAATCAGTATCTAGTTTCTCCAAAACATTTGGTTCCCAAAAGTTCTATGCGCCTGTTTTCTTTTAGAGATGAAACATTTAGGAAACAAATTGTTTCTGCATTTCTCTCTATGGATGAATTTGGAGAAGGCATAATGCATAACTCAACGAATAATGCATAACATAGATTAATAAAAATTAAGGATCTCTCAGCTGAAAATAGTCAATTATTGTACTTCATTATTATAATAATAATAATAGTTTATTTGTTCCTTCGATCATTTACATGATATGGAATAAGTCAAAGTGAGTATGATAATGTATTGTGGGATATATTTTTATATAATTTTGTTTTCTTTAAATTATTATGCAGTATCCATTAAGTAAATGTGGGTTTATGATCTGGAAGAAGTTTTCGTTAATTCAGTTATGCATTATCCATTAATTTATGCACTATTCCATTGGTGAATCCACTTGAAATTATACATTATTCCTTCAGTGGATAGGTCTTATCCTTTCCTCTCCAGATAGAAAATTTGCCACTACCATACTGAATGAAATATTTCAGATGTTCAATTCCAAAGAGCTATTTTTGCTAAAACAAAATTGAATTGATTACCAAAATTATATCCAGCAGAGGTTGAAGAATGGCACTTTTGTGGTAAGGATGCAACCCTGAATCCTGGTCTCAGTAGAAATTTCACCTGAACACACAATAAACAAATACATTGAGAAACAGGACTATGTTGATTTATAGAAGGCATTACCTGTTGAATCAGAGACATTTTGAATGTAATAACTTTATAGTTATTCAAATAATTCAAACTGGACCTTGTATTGCCCCTAACCTTGTGATACAAAAGTCAGTGAGGAATGGGGTCAATATTAAATATATCTATCCGCGATATATAATAAAAATTGGGTGAACTTTGATCAATGATCTACTAATCCAACTGGAAAACAAAATACAATCACTGACAACTGACAAAAATTTATTATTTATTTAACAAAAACGTCACTGTGCCTGTTGTGCCAAATAAGGAGGAATTTCAACTTCTCAACCAATGAGGGCGCTAGCCGCTATCCTAACCTAACACAGAATAAAAAACAATCAGAAGCAAAACTGTCATAACTGAAAACAGAAACAGAGTCAGGCATTTCCACAGAACTAAAACTAGCATTTCTCAGCGCACTCGACGACCTCGACGTCTCGGCACATAGATCTTTATAAGATCTATGTCTCTACTACTACTACTAGTTTCGGTCTGTGTTTCGTCATTATATAGTGTAATTTATACTTAAATTACCACATTGAGGAAAAATGTATGTTGTTAGTAGTGGATATCTCTGTGCTACAACATAATATACACATACATATGCAAAACTGTCAAATTTTGTGCAGCGGCTCTAAGCGCTGTAAGCTGGATTCAGGCAGATCCGAAATCCGATGGTACGATGATCCGACAGCTTTCTGATTGGTCTAAATTTTAATGCATGCTCGTTGCGTGCGAGGTGTGGCGAGGCAAGTGAATGCACAAATGCCGTCAGCCGTCCAGATATTCTTTGAAATACCGACACCGATGGGATGGCATTCGAACTACCTCGGACTGCACACCGCATAGTTTTCCGCGCCTCGTTGTGACGTACACACTACGCACGCACGTGTGGCCTCACTTTGCCCCTTTCGTGCTCAAATGAACACGCACCTTAAGAGAACTCGATTCTGTTGCTAAGCATTATGCTGGATTCAGACAGGTCCGAAATCCGATGGTGCGATGACCCGACAGCTTTCCGATTGGTCTAAATTAAAATTTAGACCAATTAAGACCAATCAGAAAGCTGTCGGATCGTCGTACCTTCGGATCTGTCTGAATCCAGCCTTGGCCAATCGAATCGCTCCCTTGCTTAACCAACCTCAGTTCACTTTAATGAAATTTATTCAAATAAATACGCTTGTTACTTTTTTCACCGGACTAAATAGATTCATTCATTGACGTCATTTGACAACTTTGCAATCGCAAAAGCTGCCAAATGGCATTACTGATTAAACCGATGATTCAAATTGAATAAAAGAAAACGCATATTTATAGAGAATAAATGATTTTCTACAACGTAAGTGAATTTTCGAACACAGTTAATTTTACTCATATTAGTGACGCCTTGGCCAAGATGGCGCTGCGAACTTAATTTGATACCTAATAAGTTCAACACTGCAATAGAATACTGTTAATTTGGCAATATTGCAATCATCTTTCATCCGCCAACTCCGAGTCTACCAAACACCAAACCAACGGCGCCAACTAAAGGAAAAGGAATCGCTGTTCTAAAGAAATTTGTTTTGTGAACATTCAGCATTTTTAGTTAAGATTAAATTAATTCGTTCGTGAGTATTTCTTGAAGAAATTCATCAGGTAATTATTATTGCATACATATTTAAGTTGTTTCGGTAGAATAAAGCATACATTTTAATTTGCCATAAACATGCCGATTATATAGATGGCGTGTGCATTTGTTTGATTTGTGAATGTATTGAAATGTTCAATATATTGTTCTTTCTGGCAGAAATTCCACAATGAGTAAGAACAGGCAATTGTCCGAGAATGAGGATGATCCTGATGTTTATGAAAGCTCAGGAGATGAATGGAACAGCGTTGAAGAGGTATTGCCTATAATTTCCCTCCATATTTTTCAAATACTGATAACGATTCATTCATTAGGAAACCAAGTCCAACAGGCGTTCTTCTAAAAGACTCAGCAAAAAGCCACGAGTTGCTGTGGCAGAACCTGAGAGCAGTGATGAAGAGGAACAGGATGAAGATGAGGATGAAGATTCAGACAGTGAACCTAGGAAAAGGAAATCTAAGAATGGAGTGAATAAGAGCAAGAATAAAAGAAAGCCGAAAGCAGCTCCCAAAGCAAAGAAGGAAGAGGATTATTCATCTTCTGATAGCAAAACGAGTACTGGAAAAACATCTGTCACCTCCGAAACAAAAACTACATCGGCCTCAGTTATCCCTGCAAGAGGAATTCATAGGAAGTTCATGCCAAAAACTATTTATTCTGAGGATTATTCGGTAAGCTTGATTTCTTATATCACTTCAGTTTAGTTTCCAAGAACTAGTGTTCTCATTTTCATATTCACTATGAGTATCTTGATCTAGTTAGTATCATTTAGTGGCATACAACAGGTGGTACACCAGGACCATACATAACATATATTATGATTTGAAAAACAAAATATAATTTCATTCATTTGAATATTTGAAGAATTAAATACCAATAAATTTCATTCATCAATTCATTTTGAACTTTCTCAATAGTTTCATATATTCTTCTAAAATTTGAATTGTATCAAAGTCTAAATTACCTTTATATTACTGCTAACTGAACTTATTTTCCTCTTTTCTTACTTTTACAGACTGGATCCTTTGTTATTCTCAAAAAAGATGCTCAGGTAGGAGATCCATCAAAACATGCATGCATATGGCGAATTGATGGAAAGGCCCTGCTCCAGAAATATGAAGCTTTTGATGACGAAGGAAAAGTTAGACATAAAAACACTTCCATTGTGAGTATAAATGTCTATGTATTCAACTCAGTGATGGTACTAAAGAATACCATTGCATTCAGATAAACACAACAATCCTAATCAACTTTTTGAGCCTTAGTGTTCTCAGTGTGGTGACTCAGGTACCTGTTTGAAAGCAATAAATTGATATTATTCCCTTGAGAACATCTGGTCAATTGGTTTTTCATACTTACTTTTAATATAATGAAGAATCGTCTCTAGGCATACATAATTGTGGTTTTTATTATTATGATACCTGAAGAGAACTGTTCCAAGAATTTTCTGCAAGGATGAAGACCTTTCTTGGAAAGAACCTCATGAAAGTACTTGACATGTGGGGCAAAAATTCGAAAAAAAAAAACGAGAAATATAGATGAAAATAATACAACTGATTACATACATATCTCAACCAACCAAACATGGTCTTATCTTGACATTTGTTTCCTGTACAAGATATCACAGTTGAGTGTTCAGTTCTGCATGAGGCAACTAGAATTGCATCTTAGTACAAAAAAAACGGCAAAAAAACAATTTTTTATTCATACATTTGAAATAATTTGTGTAGAAAATGGAGATGATACAAGAGAAAAAAGTTGAATATAAGTAATGTGATTGATATCTTTGTTGAATATGACTAAGCATTGACAGATGCAATTAGGTTGTAGAAAATATTAGTTTTTGAAGGAAGAGCTTATATTTAGAGCACAGTTTCTATGGATTAATAATAAAATTTCAAAATTGAAATAAACAAATTTTAGGATAATAAATTAAAGCTCGAGTATCAAGGGACAGGTTACCATGAACCAAAGTGTTTACCTATTAGCTGAATTTTATTGTTGTTCCTGGTACTCCTCAACTACTATAAGGAACGTAAAAATTTGTAATTTTAACATTGTATTTACAGTATTTAAATTCATCATTTTCTTTGGGTTACCTGGAATTTTTTGCATAATAGTGTTGTGTTTTATAAGTACTCTTTCAGTATGTGGCACCGCAAATTTCGAAGAAAAATGTTTTTCACCCCTAAATTGTGATTTGGAAATTTGGTCCTGAGAGAGATTTTTATAGTTTGGTGTTTCTAATCTATCATTCAAATGAAAAACAGCTTAATAATAAAGATAATTATTACATTCAATAGATATTCGTATCTCAATCTGTGTCTACTATGATATTATGATGCACATTTATTTACTATCCATTTTGTATACCAAGATTTCCTATTTCAAATAAAGATTTCATTTAAATTGACACTATCATAAAAGTCTGTGTTTCAGAGCTTCCTCTGTCTAAATGAAACCAGTGCCATCAATGGTTACTGACCCTAGCTTAGAAATTTTGCATGGGAAGGTGTCTTTTACTCTTATAACTTCATTGTGGTTTCCACATAGCCCCATTTTTTCTCAACTAACTGAATCGAAAATTTGTATATCTTTGATTAAATTATTAGCAAGTGAATTTTACCAAGTAAGAAAAACAATCCCTTCTGATTTATGTGAACACGTTTTTAGCTATTAGATTGTCCTATCAGAAGATATCCCTTGAAATGCAATATGATACCTTGCATCGTTTTTCCCGAGTATGTGTATTTTCAAATTCACGTTTCCTATATGACTGTTATCGATATTCGTTCAAGTACCAAAAGAAGCAGCTTCTTGAGAGGATAAATATGTATACCAATACATCTGGTAAAAAATGGACTTTCATCATTCTTCCCGTGTGCTCTTCATATATTATAATTTATGATAAACTGAATTCATGAGAGCCCCTTTCCTTCTTTTGGTTATGATTTCGTTTTGTTTTTTTCAGTATACTGGATGGTCCCCCATGGACAAAGATCTGTATGCTCCTGTAACTGTGGATGTGGTACACCACAACAACCAAAATCTCACTGTTGAATTGCATTGGGACAAGCTGAAGGAAATCAACATTGACAGCGATTGAAGTCAGAAAATTTTATTAAAGAATAAGAGCATATTTTGTTGAAATTCACTCGGAATTTAATATTCATGTCTACTAATTCTGATTGATGGAATTTTGGTAGTTTCTACATTTTATTTTCGAAAACTGACACATTTTTTATTATTACAAACTTTTATTGGTTATTATTTGAGCATGTAGTTGATAATTTTTGTAACAAGTTCCAAATATAAATATTATTACTTCATGATAGGTTTATTTCTACGTGAATAAATACATTACGAGATTTCTACAAAATTATGCTTCCTGCGTAGGGGCGATTGCATAATTTCCTGCCAAAGGAGTATCGATTACTTTCTTTCTCATAATGACGTACATAATGGCTCCCAATATGATTTCTCCTATTCCAACAAGGATAACTATGACATATGCAGGCAGTGCGTTATCACCTGAAAAACAAGAAGTGGGAATGAGATACTAATACTATTAAAGTCTGCAATATCCCAGGATTTCAGTTGTGTTCATATGGCTTTAATATTCTGACGGTGAAGGTTCAGCATTTGTCAATAATAATATTTCTTTTCGAATTGCAGAGCCGCGTTGAAGATATTACACAAACACATATAACAGTAGTACTTGTGGGCCTCAGGTTTAGTTCTTTTAGAGTTTCTGAAGGCATTTGTTATTGGTTATTTTTTTTTCAAGTTTTTTGGTAGTTCTTGCACTATCTGGAATTGTAAAGTTTATAAATAGCTAAACATAGTCTTTTTTGATTTAGTATCAATTATCTTCTGGAGATGCTAACCTTATTGGCGAAACGCGCGTCGAGTGCCAATATATTAGGGTAAGTAATCTCTACAAAAAAATACTTTAAAGGTTCCGATCTCATCGTTCATTATTTACTGTGATCAAACAAAGCTCGACAATTGGAAATGAAAAATGTTACATAGTTGGAACTATGACAAAAAAGAACAAACGGCGTGAGTCAAGAAACAAGCGAGCTACTGGAGGCACGATGGAAACTAGCTACGGACCAAAATTTCTATACTTAAACGCACCAATGAGAAACAGCAGCGGAAATCACTTTCACACAGTCAGTCTCTCCTTTTTGAAGGCATATTGCCAGTTTCACTTCGCACAATTATTGATGTACCTATAGATTCATCACGTCCGATTGCAAAACCTTATTTAACTAGACATCTTATAATTCTGTGAATGTGAAATGAATTGAAAATTCGTCGCAATACGTACTCCCATTCAAAATGCATATAAAATTACCCTTTACTAATTACAATAGAGGCGAGTACTTACGAAGATAAGTTCTGGTCAGTGTTTTACGTCCTCTCAGGATCTGCCTTCTACCCTCGACCTCTTCAGTACACAAGGCCAAAATTACTGAAAAAGATAATATCAATTACGATCAGTTCGCTTAAAATACTTCGGGCACCTACTTACCTGACAAAAAAACAATGGAATATATTCCTGACTTGAAAAACTTCATGATTTTTCTCTCTAGATTAAGTTGCAGCAACGTATTGAGTGACAACTCAACTCACGATTTACTGTAATTTATCTTATCAATGCCCGATAAGCTACATAGATCTCACATTTTATCGGAAATTGTTTCACCTATGTTTGTTTTCTATCATGAGATATCTACGATGATTTATCCACAGAATCTCCGATGAGTAATATGGGGATATGATACACGTAAATCTGAATATGGAAGAGTGGAACAGGGTTTCATATATCCGAGATTCGTTTGCACTTTATTTTACTACCTTTGAGTGCGAATATATTCTAAAATTATATACGACCACGGTATATACCGTGGACAAAAATTTGAAAGCATGGTTTCTACGTGGCTAACATTTAATTGATAATAATTTCAGATGAATAAAACATGATTATATTTAAAAAAACTTGAGGTAATATAATTTCTCCCAATCAGATTATTCAGATCTTATCATCAACTGGGTGGGGCAATGCGTCACGCATCTGCTGGAGCCACTTGATATCTAGGTCGAATGGGCTTGTCCAAAATACAAACCTTCATCAGGAGGTACACCAGAGCACCAAATATAAGCTGACCAAGAGCTACTAAGATGACAGTTACGTAGGAAGGTATAGCCGACGGCGCTAAAAAATGTTCGAGTTAGTAAAATACGCATATTTCAAAAACTATATAAATAAATAGAAGGAAATAAGCACTGGAAAGACTTAGATTTTACCGGGCACCAGTGACAGATTTTCTGGAACAATTTTTTACAGTCTGCCTTCGATATGAAACCCAGAATTTGCGTTTGATATAGTTCAACAGTGATTTTGAAAAAACTTTTTTATTTATGACTAATAAATAATGTAAGTATTATACTTATGGTTTCTGCAGTATAATGCCATATATTATTTCTTAGGGAATAATGGCGAGGGATTCATAGTAATAATCTTTATTCCCTCTTGTAGTCCTATCACGAAATTAGTAGGTAGTGTTTGTGTATTTGTATTGAGATGAATGAAATTGAAGAATCATTTATTATTTGTGATAAATAAATAAGTCGTAAATAAAGTAAAGTATATACTACTCGCAATAATGACTATTATTATTGACTCGTGGTATAATCTACTATTACAGGCTGCCTTGCATTTGTTTCATATGAAAACATCGCTCAAAAACATGACTTATACTGTTTCGAATGATACAAGGTGACATACAACTTTGTCACATGTTACATGTCGTACCTTGCAGAGCGTGAATTTTTTGTAGATCACGATTCTAGCTTAGAGTTTCCTCTTTCGAATACCGTCTCTGAAAAAATGAACAAAAAAATCTTACACTGTCGCCTGGGCTATATTTATAACAATTGTACGACGGTGCATTAGTGCCTCCATAAAAACAAAAAAAAATCGCAATTTGCGAGATTTGATCCGGCAATTGACAGAATCAGTAAGTATTGTTTGATTTTTTTCTTGAAAAGGTGGATATGTCTTGAATTCCATTTTTTAGGTTTTCTCTTTCCTGAAAATTCCAAAGAAAGAACTTTTAATTCTCATATTAATTAATTTTAGGGCAAACTCGTATATTTGTCCCGATATGTTCTCGAGAGATATACGGATATAAATGAATCTATTTGATTTATTTTAATTGCATAACAAGATATTTTGAGTATTCCCAGATGAAAAATCAGTCGAGTTCAAATCCAAAGAAACAATGGTCCCGAGAAAATTTCATTATGGTGATCTGTACCATTGTAAAAAGACGCATTTTCGAGATTAAATGCTGCAGTTGAGATATTTTTTTATTTTCGCACTGTCACCAATATGCCTTGGTGCAATTGCAATCATTTGAGCAACACTTCATATTCTTTAAAATTTTCTAGATGACATTCTGAATCGAATGACACGTCATTCATAACCATCACTGGGGATAGACGACAATCGTTGAAAATAAGGATCTTGTTGCTTGAGTTAAGATTATTAGTATTGGTGCTCTTACACATCTTGCACTTACTCATGTACCGCCTTGTGAGCGCTTTTCTCCCCCTCAGTATTCTTCTACGACACTCCACCTCTTGTGAAAACGCCAGAATCAACACTGAAAAATAAAACCGTTATCCCGATGATGCTTACAAGATTTTCAAACAAACAACAAACACACCCAATACAATAAATGACGTTTTGAAAAACTTCGAAAACTTCTCCATCTTCGCTTGGGTCGAAACTCGATATCAACACTTGTTTAATGTTGAATCGCGAAGAAAAGGTACTTATCTCACCTTATCGCTTAATATACAAATAAGCGTATAATATTCTGAAAAGTAAATATTAATTTTCTTAATCAGCCTCTTTATTACGAAAAGTGTGTCGTATGTGTATACGCTCTCATCGTTTTATATGACGCATTCACCGATTACGAAAAAACTGCTTCTGATTTTTGGTAGACTCCAAAAAAAATTCTACTTCATTTCCCCAAATAGTGAAAGTGTCCCTTTTGCTCACTAAGACATTAGGCAGAATAGCATAGGGATGAAATTAAAATGTTCGCTAGTGAAAATACGATCTTGTGAAAATCGTTTTTTTAAAGCTTCAAAAATTTTTTTTTATGGTGTTCAAATCTTCACCATGGTCATATTCTATTTTAACTGCCGCCGTCGGCACACGAAAAGATACTTTTTTCTGCCTAGGCAATAACAGTGACCATTTTTAATTTCGATTTGATTATTCTTGAACGTATTGAAAAATTGCGTGTGGAATTCAATATATTCGGTTTCATATTTTGTTTTAAACTACTACCTCACCCAACCGAAAGGGTCCAATTTCTGGAAACAGCACTTTTTCGAAAATAGCATAGGTCTTTTTTTGTTGAAACTGTCAGATGCCATATTGTCTCAGAAAAATTAAAATTACCTGCTATGGATAAAAATAGGAAAAACTGAAAAATGTGATAAACATTTTTTAATGATTGCTAGAGATTTTCTGAAAGTGGAAAAAAGCAATGGGGTTCACTTTCTTCTATTGAAGTGTGTCGACTTCGAGTGGTTTCATCGGTTTGTTGTCAGAAACTCTGTCGGTATTCAACATAACAAAATTATGCAATATTATCGATCAATCTATTTTCATAAGAGCAACCATTATCGGATTTTATGTATGATAACAAAATAAATTTTCATATTTCAAGATTGAATTTTTATCTTAGGTGACGTAACTCTATGAAAATTTTCATTTTCTTGTCGCCAGTGATAGTGTTTATTCCCGTTGAGCCATCCGTTATTGGTAAGTCTATTTCAGACTCACCATATTTTTTCCATTTTATTGGCAAAATTTCGTAATGAGTCATCCACAAAAACATTTCTCCTATTACTCGATAAGGTTCGAATTTATTTCCCTTTAAAAATTTCCGTATACGGTCATATTGGATATGGCCGAATTATGACTATACGGCAAATTGATTGAATTATAGCAACTATACAGTACTCCTGAATCCAAACCAAATTTCAATCTGATTTGTATCCTGTGTGAGTTAATTCGTGTTTTATTTTAATAATTTAGTATAAGTTGTATTGACAATTCCAAAACCTGTATGGTTCAAATGAAAATAAACATCATTATTATTATGAGAGGAGCGTGACTAAGCATACCTATACTGCTGAAGTAATAGAGTATTCTCCACACTTTAGGCTAGGTAAGCTAATTAGGACCTGTACATTTAGGGAAACCCTTCGTTAATGCCGTTAATCCTCGACATTTTGAATAGACGCGGGTTTTGAGAGGTATCTAGTAATTCCATATAAATAACAGTATACTAGAGCACTCGACATGATTGATTTCTTTCGAAAAAAAAATGAAAGTTGCATATAAAACAACTTATAAATTGAAACAAGTTCTAGGTAATACTTTTTATAGAGATCAATTACCGAACAACAAACTGATATTTTTTGCACACGACGCGCGATTTGCTTAGAGGTTAGAATCTTCAGAAAAAAATAGTACTGAAGATGCGAACCTTGTTGGAGAAACACCCGTCGAGTGCGAGTGTAGGGAATATGCATAAAATTTGAATTTGTCTCAATTATTTCTTTCTCGAATCTTTATTATCATCATATATTATAGTTGAAGGATATTTTTCATTCAGTTGTCATTTAATGTCATAAAATATCTCATAAAAATCAAAGAGCTGTGGAGGGGGGGGGAATTTAATTTTAACAAACGCGTCACCATTGGTCAAAAGGAAATATGACATCAGTCGATACACCAGTGGATTTATCAGCATCGATATATTCGATACTGTATTAATAGTAAAATATTTCAAACCTGTATTCCTGCTGTGTCTATTTCTAGTGAATCTAAAACGATGAGTGAAAATGGTGTTATCCAATAACAATCAGACAATTCACCGAAAATAGAATATTTTGCATCAAATTTCTATTTCACGCATGCAGAGATCAAGTGAGTGAAAGCGGCGAGGTTAACAAGTTATAAGACGTATTTGAGTCCATAACATAGATTGGTATTTATAATTGCCCATAGCAAAAATGTTCATTACACATCTATATTCCAATATATTCGTTAACTAGCTTAGGTTGGTTTCCACTGCTAAATATAGATAACGCAAAACTTACTTATTCACACTAATTCATTCACGTTAAAATTATCTTCACAACCATTTAAACACGATTTTGGACATATACATTATCCCCTCTCATTATCTTACACCCTTGTCATACTTTCGCATCTAAATAACACTATCGGGTATATTTCTCAAGTGTTTTTGGACTTCGATTCCATACAATACTTGAGTAAGGAGTTGTTTTAGCTTCTTCCATGATCTGCATGTATGGCAATTGAAACTGAAACGCTTAGAGTTAACAAACATGGGAAACGTCATTTGACATAATCTAGAGTACGCGATAAATGGTCGCATTTGAACAGCTCAAATTTATTCAGTTATACAAAAATAGTTTGAAATTTTCACGAGTCATTTAAATTTTTTCTACGTCATGAAATATTAATTTATGACATAACAAAAAATAATGCATATTTCCTATTATCAACTTGGTGATGGGGTAATTGAACTCTACAGTATAATCGTTTTGAAGAAACAAACAAAAGCATAACGTGCATTGGGCAAAGTCGGAGAGCCATAAAAAATTGGTTTAAAATAGCGTTTTCCTCTCATCCGATAGCGAAGAACGGAAAAATCCATTTTTGCTCAGTATGCTCCGAATGAAGATTACAGGAAAAGTAAAAGAAATTTCAGACTGATCTGAGATGTAGGAGTTTGTCATTGCATATTCGAAAGTCTAGAAATAGCTGAATGTGTATAGTGGTACTATGCATAGTAACAGAAAGCCTATGTCATTCAACCCGTTATTATTTAGTATAATATCGGACCAGTAATTAGAGCTTAAAATTACCACCTTCATACAAAAACTCATCGGAAAGTTAGTGAATTTATATTCATTTTGCTTAGTAGCCTACTATGCTGCCGAATCTTCGAAAGTCATCGAAATCACATATCAATTTTGTCGTATCCCCCGATCCAAAATATTAAGTACGCCCTTGATATCATATCCCCTTTCCTGATGCCTGTGCCGCTGCTTTCATTGGAACGTTGTATTTTAATTTTTGAATTACAGTATTACGGTGAGGGAAAATGAAAATGGAAAATGTTTTGTTTATATTTGACACGGAATATTCAACATTGGACTGGACTTTTGGACTACGTTGAGGCGATATATTTGAATAATAGTTTGTTTAATTAGGTGCATTCAACGACTGGGTATATTACGGTTATTATATCACCTCAATTGCGTATTACTGGGAAAACCAAATAAAACTGAAGGTCAGAATGGAGACAAAAATTATCTGCTACACCAACACTTTTATCTCCGGATTAGGATTATGTAAAGAAAAAAGTTTTCTTTTGAGGTTAACTCATTTGAAGTGCACCATCTGGGAAAGAATAAAATGGGGTTTTTGGTGGGTGCAATAGATGAAGGCACATCTAGTGCTAGATTCATCCTTTTCAAGGCAGGAACAACAGAAGTTGTAGCTTCTCATCAACAAGAGTTATCTCAAATCTATCCTCAGGAAGGATGGGTCGAACAAGACCCCATGGAAATTTTAAAATGTGTACAAACTTGTATAGAAACTACAATTGACAAACTGATTTCCTTGGGAGGAAGTGTGAATGATATTGTCTCCATAGGAATTACCAATCAGAGAGAATCCACTGTATTGTGGGATAAAAACACAGGAGAGCCATTATATAATTCCATAGTATGGTTGGATGTCCGAACCTCCTCAACAGTCGATTGTTTATTAGACAAAGTTCCCAATAAAAGTAGAAATAAAAACTACTTGAAACCTCTATGTGGTCTGCCATTATCACCTTACTTCAGTGCTGTTAAAATAAAATGGCTTCAAGAAAACATACCCAAAATAAAGAAATCAATGGATGCAGGCACTTGTTTATTTGGAACTATCGATAGTTGGCTGATATGGAACCTAACGGGTGGAAAAAATGGGGGCATTCATGTAACGGATGTAACAAACGCATCAAGAACCATGTTAATGAATATCGAGACACTGAAGTGGGACCCTGTACTTGTCAATTTTTTTGAGATCCCTAGTAGTATCTTACCAGCCATCAAGTCCAGTTCAGAAGTATATGGGCAAATACTTGAGGGTTCATTGAGAGGTGTGAAATTAGCTGGTTGCCTTGGTGATCAGCAATCTGCACTTGTTGGCCAACAGTGTCTCAACAGAGGACAAGTGAGGAATCTGTGTACTTTTATTCTGTTGAAGCACCAACGTTTTTATTTTAGGCTAAAGCAACCTATGGTACTGGGTGCTTTCTTCTCTACAACACTGGTCATTTCAAAGTTCATAGTTCTCACGGTCTACTCACAACTGTAGCATATCAGTTTGGTCCTGACAAACCTCCTGTTTATGCCTTGGAAGGTTCTGTTGCTATTGCTGGAGCTGCACTAAATTGGCTTCGTGATAATTTGTCTGTTCTACCCAGTTTTGGGGAAGCCCAAGATATTGCTGAAAAGGCTGAACTTATTGAGTCAGGAGAAGTATATTTTGTCCCAGCGTTCAGTGGACTTTATGCTCCATATTGGCAACAGGAAGCTAGAGGGTAATTATGTCGTTATCTCGAGTCGTTTCAAATTTTGAAGTATGAATTTAGTGTTATAGTTGGCATATCAGAAGATACCGAAGCATGCCATATCGTGAGAGCTACTCTAGAAGCTGTCTGTTTTCAAACGAGGGATATTCTTGAAGCCATGAACAATGATTATGGATCGACATTGTCCGGTCTGCAGGTGAGCTGTACACATGATATGATCCACATATATGTGAATTCTCTTTCTGATTTGAAATTGAAAGGAAAAATTAAAATGTTTGCAGACGATACGTCTAGGGGAAATAATAAACAAGAAATAAAAATTAACATGATAATGGATCTTCAGTCAATATTATCCTGGTTGAATAGTCACAAATTAACATTGAATTTCAAAAAGTCATCTTTTATGTATATTTGTAAAAAATCAAATTCATTCCTATCAGAAGATCCCATACGATTAAAAAATGGAGTTATTGAATATTCCTCTGCTGTCAAATTTTTAGGACTACATGTCTAGTATATTCCAAACTCCAGTATTCAATTTCAGTTTGGGGAGCGGCAACAAAAACCCTAGTAAAACCTGTGAAAACTACAAAATAAATTGATTGAATGTATATATAAACTTGATTATCGAGAACCAACAAAAAATTTATATGAACCTAATAATCTTTTGGATATATCATCATTATATACACTCAAACTTTGTACCTTCATACATTTGGTTAAAAACAAACTAAAACATTCGAATCTTATCTTCAAAATTAATAGTGATCAGCGCACAGCCATTCAACCAGATCTTCCAAAAATTTATCAACGATGAAATTCAAATCAAACATAGGACGACAGTCAATTTATCACACAAGAATCATTTTTTATACTAGATTACCAGATGCAATGAAGAAATATGGAAAACTCCGTTTCAAAGCCAACTTAAAAAAACATTTAATGAAATAGATAATTGGCAATTTATTTTTTTTATCACCATAACTTTTTTGATTTTCTACAATGAAACAGTCTGATTTTTTTTTATTTATCAAAGAGTGAAAAAGTTTGAAATAGGGTTTAAAAAAAAAAATTAACAAAACTGAGGGCATGTCCCAAAGTAATAAATATTAAAATTCATTTCTCTCCACCAGTATATTGTCATATTTCCATCTGAGACAAAGTTTCATCATATATACATGTAAAGGTATGATTTTTCAATCATCCATAATGACAATTTCATTTCTGATGAAACAACATGAAAATACTCTTGAAAATTTTGGACTGTTGATTACTTCCCATTCAGATTTCCTAACGTGAAATTATGCAACATCCACTTATATTTTCAATGCTTCCACTTTGAAAGATTAATGAACAAAATGCTATATTTTGAAATTCATTTTTACAACTTTCAGATGAGAATTGTTGATTGCTTTTGGAAACGTTCTAATGTCAGTAATATTGAACAAATTCATCAGAACTATAAGTAGCTTATTTCAAACAATGCACATTCCTCAATCGTTTTGATAGTTCTGTCCTTCATTAAAGATGATGGAGTTTTTCAGTTTTAGTCTTAGTTCAAGTGCAGATTCAAATTCAAATTCAAGGTATTATTGTTCCTATTGTCATGTTTGTTGTGTCAAATGAAACTATGAATTTTCCAGCTTTGTTAGGTAGAAATTTTACATCTTTACAAAATTTCCAAATTGTCATAGGAAAAGAATTTTCAATTTCTAATATTTCTGAAAGCAATGCTGATGCTGAAATAAATCAATTGATGTTGATAGATGTCAAACATGATTTGGATGAGCAAGCTCTTTCTTTGAAAATTAATCCTGACTTATCTATGCCTGTACAAAAAGAAGTTAGAGATATTATTTCACATTATTATGAAACACCGAGACCTGACAAACCTGATATTGATTTCGAATGTAAAATTACTTTGAAAAATGATCATCCTTTTGCATATCGACCACGTAAATTATCCTATGAAGAAAAAAATAAGTTGCGAGATATTCTAGATGAGCTTATTGAAAAGGGATATATTCGAGAGAGTTATTCACCTTATGCTAGTCCCATTGTGCTTCTTAAAAAGAAAAATGGTATAGACTACAGACTTTGTGTCGATTATCGTGAACTAAATAAAAATACAATAAGAGATCACTACCCATTACCTTTAATTGATGATCAGTTGGATTTGCTGAAGGATAAATGTTATTATACTTGTCTGGACTTGAAAAATGGATTTCATCATATTAAGATGTCTGAAGATTCTATCAAATACACGTCATTTGTTACACCTTTAGGTCAGTACGAATATTTGAGGTTACCTTTTGGAACTTCTAATGGACCATCAGTTTTTAGTCGTTTTATTCATAGAATTTTTCGTAAACTTGTTTTGGAACATAAAGTAATGATATACTTGGATGATATCTTAATAGCAACTAGTTCTGTATCCGAACACTTAGAAATTCTCAAGGAAACTTTGCGGTTAATGGTACAAAACTTACTTGAGCTACGTTTAGATAAATGTACCTTTATGCAAGGTCAAGTAATGTATTTGGGGTATTTGGTAAATAAAGACGGTATAAAACCAAATCCGGAGAATGTAGAATCAGTTCAAAGTTATCCTATTCCTGATACAGCAAAGAAAGTACACCGTTTTTTAGGCTTAGCCTCTTATTTTCGAAGATTTATTCCATCTTTTGCCTCTATTGCAAAACCCTTGTTCGATTTGATTCGAAAAGATTCAATTTTCAAGTTTGGTGAAACTGAGTTAGAAGCCTTCAATCTTATTAAGAAAAAATTTAGTACAGCCCCTATTTTGGCTATTTATTCCCCTTTACTACCAACAGAACTGCATTGTGATGCCTGTTCAAAAGGATATGGATCCATTCTGTTACAAAAACAAAAAGATAATTTATTTAGACCTGTTTCTTATTTCAGTAAAAGGACAACTGATTCAGAGTCAAAATTCCACAGTTATGAACTTGAAATGTTAGCCATCGTAAACGCCTTGAATCGTTTTCATATTTATTTACAGGGAATACCTTTCAAAATAGTTACTGACTGCAATTCGATCAAATTAGCTTTAAACAAAAAAGAAATTAATCCCCGTATCAACCGCTGGGCTTTGATATTGCAAAATTATAATTATGAGCTAGTCCATCGAGATGGCAACCGTATGAAACATGTTGATGCTTTGAGTCGAGTAAATTCAATATTAGTCTTAGAAGAAAACACATTTGAACAGAACTTGTCAATATGTCAAAATTTAGACAGTGAAATAAAAAAAAATAGCAACTGAATTACAGTCAAAGGAAATGAAAACTTTTGAATTGAGGAATGGACTTGTTTATAGAAAAATTAAAAGTAAAATTCTATTTTATGTACCTAAAAACATGGAGAATCAGGTAATTCAAAAATCGCATGATGACTTAGGACACATCGGGATAGAAAAAACATTTGAGTATATCTCGAGGGTGTATTGGTTTCCTGATATGAAAGAAAAAATTAAATTATACATAAAGAATTGTTTAAAGTGTTTAACCTTCTCACCCGTCACTGGTAAACCTGAAGGATTATTACATAACATTCCTAAAGGAGATAAACCTTTTGTAACTCTTCATATTGACCACTATGGACCATTAGAAAAAACCCCCAAAGGTAAAAAGTATATTTTTGAAGTTATCGATGGTTTCACTAAATTTGTAAAATTATACGATGTCAAGACCACTAAGACAATAGAAGTTATTCACAAGTTAGAAGATTATTTCAATCATTACAGTAAACCGATTCGTATTGTGTCGGATAGAGGAAGTGCTTTTACTTCTCATGAGTTTGAGAATTTTCTTGATAAAAATGGTGTAACTCATGTAAAGATTGCCACTTCTTCACCAAAGTCCAATGGTCAAATTGAGCGAGTAAATCGAGATCTTACACCAATGTTATCAAAACTGACAGGTTTAAAAAATAAATGGGATAAATTTTTGGCAATCGTTGAATTTTCAATAAACAATACATTTTGTAAGTCCATTTCAAATAGCCCATCTATGTTATTATTTGGAACGGAACAGAGAGATAGAAATGATAATCTCAGAAACTACTTAGAGACTCAGAACGAGGCAAATAGAGATTTGGATGAGATACGTGAGCAGGCTCAGTTACAAAATGAAAAAATTCAAAAATACAATAAAACTCTGTTTGACAAACATCACAAAATTTCTCGCAAATATGAAATTGGAGATTTTGTAATGATCAAAAATACTGATGTGACACCAAACGTAAACAAAAAATTAATCCCTAAATATAAAGGCCCATATGAAGTGAAAAAGGTGTTAGAGAATGATAGATATGTAATTTCAGATATTGAAAATTTTCAAGTTACCCAACGACCATTCGAAGGGATCTGTAGTCCCGATAATATGAAAAACTGGATTCAGTTGTAAAACAACTAATCCATATGAAATGAATTTTACATCTGTCTTGTGTTAGAAATGTGAATTTGTAATGTTGCGATTATGTATGTTATATGATTATGTAGATTATTATGATTCCCTATGTCCCATATTATGATTACTTCTCACCATTATGATTTTGTTATTTTTGGATTATGGTTGTTACTCCTCTTTTATGAATTATGTAATGTAGTATGCCTTTTTATGTATGGTTATGTTTAACCCACCTTTTATGTAAACCTTATGTGAAAAATATATTTAACTCGAATTACGATCGAGACGATCTTTAGTCAGGTATGGCCGAGTTGTAGTAATATTTTAATATTTAAATTTGCCGCCGGAGGATATGTTCCCCCACTTCGTTTCCGTGTTCGCGAAACTTCTATTTTTCCCGAGACTTCCTGTTCAGTGTTCCGTCCTGAGCATTATGTTCTGTAATGTTGATGCATGAGGGTCTCCTCATGTACTCTATAAATTATTATCTACAAGTCTTAGATTTGCAATAAAGTTAGAAAGTGTGATCGTGTGTTTCTCTCTTGGATATAAATCCCTACAATTGAAACACAGAATTGAAAACCGATATTCGAGGTATTCCCCATTTAACACCCAAACATCATTTGCTTGAAAGTGCTTGACAATGTTCCTTGCTGAATGGTAACGGTTCGGACTTCCATTGTTTATATTTTTAACTCTATTGAAACCTGTTGCCAAGAGCGAAAGGATTAAAATGCAATTGCTGAGCAATATAAGGAAGGATCTTCAAAAGAACGGATACTCAAAGAAGCTGGTGGATCGAACATTGGATCAAACATTGGCCCGGACGAATCAAAGGAACACTAAGGAGATACTGGAACAGCAAATTCTTACCATCCCCTACGTGAGAGGACTTCCAGAGAGGATCAAGAGGATAGGAGGAAAATACAACGTCAGAGTCTGTTTTCGATCAGGGAACACAATACGCAGCCAGCTCACAAAAATTCGACCACCGAATAAAAACAGCGACACCAACAACTGCGTTTACCAGATACCATGCGAGTGCGGCAAATCCTACATCGGAGAAACCAAAAGACCATTGGAAGTAAGAATAAGCGAACACAAGAAAAACAATCAACGAGGAGAAACAACGAAATCAGGAATAGCGGAGCATGTTTGGACAAACCATCACAGCATCAAATGGTCTGAAGCCGACGTCATACACAAGGAGGAGCACTGGTTCAAGAGGAAATTCAAGGAAGCCGCCTACATCCTCAACAACGACGCATTCAGTCATCCCAGCGAGGAGATCCGGAATGTGTGGAGGCCGCTTATCCAAGGCATGGACCGGCTGCGGCTCGATGAGAGAGAATTTCGCGCCAATACATCCATTTCCCGCTGAAGATCGATCGGCACACTTCTACCCAAATAGCACAAGTACGTCCAGTGGACGTACTGCATATGTACGGTGAGGATTCATTGTACGTATTTAGGACGT
This sequence comes from Zygogramma bicolorata, assembly GCA_032362365.1. Lineage (NCBI taxonomy): Eukaryota > Metazoa > Arthropoda > Insecta > Coleoptera > Chrysomelidae > Zygogramma > Zygogramma bicolorata. Next base: position 4,327,397 of record JAVJAQ010001667.1, read on the forward strand.
ACTTTTGTCTCCGACAGACGTACATAAGACCTCCCTGCGACTTACCGTTTCCGCATAGTCGGTAATCCCAGGTACGTACTTTTCTAGTCCACACAGGACCTGAAATGTACAGAAAGGGGAACTGTTTGGGACATTCCGAAAACGTACATTTTCCATTCTGTATGCGCTATCCCAAGTAGAACAAACATATTTGACCAATATTGGTTCAATATTACGGGAATATCAACCTTATATTGTAGATGATATCAATAGTGGCCACAAAAAAATATAAACATTCGGCGATATTAGCTCAATATTCGAAAACAACGTAATGATATATCATATGATATCACTTAATGAATCTAAGTTTTCATATTCGGGATTATTCATTTCTTTTTTACCAAATAGTCAAGTTGGAAATTTTACTCATTCACGTGTACTAACCATCTAACCGGGGCTTGAACTCTCGACCTTTTCTATGGAGATATTATTGTCGACCACTGTTACGCTCTACGGCACGGAGAGACTTGTTTTTAAGAAGGAGTTGGGTGCTATAGATGTGATGACTTCAAGTTAGTTTTGTTCGAGATAATATTAAAATTTCAGAAAGTTCAATGAAAATATATTCGAAAAAACACTAAAGGATCGCTGTCTCATGTGATGGCGGTTTTGGAATATCAAACTTGCTGTGCAAAAAATTCTGTATGTAATTTTCTGGTATTTAAATTCACCACATGTCGATGTTTCAATTTTTCCAAATTTTTTTAGGAATAATTCATTATGAATATTCCATTACCAATATTGATATATGTATGAATACACTAAGTGATCACTCTCAAAATCCCAATACCCCTTGAACCGAAAGGGACCCAATACGTACGTACTTGGGAGGTCCAAACAGTATGTACATACTAACAGAAATGTAGAAAATGAAAGGAACCCAATCCGTACGTACTTGGGAGGTCCAAACAGTATGTACAAAAAAGTACGTCAACGAGACGTCCAGATAGTATGTACATACGATTTCCAAAAATGTACGTCATTACTATTATGTCCCGCAAACGTTTCGAAATATACGTATCTGAAAGGGACTCAATATGTACGCACCTGGAAGGTCCAAATAGTACGAACATAGTTCTTCCAAACATGTACGTAAATGATACGTCTGAGCAGTACGTACATGAGATTCACAAAAAAATACGTCATTGGTATGTCCCTAATTCATTCCGAAAAGTACGTACCTGAAGAGGAGTCAATGTAAACGTATCAGGGACATTTAATAAAGAACGTACATAGTACTTCCAAGCATGTACGTTTTTATTACATTCCGATTGGAACGGGACCAAGTATATGTACCTACATGGGACGTCTAACCAGTACATACATGGTACATCCGGTAATGTACGTTCTTCTAATATCTCCTATTCGTCCCGGGACGTGTCGACGTAACTGGGACATAAATGGTTCGTCTTCAGGACGTCGTGTGCTATTTGGGTAGTAGTAGCACCCGCTCGCCTCCTTGGTACCCATACAGCACACGATATCCTATGGACGTCCAGTTCATGTCGGAATAGCCTTGGACCAATTTTGGATATCCATAGGATATCCAAAGTATTCCCAGTAAAAAATATCCATTCAATGTACACGATATCCACGTTGGATATCCATGAAGGATATCTTATGGACATCCATTTCGTACATTTATTGTATAAATAATGTTTCTTCCGCAGACGTGATTGAGCCATTTACACGAGGGGTTGACCACATGGGAATTCCGGTGTACAATTGATAGGAATTCCAGGGAATTCAGAGGGAATTCCGAGGAATTCCGGGGAATTCCGGGGTATTCCGAGGGAATTCCGAGGGAATTCCTGGGGTTTTCCTAAAAATTTATAAAGAAACTATAGGGATTATTAGTAGGTAACTTCAATTCATTCGCGCAATAATAAAAAAGCATACAGTAAAATTTCAATATTTATATAAAATCATAATTCAAAAACAAAACACCGTTGTGAAGTAATCCACTTCCACTGAACGAAGAAAGTTAGGAGCTTTGTTTTGAAAGAGTTTGTGGCGAATTTCCAATTTGAAATACATTTTGTTAGCGAAAAATAAGCCTGATGACAACAATCTTCACGATCTGATAGACATAATCTGATATGTCCCTGGAGGGGTGTGTTGGGGAAGTTTTTGCAAATGAGTCAATAACTTCTTTCAGTGAAATAGTACCTCATTCTGATTCGAATATATAAATAAGGCATGTGAAACAACCCAAAAAACTTTGTGTCGTAGTTTGTGTGTTTGTTTTTGGGGTCAACCTCTGCGACTGCCATTATTTTCCTCAATATTTCAAAAATGACGTGTCTTGAAATTTCACTCTACAAGAAGAAGGGACACCCTTGAATGTGGAAGAGAGACTAGATCATAGGCAGACAAAACACAGGTTGTCATATTGTTGCCAGCGGTTACCGAAATTGAAATAAGACGGTTATAGCTCGCGTTATACGATCTGAGTTATATAGTCAATGACTGCAGTCTTTGTATGATTTCTGAAGTTTCTTTGCAGCTCCATCATGTTATTTGGACGGTTTTATATAATTTATCGGTTTGTAATAAAAAGATGATCTGATATATTGTGGTTCAGAGTCAACTGTCCAATTTGAATTTATGCAGGGTGAACACAGCGATGAAAAATATTTTTTTATTTTCTTAGTAGGTAATGTTGAAGGATTATCAATAATTTTTGATATTATGGAATATACGTTTTTAGGAAACAGTTTATTTTCGCTATATAAGCGATGACAAAACGTATAAAAAGGATTTTCTCCACAGATTGAGTATCCCGTAATCATTTACTTAGCGGTTGAAAATAATAGAACTTACTCAATAGACCATGAAATACCGTATTTTTTTCAATGACAAATTGTATTTTTTCGATACTTATTTATTCTAACGGATTCAGAACTTGATTCTATAAGGAAAAATCTCAGGAAAAATGATGCTAATAAAACAAACCTGAGTGGAATCAGACGATCCGTTCCCTTTATTTTACGATTGTGACTTGCATTATATAGATGATTTATTTTGTTTCCGATATAATAAATAGCAGCCTCAATGAAAATGTGAAAAGTTTTGATATGTAAAATCCGATATTGTTCAGATTGGGTCATAATCATGACATAGTCTACTTAAAAGTCTAAAGTTTATGTTCCACTCAGAAATCTCAAAAAAAAACTTTTGTGCGAAATTTCCGAAATATATCTTTCATATTTCGTCGGGTTTCCTCGGAATTCCCCCGGAATTCCCAGTATTTCCGTTATTTAGTTTCGAAATTTTATCGATATTTCTTCAAATTGACATTTTTTTGTTGTAGGAATTCCTAGGAATTCCGGGGGATTCTGGGGAATTCCGAGGAATTCCGGGGTATTCCGAGGAATTCCGAGGGAATTCTGGGGAATTCCGGGGAATTCCGAGGGAATTCCGGTTTACGGGAATTCCAGTGTACACATTTTTCCTCAGTCGTCAACCCCTCGCATTTACATGAACACTCCAGCAAGAAAGTTGATATATTTTAACTTTTTATCCTTTCAAATAATATTTGAATATAGCGTCACCTCAGAAGACGTGACGCGCGACGCAAAATGCAAAAGCGCTGCATTGTGAACTCACCTTGACTCGGTTCCCTGTGACGTGCAACCGTCTATGTCTATGGCGTCTGTCAAATGTCGTAATTTTGAGAGTCGTTTAGGGTGTTGGGTCGGTTTGAAAAAATTATGTTGAACTGAGTTGAAGCGTTGTGGTGTGCATTGTGCAATATTTGTGTTTATAAAGAAACGAAAAATAGAAATGTCTTAGTTGATAATTGTAAACTGTGATCATTAGCATTTACCGTGTCCGTGAACTTTTGGAAGAAAGCAAGTGAATTTAAATTCATCAATAACTTTTCTGTTGAGAACTCTTGGCAAATCATTTTTCAAATTTAAACTATATCAAGTATATTTTGTTTGAAAAGTTATTGAAAAAAAATAAAAAAATCTTATTGACGACATAAGTTTTTTAATCGTTCGTCTACCACTCTACAGTTTATCTTAGCTTGTCCAAATTTTTTAAAATACAGCGAAACCAATCTAGTAGAACATTTTAAATTGCACATAGGTCACGTTGTGTGCCTTATCACAGGATATATTACTGACTATAATCCGTTGTCCAAGAAGTGTGCAGCACTTTTTCACATCTCAAGCTAGGTTGGTCTCTCTGTAACAAATTGCACATATGTAGAATTATGAACGATATCTTATGGACGTTCTTGATAGATATCTCATGGATGTCCATAAAGTATATCTTGTAGATATCCATGATGGATATCTTATGGGTATCCATCAAGGAAATCTTATGGATGTCCATAATGGATATCTCATGGATGTCCATAATGGATATCTCATGGATGTCCATGAAGGATAGTTCATGGACGTACAGGTTGGTGGCCTAAGAATGTCCATTAAACGTCCATTGAATATTCTTTGGATAAAAACTGTTCGTCCATCGGATGTCCAAAATATCCTTAACAGATATCCATCAGATATCCACTGGATGTCCATGTGTTGTGTGGGTAGTAGCACCCTTTCTCCCACCATAGGGAAATCGGAGGGCTTTACAACCGACCACACCTCGAAATATTGTCAGTCATCACCCGAAGACGATTGCGGATACCAGCAATCGAAACGTCGTGAGTAAACTCAACTTGAAACTTGGTTTCAACATTTTTTCATAATATTCCATTCAATTTCTTTATTTACATTTTTTGACTAGTATTTCATATTCGATTCCTCAATTTTCTTGTCACAATATTATTTCATTCATTTTGTTATTCAAAAAGAATTTTTTTTGACTTATATTTCGTGTTCGAGGTCTCGATTTTTTGGAACGGTGATGTTTTCTTTGATCAGTCGATCTCTGATTTCATTGTTGACCGGAAATTTTATTTCGATTTGATTTTTCTCACTTGATTTGCATTTTGATCCTTCCGCTCTTGGCAACAGGTTTCAATAGAGTTAAAAATATAGACAATGGAAGTCCGAACCATTACCATTCAAGCCAAACATCACTTCTATAATGATTTACATGAAGCCACTCTTTTGGGTTTCTTGAAAAATATATTCAAACCTGATGGTATGTTTCTCCCATTTTTCTCTGGTTTGGCCAGATCTTCACCAAAATACCTATTCAGTTAATGCTAGAAACAGAGGTGTATTGACATAATTTGAGGTTTGAATTCATTGTTGAAACAAAAATGTACCATTATAAAAGGGAACACATATCCCATGTTTGACATATTTCGGTTTTTCTGTACCAAGTTCCACCAACACAGGTGTGTGTCTGAATTAGCCCGGTCTGCTCCTAGATCCTAGAGAACAGTAAAAGAATTTTGTTTGCAGATAACGATTTTTTTTAGATTCGAGCATATCATCTTTCTTTCAAAGACAGACTATATCCTCATTTTCCAAAGTTTTGGAGAGAGCTGTATACAACATGATTGTTAATTTTGTTGAAAAGTTTAGCATTCTAACACCCTGTCAGCATGGATTCAGGAAAAATAAATCAGTTGAAACAGCTTCTGGCCACCTGTTGAATTTTGTGTATAACCAATTAGATCAAGGTCATTATGTAGTATCATTGATGTTTGATTTGTCGAAGGCTTTCGACTCTTTAAACATCCAACTTGTTTTGGAAAAACTTTATGATATTGGCATAAGAGGAGTACTCCTAGATTGGATTAAATCGTATTTAGGAAAACAGAATGTTGTTAGTTAAAATCGAGAAAGAATTTCCTGAAAAGCAACCTGTTCCACTCGGGGTTCCACAGGGCTCTGTCCTGGGACCACTGATTTTTTACTTTTCGTAAATGACCTCCTCAGATATATCAGCAAGGGAAAAGTTACTATTTTTGCAGATGATACCACCATAACAGTCTCAGCACCAACACTTGAGGAACTAAGAATGGACATGGTGACAGTTGTCAATGAAATGGACTCTTGGTGCACTAAAAATAGACTTATCCTCAACAAAGCCAAACTGTTTCTATAAACTTTCACTTAAGGAAAACAATACCAAAAGATTTCAGTTCTGGTATTCATCTTAAAATTGAAAAAAATGTTAAGCTCCTTTTGGTACCTTAATTGATTCAGATCTCAGATTCAATTCTCATATTGAGTGTGTTTGTTAAAAATTGAATAAAGCCTATTTTGCTATCTTTCAGATGAAACCATATCTGGATGAGAGAGGATTAACAAACCTATACTACGCTTTTGCATATAGTCATATGTCCTACAATAATGTATCGTGGGGTCAGGCAACCGAGTGGGAGAGAGTTTTTATTGCACAAAAAAGGATTATCCGCCTCTTATTCAACATCAAATATGCTGATAGTTGTCGTAACATCTTCAAAGAGAAACAAATTTTAACACTTAGAGGTATACCGTGTGACACAGATTCATGGTACACCCCCGTTTTCTCCTTTGTTTTTCTAGCTATATTTTTGAAATTCGGAACATTGACAATGCTCACTGAACAGCATTTCTCGACATATCTGAAAAAAAAACAACTTCCAATTTTTTCGGAAATGACATAAACTTTCGATTCTTGAATGGGACACCCTGTATATTGTTACATGATCAGCTAGGGATGATCATGTGGAATCCAACGATACCAGGTTTAATGATGTTATCTCCGATAACTACGGAGATACCGCCATTTATTTCATTCATAAGCTCAATGAGTGGGAGAGAGAATTGGATTGACCCGCCAGAAAAAGTTTCTCTCTCCTACTCGTTGAGCTTATGGATAATATAAATGGCGATATCTCCATAGTTATCGGAGATAACGTCATTAAACCTGGTATCGTTGGATTCCTCATGATCATCCCTAGCCGATCATGTAACAATATACAGGGTGTCCCATTCAAGAATCGAAAGTTGATGTCATTTCCGGAAAAATTGGAAGTTGTTTTTTTACTTTCAGATATGTCGAGAAATGCTGTTCAGTGAGCATATTCAATGTTCCGAATTTCAGAAATATAGCTAGAAAAACAAAGGAGAAAACGGGGGTGTACCATGAGTCTGTGTCACACGGTATATATTCTAAAGTGTGTAACTTTTTTAAAAAGTCACATGGAAGAATATATTTTATCGATTCACAAACATGACTATGACACAAGACATAATAAACTACAAATTCCAAAATTCAAAACATCAACTTACAAAAAATCTCCTTACTATAATTGCACTACTCTCTTCAATTCGCTTCCAGACTGTATCCGGGGAATCAGCTGTTACTCCGTTTTCAAATATGAAACCAAAAAATTTTTTATTGAAAAATTGTTTTTATACTTTGGAGAAGTTTTACAACCTCAAAATTCAACAGATCATTTTAAATTTTGCATGAGGGAACAAACCTCTACAACAAAATACCGAATTCAATTAAAACTATTGAAAATATCAAAAAGTTCAAACACAATCTCAAAAAATATATTTTATCATCAAAATGATATATTTCAGAATTCAATTATATTGATCATTGATCATTTCAACAGTCTTTTTTCCATATATTTCTGCTACATAATCATATTTTGTTCTATTTCACTTTTTATATGTTCAATATCCCTATTTATAAACTGTAAATGTTTCTTCGGATGAATAAATGTTGTCAAAATTTGACAAATATTAATTAATAAAGTGATAAATATTTTTATATATAATAATCTTTCTCTTTTCTTGATATAATTGATACTATTGAACTATTGTAAAATTTTAATATTTTATTGAAAATGAACAAAGTTTTAGTGAATCTTTTAATATAATACTTTAGTATTTAGTTTTTGTGAAATGTATTGTGACTTGCCATGTGTACAAACTATATGTTATATTGGTGAATGAATCTATCTATATAAAAAAATTCTTGTGTGTAGCTTACTCATCTGATTTTTTGGCGTAACATACACAACTCTTTAGATGACGAACTAATGATTTGAGCTGGTCTCTCTATCTCCAGGTGGACGGTGGTATGACAGCCAACTCCCTCCTCATGCAACTCCAAGCTGATTTAGCAGGAGTCGCCATACTCAAACCGTCCATGGCCGAAAGCACCGCTCTGGGTGCTGCAATGGTTGCCGGTGCTGCCGTGGGTCACTGGAACTTGGACGGACCGCCAATGTCGATTCCGGCAACAAAATGGCTTTCCAAATTCACGGAAGACGAACGTGACGTACGTTATTCCAAATGGAAAATGGCCGTGGAACGTGCTATGGGATGGGAGATGTAATTGTGGGTCGGTTTTATAGGTTCAGTTCAAATATGCCGTGCAATTTAAAGTACGGATTTGGAAGGGAGTCAGGTCTATTCTGGTGAATTTTGAATAACTTTCAGTATTGAATATTGATTATTGATAATGATTGACAACTGTTATAGAAGAATATTATGATGCACCATCGAATTTTCTTGAATAACTTGTTGGTACTGGTTTTCCGATATGGCATAATATTCAATTTTCTTTTTATGTAAATATACCGTGTGACACAGACTCATGGTACACCCCCGTTTTCTCCTTTGTTTTTCTAGCTATATTTTTGAAATTGAGAACATTGAATATGCTCACTGAACAGCATTTCTCGACATATCTGAAAGAAAAAAACAACTTCCAACTTTTCCGGAAATGACATCAACTTTCGATTCTTGAATGGGACACCCTGTATATTGTTACATGATCGGCTAGGGATGATCTTGAGGAATCCAACGATACCAGGTTTGATGATGTTATCTCCAATGACTGCGGAGATATCGCCATTTATATTATCCATAAGCTCAACGAGTAGGAGAGAGAAACTTTTTCTGGCGGGTCAATCCAATTCTCTCTCCCACTTATTGAGCTTAGGGATAATATAAATGGCGATATCTCCGCAGTCATTGGAGATAACATCATCAAACCTGATATCGTTGGATTCCTCATGATCATCCCTAGCCGATCATGTAACAATTATACAGGTTGTCCCATTCAAGAATCGAAAGTTGATGTCATTTCCGGAAAAATTGGAAGTTGTTTTTTTTCTTTCAGAGATGTCGAGAAATGCTGTTCAGTGAGCATATTCAATGTTCCGAATTTCAAAGGAGAAAACGGGGGTGTACCATGAGTCTGTGTCACACGGTATAGTTATAGGGCTCCAACTTGAAAAAGAAAATTTTTGGTAGAACTTACGTATTATGGCCTCCTGAACAGAAAATTCGAATGAAAAATTTGGCAACCTCAACTAATTTCGGAGATATAGAAAGTAAGTAAGTTATTTATTATCCCAAGAAACATTTATGATAAGGGAATAACTATGAGCACAAAATCATGATAAGTTTTGAAAAGTTTTGAAAAAAAAAACATACATATGTATAAAAGAACATACAGTCAAAAATGAAACTGTTCTATGCAAAGGTCAATTGAGCGAAAAAGAAAAAAATGAATAAAGAAAAATTAAAAAAAAAGTGTAAGAATTTTTTTTCTACTTGAATTTTATTGTCGATCGACATTCTTTTATTTCATTTGGAATTGAATATTAAATTATATATCATGACACCACTATGATATATTGATTTTTTGCCAATATCTGATTGAATTTTATTCGTTGCCAACAAATTTTTCTGTCTTGTAGAGTGATTGTGAATATCACAAATTTCGTTGAAAGTAAGATTAGATTTTTTGGTATTATTTCTGATAGAATGGATAAAACAGCTGATTTTGAGTTTATGAAGAGAATTCATGTCCAATAGTTTGATTCGCTTGTATAAATTTGATGTCGATTCTGAATAAGATAATTTGTAAATACACTTGATTGTTTTGTTTTGTAAAGTTTTGAGAGGTTTCATTATAGATTTTCTTGCAGTACCCCAGACAGAAATGAGACTTGTGAATAAATAAGACTAAAATATATATTCTTCAAAACTTCTAGAGAAAGTGTCTTATTTTGAAAAGAATTCCAATAAGAGGAGATACTTTTTTTCGAATTTTTTCAATGTGCTTATTCCACGATAATTTTTCGTCAATATATAAACCTAAGAATCTAGTTGTTTCTGTATATTTGATAGAATTGTTATTGAGAATTAGCTATGTTCATATATGAGGACTTATTGAAATTCAGCGTTAATTTATGTTGATGTAACCAAATGAGAATTCTATCCAAATCAGATTGCATATCAATTTTGATTTTTTCATAACTGTCCGAAAAATATATGATGGTGGTGTCATCAGCAAATAATTTGACTATTCCATCCAACATCAAATTTGGTAGTGAGTTTATATAAGTGAGGAATAAAAGCGGACCGAGAATTGATCCTTGAGGTACACCACAGGAAATATTTTGAAAGGAACTCTTTTGATCATCTATATAAACATACTGTATTCTATCACATAAATAATTTTTAAACCATTCGAAGAGATAACCTCTGATACCTATATTAAATAATTTTTTCATCAGTATGCTGTGGTCAACGGTATCGAAGGCCTTGCACAAATCTCAAAGACAGGAAAAATGGGATCGAAATTCCTTTTTCTTTCTATCAGCACAATGTACACATTCTATACCACCGTCCATCATTTTTCAACCGAATTATAAGCATTTTTCACTACAAGACTGAAAAATAAATTCTGGAAGGAATTCGAGGTTAACAAAACAGAACGCGCATTGCATTCGGTTAAAAAATGATGAAGGAGGTGGTATTAGTTGTGTATATTGTGCTGATAGAAAGAAGGAGGAATTTCGAGCGGAATTGGCTGAGAAACAGACATAGGCGTAAAACCCCGATTTCTTGTCTTTGGGGGCCCTATCCCCAAAACTAGTTGAGAGCGCCAAAAATTTTATTTGATTTTTTTGTTCAGGAGGCCAAAATACGCAAGGTGGAGCCCGATGACTATATATTTACCAAAGTTTTGAAAAATATTGACTATTGATAATTTTCAATGTGCATTATGATTGCATTTGGACCCATTCTTGAATATTTTTCAACAATCTAGTAATCATTAATAGGGCATCAGAATAGACCTGAATGCATGCAAATTATGTGAGATTCTTCTTGATCGCCACCTGGACTACCTGGAGTTCAAACCCAACTTATAAAATTGGGCCTAATTTTATTGAATTATGGGTACATTTTTGAATCAATTAGCTTGAAACGATGGCAGATGTGATAGATTTATTCAGTATGGAGCTAGGTTCGTGATCTCAATTTTGGCAACCTGTTGTTGAATCAAAACATTCTTGATGAATAAAAAAGATTTTTGTCCTCAATCAATCTACTGTTAAGAAAATTATTTGTCAGTTAACCCTTTAGTGCCCGACGGTACTTCTGAGTACCACCAATTTCTACACTTCCTAAGTCTGCATTCCTACTAAACAGAGGCTCTGCGGCCTGACGGTATATTGAAGTACCGTCTTATGAACCAATAGGGGTAGAGCGAACATTTATAACGCACTTTGCAAGTATTCCACGGTCAGTTGTATGTTGTGGTCCCAAGTAGATGGTAGCGATTTCGGTTCATCATTTTATTGTCGTTATTGCAGTTGTTTTATTTTATTTTACTGTTGTTTTATGGCATATAGAGGTGCTGGCATCCATACTAAGTACGTTTATACTATGATAATGTATTTTCAATAATTTTTCATACTAGATAAAACTCATTTTCTCGTAGTACTGAGAAGTACCGTCAGGAAATATGGATGGCAAAAAAATTTGATTGTTGTATACAAAACCATTATCTGCAAATGAGTTACAGGACATTGCAGATGGTATCCTTACTGAAGATTTGCCCCTTGATAATAATTTGTTGACAGATGAAGATGAAAGTGACTACCGAGGATGTGAATCTTGATTTGGAAAATGCTTTTGTAGATTCCATTCCAGTGTGGTCAAGCTGTCTAAGGCGCGGTCCTATTCAGTTTGGCTTTTTCACTGCTGGTTCGAACCACGGTCGGGGCAGAATTTTTCTGGCCGGCTCGGTGCGATAGATTGTTAGTTGCCTAGATACCAATCCTGGTAGGTGGGATATATGTATTGAATACACCAACCGACTTGGTAACAGTGTGCATGGGTTCTTCAGGGTTCTTCTACGCTACCATAAAAAAATCAGTAAGACGCCACCAAAGCGCTTCGGCACCCAAAAACAATTAGCCGACCCTTGCCCGCACAAGGCTCTGCCTTCTGGGTGCACTCGAAAGAGTGTTGATGAAGGGAGAAAGAAATGACAGCAGAAAATTGTTGTGAAATTGATGATGCTTTCAAAGTTCCTCAACCATCCTGTTCATACTTTATTCCATCATCAGACGTCTTCTTGAGTTGATGACGTTAGACATGGAAATCGTGGTGCTCATTGGGTAGTGTTGGGAAATATTCAGAAAATATGCAAAATGTGCAGTTTACGTGCAATACAATTAGGTTGCAATCACAATAAGAATTGCTTTCTGGAATATAACGCGATAGATTAGATGATACAGGTGTCATTCATTTACTCAGTGTTGCATGATATTATTTCAGGTATCAATATCGTTGAAAATATTTGATAGAAAATGAAACAAACATTATTCAAGTCCCTATTAAAATCGCACTGTATATTATAGCCACTATTCCTGACGGTACTCAAAAGTCCATTTTTTTGATTTTTTTCAAAATTGAGAATGAAATTTTGAAAAAATTCAGTAAGCTTTTTGAAGCCTTCAGCAAACGTGAATTCCAAAAAACAATTATATTTTCAAGTTGTTTCAATATCCGGGCACTAAAGGGTTAAGTCCTCAACAGTCAACCGAAGTGACTGGCCGAGATATTTTATAAGCTGTTGACAATTCAGCTGACAGATGAATTTCTCAACAGTAGATTGCAAAACCGGCTGGCTCTCAGTTAGAATGCATGCGCATTCCAGATTTCTGATGCCAACAAACTTTAAATCAGTTTATTTCGTGTATTTTTTCTAGATGCGGAAATTATTCTACAACCTAAACTGCTGTTAATGTTTAGTTGAAAATAGAAAACTATGTGTTAAAGTAGGAGAATTTGTAAGTTCAGAAAAAATATTCAATTATGGAGTTCCACAAGGAACTTTTTTAGGACCCATATTATTCAACATATTCATCAACAATATCTTTCATTTGAAAACAAGTGGACTGATACATAGTTTTGCGGATGATATAGTAATAATTTACAAGTCAAAAACATGGAAATCTCTCGAAGAACTTATTCAGAATGACTTCAATAATGTTGGATATTGGTTTGACCACAATTTGTTAACATTAAATTTTGAAAAATCTAATTAATTTCCTTTCACTTCTTATCGAAATCATTTACCCACTCTTGGCCCAATTGAAATAAAAAATTCATGCATAAAAGAAGTAGATCGGATAAAATATTTAGGAGTCATAGTAGACAGACATTTGAAATGGAACTTCAAAATTGAATATGTCATAAAAAAGTTACGACCGTTATTACCTAAATTCAAATTTTACAGAATATTTTGGATAGAAAACACATGCAAATGATTTATTTTTCTCTAGTCCAATCTCAATTAAATTATGGTATTTTATCATGGGGGGGAGTTGACCAAATATATCTTAAGCCTTTGGAAATATTACAAAAGTGGTTTTTGAAAATCATATTCAATGAAAACCTAAGATATTGTTCTGATAAATTATATTCTGACTGTATAATAATGGATATCAGGCAATTATTCAGTTTCAAGATACTCACTTATATATTTTCTCATAAAAATTGCATTAATTATAGCAAGCATACTCATTATACACGAAATGAAAATGGAATAACTGTAAAAAATAACATATGTAAAGTAGAGTCACAAAAAAAATTTCTATATTCAGCTCCATTCATTTATGATAAATTACCGAATTCCATCAAAATTACCAAATCGAAATACACTTATAAGAAAAAAGTGAACACATGGATTACTGAAACGCCTAGATTATATTTCCAAAATATTATTGAAAGAAAATATCCAATATAGCCTCTGTCATGATTATATTGTATCTATTCATTTTTACACTACTACTTATCTTTGATATTAATGATTTTTGTTTATATTCTCATATTCACTTGATTTATATAAAAATCTAATATAATGTTTCCTCACAAGTGCACAACTTCGTGAGGTTCAATTATTTATTCACATATTGTTATGTTTTTTTGCATTGTTATTGATATTTATTGTGAATAAATTGTTATTATTATTATTATGATATGCGAAACCTATTTCACGTTAATTCTTTGAAAATGATTTTCTAACTGTAGAAAAAAATATAAAATGGAGATGATGTCAAGTTTTGGTAGCATCCAAAATCTTGAATGTGCATGTATCCCATGATTCTGAAACCTCCACTAGAGTGATTTCAGTTTCAAACCATGATATGCCACTTTGAGAGTGTATATGAGGTCCATAATCAACTCTGGTATTTTGGTTATTTATGTTATATATTGAATATTGATATTATATTGATATTATTTTTTCCTTGAGTCTTGGAAAAATATTTTCTGAAGATTGTCATCTGTTTTGATTCAGAAATGACATTCATTTGTTTCAAAAATAAATATTATATTCACTTTCATTCTCTTTTATTTCAAAAAACAAAGAGCAGCGGGTGTGTTTGAAATTTGTTGCAAATCTTTGTTGACAAATTCCCTGGGATTCCTTGAAGTAACAGATGTCTACAAATATCGTACACAGACTTGCATAGTGGAATAGATTAGTATAGAATTTATTCGTGCAGTACATGAATTGTGCTTGCATACATCAAAGGTAATAAATAGTGCTATAAATTAGGATCAATGTTACAAATACAATGTAGTTAATATACAGCAACTCTTGCTACCTCAAGGACAAAGACACGTGAAATACATAAAAATTGTTGAACAAAAATATTTCTATTATTAGACAGACAACAAATTAGTTGATGAGTCGAAATTGAAATATTCTTCGGATGTGTGGAAGGCATTTTGTAAAAGAATATTCCTAATTTTCACTTTAAGTTTATACTCGAGTCAAAAGTCTGGAACAGATTTGGTAACACGTTAAAAATTGTTAAAGATATATATGTATATATATATATATATATATATATATATATATATGTGGTCTCGGTAGTGTAGTGGTAAGCATATCTGCCTATCAAGCAGAAGGCCGGGGTTCGAATCCTCGCCGGGCCACCGTGCTGGGTAATCGCACGTTAAAAGGTAAGGCCTCGTTGATCCACTGCTCGCACAAGTTTCGACTTTTGAGGGTTGACGTTCGTCAGCTGGTTAACGGAACGAACAATTTTAGAACAATATATATATATATATATATATATATATATATATATATATATATATATATATATATATATATATATATATATATATATATATATATATATATATATATATATATATATATATATATATATATATATATATATATATATATGTTGTTCGGGTTGAACCGCGTCTAGAGTTTTGTTCTCGACGTTTCGGCTCCGATTTTGGAGCCATTTTCAAGAGGTAAATGTGACTTCACGTTGAGGTCTCAATCTGCCTACTCCCCAGGTCTCGTCACGAGTTCTTTCTAAGGTTTCAATCTGCCTACTCCTTAGATCGAACTGAGGTATGGAGGGATGTTGGGTGGTATTTATAACAGCGGGTGCTGCTAAAGCACCGTCGTATGTCTTGGTGGGGACTGGGCATCTGGAAATTAGGGGTTTCCATGCAGTTGGAGGTCTCATTCATTGAAAAAATCTCAATTTTATTGTTCGGAGGTGAGATTTGGTCGCCAGTAAAATCGAAAACAAACAAGATTCTGCAACTACAGAGCGCTTCTGGTACCCGAGAAAGCTGTCCTTGCCCGCACAATGCTCTGCTTTCGTAAAATTCATTTCTCTTGCATTGTTCAATGGTTCGTTGGACTACTGAAAAATGGAGCAGTTTTTTTACCTTCCAGAAATGACAAAATTCCATATTGGGTGTCTACAAATAAAGCGATAAATATTTTGAGATCATAGTAGCCGCACCCGTTCTATGTGGCAACGTTGAGTTTTTTGTCCTGTCACTTTTCACTTGTCATTGTCAATAATTGGGTGGAAAAACGGCTCAGCACGTTTTTATTACATATTACATACCACGCCGGGTAATATTTCCTGTTGCCTGTTGATTGAAGCCTAATTGCAGCTGCCCGAAAAATGAACAATATACTGAAAGCTGCCCTTCGATTAAATGGTCTGAGATCATTAATTCGCCCGGTGAAAAATGTATCAGCCGCTATTGGAAATTTGCAAAGCCAAAGTGCAAGAAGCTTGTGGATGAGCAAATCTTTTAGCAACAATAGTGACGATCATTCCTGTAATTGTGGCTGTGGAAACGTACGTTTCTGTCATACCAAGGGTAGGTTAATGTCTTTCAAGTAGTAATAAAGCTCATTTACGAAATTTCAAGGCGAGCATGAACTGGTAGAATTCCTGACAGAGGAAGTGTTAGCAGAAAGAAAAGCCCAAAAAAATAGAACAATTCCAACGGAATTGGATGGATTCAAGGCAAGTTTGGATGGGGCTGAAGTAACTTTAACCAAAAAGACTGATGATGAAAGGTAAGTTATAATGTGAAAGACCAGAGATCATTACAATTTTAAATGAAGAGTTTTGGTTCAGAATCGATTCTTTGCTATATTAATGTACTCGGACCCTTTCAAACAAATCCCAAGTCTTAAAATGGCCCTCTTTCTTTGTTCTAGGTTACCATTAACTAAATAATAGAGATATTGCTTTCACACTTTTCTATTCCTAAAACAATTGGTTAGTTTTCTGATATTGAATTTGCTGAATCTAGTAACTAATTAGGAGGTGTTCATACTTTGGTGAAGATTGACATTGAAATTGAAATAGATTTCCTGCCTCTCTCCTGTAAAAAAGTTTTGTATGCACTCCATGTGACGATAGGAATATGAGATGTCACATGGCATTGGATATTGGATTTCTCAACATTGACCTAATTCTTTGCCCGAATATTTTCAATATTTTCATGCTTGGTTCATAGACCAAACTTTTACTTTCAATTTTTTTTGTACTTTAAGGAAGTTCTCACAATGCTAATCAATGGTAGAATTCATACACGAAACCTTTACTTTAACATTTTGTCTATGAACACCTCCATTTATCAGCGTTGTAAGAACTTTCTCAGAGTAAAAGTAAAATATAAAGTGAAAGAAAAAGTGTGGTCTATGAACCAAGCTTCAGTTTGGTGATATTTTTAATGGTGTCATCATGTTACCTGCTTAGAGTCAGAAATATTACTTATCTTACCATTGAAATGCTGTAGGTTCTGAACAATAGAGATACAAAATATTTAAGGACAACCAATGATAAATGACAAACCAATAATTTTTTTCAGCATTAAAATAAGTTTCAACGTGAATCACACAGTTGATACAGATCCTGATGTGGAACCAAAGTTGAATGAAAATATGGATAAACCAGATATTGGAGAACTGAAATCAAGACCTGCATTCAAGGTAGAGGTATTGAAAGGCAATACCACTGTCAGTTTGCTGTGCTCGTTTATAAATCCCAATGAACAAGAAGAAGGTTACAGTGAGTATAACAATTTTTTTTACTTGAAAAATTGTGTTATTAATTGACATTTTTCAGATGATGTCTTTGGTATTGATGAAATCAGTATATACGATGGAGAGTGGAGTGAAAATACCTATGCTGTATCAGGAGAAGTTCTAGATTCGGTAAGTATATCCTTATCTGAAGGTATGAGATAACGACATATTTGTTTTTCAGTACCTTTATGATCTTCTGTTGAATTACCTGGAGGAAAAAGGAATCTCTAACGAATTCGTAGAAAAATTGTCCGACTACAGCACTTCATATGAACATTCAGCATATATAGGTCTTCTAGAAGGACTGTCGAAGTTTGTTTCAAAAAAATAGATTGTATTGTAGTGTATGATTAAGTCTCAACAGTTTTTTTTAACATCATTGTGGAGGCTTTAATAAAGTTCTCTTGACTTGATTGAAAAAGTTTGTCTTATTTGCATTTTTAGTATTGGTGTCTGGGGAATCTGAATGAGATTTAATAAATTATAGAATTCAACTTTGTAGACTTTTATGTGGCTTTCAAAAGCTGCTTTTGGTGATTATGGAAGCTGTTCGTCAGCACCCCTTTTTTGGTAAATGGTTCCATTGTCCCAGGAAACGTCTATTCTGGCTAGTCTTCCTCAGAAAAAAAGAAAATTTTGAAAAAATCTAGAATCTTCGTGAGTATATATCTTCTTGGATTTATTAAATGCATGGTATTTCGACAAATGAAATTTTCAAACGATAAATGGGGAGGTATATCACATTCAATATCACACATTGAAGAACTAAGTTGCTGCGACATGTATTCATGCAATTCGAAAAACTTGCATGAATACATACACTTTTCTGGAGTTGCAGCGACAAATCGCGTCGTCGAAACAGGGTGTTAGGTACCTATTGAAAATAATACTGCTTATTATTACATTATTTTGTTTTTAAATATGCGAGGTATTTATATACAGGTATTTCATCCATGAAAGTGATGAGTTGTACCACTGAGAGGCTTCAGTGGAGGCATAATGCATAACTTAATGGATAATACATAACTCCAATTAGAGAAAAAAATCTACATCTATTTGATGAACTTGCACTGCTGATTCTTCATTATTTCTTCAGTATGTTGAATAATAATATATTATGCAACGATCATGTAATTACCATTGTACAAAAGTTGCAAACGCTATTGTTTTAAACCCGATAAAGAACTAAATTCTAACAGGCAGACTCGAAAGTAATGAGCTAATTATAACTCACATGATTTTCTAAAACCAAAAAGGAACCTCAGATTATTGCGTGGCAATGAATGAAGAGGAGATTTTTGATTATCAAGATCAACATAATTTGATAACAATAGGATGGATTCACACTCTCCCCACTCAAACTGCATTCCTTTCAAGTGTTGATCTTCATACCCATTATCCTTACCAGTTACTGATACTGGAAGCAATTGCGATAGTATGCTCGCCAAAATGAAACTGGATTTTTCATATTAACTTCTCATGCTTTAAGAACCATTGAAAATTGCCGAAAGAGTGGATTTCATCCATATTCAACTGGACAACCATTATTCGGAGTTGCCGATCACATCCGAATTGAAAATAATGCACCTCCGGAAGTATTGGATCTACGCAAGGCTTAACACATCCACTTTTAAAATTTTATTTATTTATTTTCATTTATAGATAAGATTTCTACTTCTTCTATTTCTTCATTTAACGTCGGCCTATTTCCGCTACCAAGGCCAATCACCCACGCCGGTGAGCACTCTTCCCCCAACCGGAAATTTTGACGAACCCTCTGGTATTCCAACCAGAGGTAGGGATCTTTAACGAGCCCAACATCCATGGACTCGGGACCGACGGCTTTACGTCCCCTCCGAAGGACGGCATACCCTCAATATATCTTGTGTTCATTGATATATTGCCTGCGAGCTATGATATGCTATTCCGCTGCAGCTGTACGGGCTTTCGACACGGTATTTCCCTGCATGGTCACCCATCCAAGTACTAACCGCGCTCGGCGTTGCTTAACTTCAGATATCGAATGACTGCCAGTCAACCTGAAGAGCTGGGCCATGCCCTAGATAAGATTTATTTTTACAATATTTGGAAGAATAAGTGAATAAATGAATCTCGTGTTAAGAACTTTTGACATTAGATATATATCCACTGATCCGGAAGTGGAAGGAATATTTACATTCTTGCTAGTCTCTATAGAGTATAGAGTCAGTCCAATATTGTATTGGAAATGCTATATTTATTCTGAACTGAGTTTTCGATGTAGCCTTCAGCCACAGAATTGGATTTCCAATTGATTGAAAATCTGAATCTTAATGAAAAATCTGTATCATTATGAAACGGATTATGGGCATGTAAAGTTAATTATTTTAGTTCAGGTGTAGAAACATATTAACGAGATTGAAGTGAACTTTTTCAATCAGGAGATGTAATTTTCCGTTATTTGGGTTATGCATTATGCACTAATCGTTCAGTAATCCCGGCTTATGTCGATAAATGATGTTTACTGTGTACCACTGCACAATCAACCTTCATACTCCTGGCCAATAGTTGAAAGCTGATGACCAACTTTTTCAAACTGCAGAACACCTCATAAATCTCCTAATACTCCCTTTGAGTATTTGCAAATTGAAAACGACAGTAAATATGGGTAAAATGGTTTATTACTTTTTTTATAAGAAAAAGTAGAAACATATTAAAACATTGTAATAAATAATGCAAAATAATATAATCTTGAAAGAAATTAGCATATATGTTTTAAACTTAATGGTAGTTTGGATCAGTAAAAAGAAAATTATCACATATTTTCTCTGATTGGCTGCTTATGGGCTGAATAAAGAGTGACGATGCTCCCCAGTGCACTAACCAAAAATATAACGTCAAACCATCGATGATAAAAACTAAATTGCAAGGCACCCAACACTTGAGTTATGATGGCACGGTATTGTACAGGCATATTCATTCGCAACAGTAGAACTGACGATACGAAGTACATCCCCATTATCTGTGCCAGTACCAGAACGATGATATTTGAGCTCTTACTTGATGACATACGATTGAAAAACTGAAAAAAGGTCAGTGAAAAAAACCTAAAAATATATTTCAAAACATACTTTTTTTTAATTAGCCTTTGCCTGATTCCTCAAGCAGGATAAACTACAACCTTGAGGAATATTACAATGAAACTTTGCTGTGATTAAGGATTATTTTTTTATGTTCATACCGACACCTATAGACATTGTTTATAGAGATATAGATAATAAAATTGTTTATAGAGATGTAGATAGTCAACCATATAATAATAATAATAATTTATTCACAATAAATATCAATAACAATGCAAAAAAAACATAATATGTGAATAAATAATTGAACCTCACGAAGTTGAGCACTTGTTGTGAGGAAACATTATATTAGATTTTTATAAGTGAATATGAGAAGATAAACAAAAATCATAAATATCAAAGATAAATAGTAGTGTAAAAATGAATAGATACAATATAATCATGACACAGGCTATATTGGAGATTTTCTTTCAATAATATTTTGGAAATACAGTCTAGGAGTTTCAGTAATCCATGTGTTCACTTTTTTCTTATAAGTGTATTTCGATTTGGTAATTTTGATTGAATTTAGTAATTTATCATAAATGAATGGAGCTAAATATAAAAAAAATTTTGTGACTTTACTTTACATATGTTATTTTTTACAGTTTTTTTCATTTCGTGTATGATGAGTATGCTTACTATAATTAATGCAATTTTTATGAGAATATATAAGTGAGTACCTTGAAACTCAATAATTGCCTAATATCCATTATTTTACAGTCAGAATATAATTTATCAGAAGAATATCTTAGGTTTTTATTAAATATGATTTTCAAAAACCACTTTTGTAATATTTCCAAAGGCTTAAGATATATTTGGTCAACTCCCCCCCATGATAAAATACCATAATTTAATTGAGATTGGACTAGAGAAATATAATTTAAAGGTACTGATACTGCGGGTAGGTGACACTAGTGATTTCGTTCCCTAGGCATGTATTTTCTTTCGTTTTACTTACGGAAGTCGTAGCCTCCATCACATCATTTTCTTGATTACTTATACATATAATGGCGAAAGATGGCAATCAATTCAAAAACAGAAGTCAATTTTTTTGTCGATGTCGTAAATCATTTATGATTTGCGGATTAATTTAATGCCTAAACTTTCATTTCCTCCATAAACTCTTAGCGTCAACTCTATTTTCAATCTTCATTATTTTTTTATCAACTTTCAGTCAAAATGGTTAAGGCTTTCGCGGCCGAGGTTATTAGTATAACTACTTTTCTTTGGGCTTGAAGGCCGTCGTTCTTTGGAATTTCTTCCTAACGTTTCGCTAGCGCGAGTGGCCAGCTTCTTCAGAGGCTTACTCATTACCGATGACTAAACGTTTCGATTTCTTAAGGCGTATTTATATTGATACAGGTAGTCTGGAGTGTTAATTACTTCTGTCGGGTTCGGGGAATAATCATCATTATTAGTTGCTGCACTACCTGCCGTGATTTCATTAGTTAGTTTTGATTTCCTCTGGGATTCCAAATTCTGTTTAGACACAACGCTCTTCTTTTCTGTTGAAATTGTCCGCATGTTTTTGGATCTCTATTGCCTCCCGTACCAGTCGGCTATGGTAACCCTGGTTGGAGGCAATCAATTTGGCATTTTCAAACAGGATCCTGTGGTCACCCTCACTCAGTGCGTGTTCCGCCACCGCCGATTTGTCGGTTTGCCCCAGCCTGCAGTTCCTTTCATGCTCTCTGAGCCTTGTTCCCACAGATCTTTTCGTGGTACCGATGTAAACCTTTCCACAGGTGTGAGCATGCGATAAACCCCTGCTGCTGACAGTGGGTCTCTTTTGTCTTTAGCCGACCTGAGGCTTTGTTGGATCTTCTTGGTCGGCTTGAAAACCGTTTTTATGTTATATTTCCCCAAGAGTTTCCCAATTCTGTCAGTGACCCTCGGGATATATGGCAGATATGCATTTGCAACTACCTCTTCAGTTTCATAACAGGGAGGACTCTCAGGTAGTTGCAAATGCATATCTGCCATATACCCCGAGGGTCACTGACAGAATTGGGAAACTCTTGGGGAAATATAACATAAAAACGGTTTTCAAGCCGACCAAGAAGATCCAATAACAAAGGCTCAGGTCGGCTAAAGACAAAAGACTGTCAGCAGCAAGGGTTTATCGCATACCGTGCACCAGTTGGAAGGTTCACATCGGTACCACGAAAATATCCATGGGAACAAGGCTCAAAGAGCATGAAAGGAACTGCAGGCTGGGGCAAATCGGCGGTGGCGGAACACGTACTGAGTGAGGGTGAAAATGCCAAACTGATTGCCTCCAACCAGGGTTACCATAGCCGACTGGTACGGGAGGCAATAGAGATCCAAAAACATGCGGACAATTTCAACAGAAAAGAAGAGCGTTGAGTCTAAACAGAATTTGGAATCCCATTTTGAGGAAATCAAAAATAACTAATGAAATCACGGCAGGTAATGCAGCAACTAATAATGATGATTATTCCCCGAACCCGACAGAAGTAATTAACACTCCAGACTACCTGCATCAATATAAATACGCCGTAAGAAATCGAAACGTTTAGTCATCGGTAATGAGTAAGCCTCTGAAGAAGCTGGCCACTCGCGCTAGCGAAACGTTAGGAACAAATTCCAAAGAACGACGGCCCTCAAGCCCGAAGAAAAGTAGTTATACTAATAACCTCGGCCGCGAAAGCCTTAACCATTTTGATCTGCGATAGTGACAAAAAATTCCACTTTTCTTCCTGAATTGATTGCCATCTTTTGGTATTATATATAAGTAATCGAGGAAATATGGAATTCAAGTTACGACTATCAGAAAAATGAAAAAAAAGACATGACTTTACAATGAAATCACTAGTGACATGTTTCGGTAAAGCCCATCCTTTCAAATGATATTCCCATATGTTTGGCTAACTATATATCTCTATAAACAATGCTATAGGTTAAATATTATTTTAAACTATAATATCTCGTATCCAAGACAAGGGAACTCACGTTCAAAGCGTGTGTATTTGTTTTGCTTTTTTAGGATACAGCGATTATTTGTTCAACAAACTCTCAAGCCTATATGTTGAATCTTATTATATATTGTTATATTTCATCTACTTGACATGTGTCAAATTGTGTTTCTGGGTATTTGTGCTTCAATTTTTTTTTCATCCTTTTCATTGCTATACATACTAGATATTTCAGCAAACTTTGTCAATAAGAAAGTATTTTTCTTCAAAAAAGTATAATATTCTCTCCTAAATTTAAATATAAAAATTTATTTAAATTAATTATATATATAAATTTATATAAATCAAAATTTATCTTGCTTGAGTATTGTATCACGAAACAAGTGTCGCAGTTTTGTAAACCCATTGTCAGAAAGAATCGTACAGGAAATTGCTAGTCTCGCTTATTTAATTGAATCTTAAGGTTCTTTCAGTTAAAACTCGATGATGAAGACTTCATCAATAATTACAGCAGATATTGAGTAATTTTTTTTCCTCGTAAGAGTCTTGGTTGTAGGAGAATATCGAATTTTTGTGCCTACCTTGGTTAGAGTTATGATGAATCCTCGAATTGAAGTGACAACAATACAGCCTACCAAATAAAATGAGACCTGTTGAGACCAGAAGTTTACATCAAAATTCCAACCCATCCAGTGGATAGCAATTTCGATTCCTCGAGTAACAGGATCTTTCTTTCCAACTCTATCAAAAACAATGTTTACCGTGCACTAAAAAAAATACAACATATTATGGGGTCATACATAGTTTCAAAGATATGAACAAAATAAAAGAAGCATGTATACCTGAAATACTATGTTAGGATTATTGTTCAAAACTGTACTATTGTCAGATTGTTTTCTATATTTGAGAGCTGCATGTATTTGATCCCATAATTAAACATTAGGATTTGTAAATTATTCTTATACCAATTATCTTCATTATTATAATAATATAATTATGAATATGTGCTATACATTGTTGATTGACATGTCTCTTTCTTGAAACAAACTAACTTTTACTTTTACACTGTAAGAAAGTGGCCACAATGGTTATCAATAAGCGACACTTTTAATGTTTCCATTGTGATATCTTGGAGTGAAAGTTTAGTCCATGAACCAGGTATTAGTATTCAACAAATTAGGTTAATTTCCATTTATATAAAAGACTACAAAGGCCCTTGTGAAAATTATTATTCCCTCGAGATTTATAAGAACTTACGATGAAAATTTTCCAAAGGCAGTATCCAGAAAAGATGTATCCCAAAAAGTTAAAGTATATTCCCTTCCATGTTTTGGACCACTCTATTCTTTCCAACATATTACGATTCTCATGCACCTCTAAGAAAAGAGTTCGACTCAGTGCTTCCAGACCTTCTACTTCTAGTCTTAGCTGGGTAATATCTGCAATGCTGCGCAATAGACAAAACAGCAGACAAATGATGTAAAATACTGACTTTCTTGGTTTCTACTTGATACGCTTGTGGACAGAATTCCCCAGAAACCTGACTTCTTCACAGGGTCTTTCACTTTTTCTGAAGATTGCTTTTTGGCTATGGCAATCCTCTTTTTCCTGATCAAAATCATATCCATAGTTTGCATTAATCTCTTTTCTATGCTGATGACATCTGCTTCTGATACTTCCCTGTAATGAAGATCTTGTTTTACTGTTCCTTATCGTGTTTAGTCTAACTTTGTGGATAACTTGTTTACTTATGGACAATTTATCAACCTTTCTATACTTGAATGAATAAAAGCACGTTTTAAACTGATGAATTTTATAGTTATGCACTTCATTTTTATCTATAACCTTGTATCATATATATTGTAGCTATTGTATTCTTGTTACAAATGAAGTTTTGATTGACTGATTTACAGTAGCTCTTAGATGCACGCATATCTCGAATAATTTTTTCTCCATTGATTTAATTAATAATGGAAAGTAACTTCTGTTGAATTTTGTTTATTTGTTAATTTGCTGAAACACAAACCTCATAAAATAAGCCATTGAGGTGTATGGATAATTCACTGCACCAAATCCTGATAATAGAGCCATAACTGTAACACCAATCACTCCAATTCTTGACACCAATTGTTCAATGGATAATACTCCCTGTTTTGGATTCATTATTGGAAAAGGGTCACCTATTTTCCAAAAAATTATCAAAAATAGTATCCAGACAAGTACAGTTAGCTTCATGACATAGTTTGGTTTCACTAAAAGAAAAGAGAGATTCAAACGCTTTTATGATTTAATAAGTAATGATATAAAATGAAAAGAATCTTCGAATATTTAGTTTTTCAGCTAACATTTTATCAAGGTGGGAGTTCTGATAGACAAGTTCATTGCAAATTTGGTCTTGTTTATATTGTTTGGAAACGGAGCATATTCAAGAGGAACTTCAAAGCCCTGAGAATTGAGAAAGATCGACAATTTCAAATATTCAATGATATAATTGTATAACCCATTGAAATCAGGATGTACCTGAACACAGAAAATGACATGCAATTTTGTTCTGGGAATATGAAAAAGTATATTATTGCATTTTATCACATCTGCTGATTTAGTTCAGTTATTAATTAGTAGATGAATATTCTACTGTGCTTTAGAAACATTATTGATTTGATTCTGAAATAGTCAATAAACAATATCAATCGTAAAGCGGTGTGATGCAACTTGAGTGTAGAAACTCCCTCCTTGAGTTCTGTAAAAAAGCAGTGTGACTTATGTATTTATTTTTTATATTCTACAGTGTATCTTACCATATCTTATATTACTAACACAGTAGTATCCAATATAAAATGGATTTAAAACTATCACAACAAACAGCAGCAAGTATAACATGAGATACCAGTAGAAAAATCGGGAACTGAAAAGATTATTTTCAAGTTTTAAAAATATATGTACTGAGTGAATTAAAAAACAACAGCCTTACCTGGACTCTAAAAGTCCTAATATTTCGAAGATGATCAGTTCAAACATAGTACACGATAATGTTAAAGTAATGGAAAAAATCAGCTGGACCATAACGTGCCGCACTTCATAATCTTTGAATAATTGTTTCATGAAAAACAGCC
The DNA here is from genome assembly GCA_032362365.1 of Zygogramma bicolorata. NCBI lineage: Eukaryota > Metazoa > Arthropoda > Insecta > Coleoptera > Chrysomelidae > Zygogramma > Zygogramma bicolorata. The sequence continues at coordinate 4,354,190 of JAVJAQ010001667.1, forward strand.
ATGCCCCAACAAAAAATGTAACCTGAAATACATAACTGAAAATAATAGAAAAAAAAAACAGTAAAATTCTGTAACCTGTGAGACAAGTACGATAATGGTATCGTGTAGAAAACTCATTTTTGTTTTTTCCTTGTCATCACTTCTTTGAAATAGCTTCATTCAATAATGTTTGCATTTTTCTTATATGTTTTGACAGCAGTGCCACACACATTCAAAAAAGTTGGGTTAGGTTAGATTGGTTGACAGCAGCAGTCTGTTTTGGTTTGCCTCGGGACAGTTTGAACAGAGAATAGTCGTCCATTTGCTTACTGAACATTGCCTCGGGTAAATATTCTCCCTCTACAACTGTCTTACTGGTTTCGGACTATTCCAAACAGTAAATACAAAAAACCCGAACAAACCTATATGTTGACGTTTTTTGATTGCGTGTTTGGTGATTGGCCGCCAATATTCGATTTGCATCAATGAAAATAGTAAAATGACTTCAAAAATATGTAGCATCACTAAATTTGTTGTTTATTTCTTGGCCCGCAGAATTCAAAAGCACTTGAATTTTTTAACGTTTCTGTCACTGGATAGACAAGGAGAGAAGCATCGTTTTTGAATTGAATTTATCACAAGTGTGTATAGAAATACATACTACATCCAAATTAAAAAAAAAAGCTTTGCCAATATGGTGCGAAGGGACAAACACGGAACTAAAATCAAATAGCATAACATTTATAGGATATACAAAGAGAGAGTAGTATCACCTACCGTGATAACATTTCATCGTCAATCCAGCAGACTTGTTTTGACCAGTGAAAATTAGTTTTGGAGTTTCGACTCATTGAAAATTTCGTCTTCATTGAGAATAATGTGAATATAATATGAAAAACTTGTAAACTGCGTTGATGTCAGGTACATTCTTCAAACAGATTTTCGAAGAAGATTAAATTTCCAATAGAAAAGTCTCAATCATCAAAACTACTCCTGTACACCTGTATTAACCATTTTAATTCCGTAGTAAGAGTTCCGTTGATTTTTTTAAAATGTGTTCATATTCACTATTTTATTAGTTTATTATTGGATAAAACCTTTTTGCACCTTTTTCTAGTCGTCATTCCGAATCGAATGAGCCCTGCTATAGTCGGGCCGTTCAAAAGATAGAATTCAAGCGCTCGTGAACAGTGAATGTAAGATGCCTAAAACCCTGGTGATTCAACTGATTAGATTTTGTTTAGATTTTTGTGGCGAAAAAAACAATCGACGCTTTTGAAGGTTTCCCCTATTTTTTGGGTAGATGGCGCTATGTTCTCATTTTTCAAATTTGATGACAAGTGTCAAGTTGATTGTCATATTGTAATGTCACTATGAAATTTTGATGTGTACGATGTTTTTATCGTGTTTATTAGTTGATTTCATTGCTTTCAAATATCGAAACGTTGTTACTGGTAACTCATTGTCCACCCACTGACAAGAGCGTGTTGGCGACATCTGTACGTATTGTACGGAAACCTCGAAAAGCTTAATTATCGACCTGAAATCAAGTAATCCAGATTTCGCCACTTTTATCCCACACTTTCACAGGTATAAGTAAACACATCAGGGTTTCTAGGCATCTTAAGTGAATGCCTGCATCTATATATAGCCTACGCGGCGTAGCCACGCCTTCTAAACTGAAATAAATGAAGAACTGTTTACACTGTACTGTACTCATTTGTGCTTTGTATTTACGTGTGTTACGTTAATTAAATAATATGGATGGAAACACTTTCACCCCCAAGAGAAAGATTTAAAAAAAGGCATTCAACTGTAGAGGAAAAAGGTGTACTAATGAACACTTATAAAAAAGCATCCCAAGAGTTTATGGGAGAACAGGAGAATGCAACGTTTTTGTTGAGTGGTGTAAATCGGACTTGTAACATTGGGGAGAGGAACATTCAAAGAGTGCGTGCCGTTCACGTGATCATTCTATCTTTTCACCGGCTATACTATAGATCAGCACGGGGACTCTGATAAATAGAAACGTATATTAGAATCGAAATATGACGTCAAATTGACGTCAAATTCGACATCTCGGCAATGTAAGTATAGGACCGTGATGACGAATTTGACGTCACATTTCGATTCTAATATTAGTTTCTATTTATCAGAGTCCCCGTGCAGGGGTGCTCAAACGGTCGATCGCGCGATCGACTAGTCGATCGCGAGTTCTTTTTCAGTCGATCTTGAGAAGAAATTTCCGATATAGAACTATTCACAGATTTTGTTTAAGAAGATAGGTCACTAGAACAAAATGAAATGAATGAAGTACCAAAATTTATTCGATCCACAATTAGGCCAGAATAACACCCTCACCACTTTCTCTCATCGTAATAAACCCCTGCTAGCAGGAAAAGGCGGCGGTACTTGTCGAAGAAAATCCGCGTTTGGGTCAATTTATTTGTGCGAGTCTGCATTTTCTGATATGAAGATAATTAAGTCAAAATATCGCAATCGACTAACTGACGAACATGATTTGCACTCGGTAATTACGTACCCTCTAATGAAAAGTATGCTGAGGACATGCAGTGTCACGCTTCAATATCCAAAGTCGCCCTTTAGTAAGGTTTAGACACTACAACTCGTTTGTTTTTAAGAACCGATAAACTCACAATTTTGAATGATTTTTTCATTGACATTTTAGAGTAGACCTACACTCAGAGTCGATCGATCGTAGTCTAACAATATTGAGGTAGATCGCCAACAGTTCAAGTTTGAGCACCCCTGACCCCTGCTATAGATCATATATTTTTTGGACCACTATCAAGAGATAAAAGCAAAAAAAGACGTGTATCACAAAAAAATTCAGGAGTCTGATAACAAAACAAAGTGCATGTGGAGTATATATGCAAAGTATTGACAGGAAAAAACAACGTTTCAGGATGTCAAATTGAAGGGAAGCCTGAAGCAATCACAGTTGAATACAATAAATATTTATTGAACATTGTACCCCAAATGATGAGAGATATTCCTGATGTTTCATTTTTCAATAATATTACAGAAACTGATAAGTCGCTATACTTGGAAAAAGTTACACCAAATGATATTTACAATTAGGACATAAAATAAAAAATAAACAAAGTAGTGGTGATGATGAAATACCTACTTCACTAATGAAAGAGAATATGATTTACATAAAAGGAGTTCTAGCTTATATTATGTACAACTTAGTGTATATGAGATCAACAGGGCCATGAAACATGAAGAGTTCCACGGTTCATAACAGGATGGACTCTCAGGTAGTTACAAATGCATATCTGCCATATGTCCCGAAGGTCACTGACAGAATTGGGAAACTCTTGGAAAATATAACATAGAAACGGTTTTCAAGCCGACAAAGAAGATCCAACAAAACCTCAGGTCGGCTAAAGACAAAAGAGACCCACTGTCAGCAGCAGGGGTTTATCGCATACCGTGCACCTGTGGGAAGGTTTACATCGGTACCACGAAAAGATCCATGGGAACAAGGATCAAAGAGCATGAAAGGAACTGCAGGCTGGGGCAAACCGACAAATCGGCAGTGGCGGAACACGCACTGAGTGAGGGTGACCACAGGATTCTGCTTGAAAATGCTAAACTGATTGAGGGTTACCATAGCCGACTGGTACGGGAGGCAATAGAGATCCCAAAACATGCGGACAATTTCAACAGAAAAGAGGAAGCGTTGAGTCTAAACATAATCTGGAATCCCATTCTGAGGAAATCAAGAATCACGAATTAAATCACGGCAGGTAGTGCGGCAACTAATAATGATGATTATTCCCCGAACCCGACAGAAGTAATTACCACCCCAGACTACCTGCATCAATATAAATACACCTTAAGAAATCGAAACGTTCAGTCATCGGAAGTGAGTAAGCCTCCCCACACAACACATGGACATCCAGTGGATATCTGATGGATATCTATTAAGGATATTTTGGACATCCGATGGACGTACAGTTTTTATCCAAAGAATATTCAGTGAACGTCCAATGGACATTCTTAGACCACCAACCTGTACGTCCATAAAATATCCTCATGGACATCCATGAGATATCCATTATGGATATCCATAAGATTTCCTTCATGGATACCCATATGATATCCATCATGGATATCTACAAGATATACTTCATGGACATCCATGAGATATCCATCAAGAACGTCCATAAGATATCGTTCATAATTCTACATAATTATTTGTGCAATTCGTTACAGAGAAACCAACTTTGCTGCACACTTCTTGGACAAAACGGATTAATTGTCAGTAATATATCCTGTGATAAGGCACTCAACGTGACCGTATGTGCAATTCAAAATGTTCTGCTAGATTGGTTTAAGTGTATTTAAAAAATTTAGACAAGCTAAGATAAACTGTAGAGTGGTAGACAAACGATTGAAAAACTCATGTCGTTAATAAGAACTTTTATTTTTTCATTACTTTTCAAACAAAATACTCGATATAGTTTAAATTTGCCAAAAGTTCTCAACAGAAAAGTTATTGATGAATTTAAATAGTTCTCAATTTGAATAACATATGAATATAGTACTCGACAATTCACTTGGTTCCTTCCAAAAGTTCACGTTCACGGTAAATGCTAATGATCACAGTTTACAATTATTAACTAACACACCACTATTTTTCGTTTCTTTATAAACACAATTATTGCACAATGCACACCACAACGCTTCAACTCATTTAAACATTTTTTTTCAAAGCGACCCAACACTCAACGACTCTCAAAATTTCGACATTTGACAGACGCCATAGACGGTTGCACGTCAGGAAACCGAGTCAAGGTGAGTTCACAATGCAGCGCTTTTGCATTTCGCGTCGCGCGTCCCGTCTTCTGAGGTGACGCTATATTCAAATATTATTTAAAAGGATAAAAAGCTAAATATATCTACTTTCTTGCTGGAATGTCCATGTAAATGGCCCAATCACGTTGCCAATTCGTAGGGTGCAACATTAATTATTTATACAATAAATGTACAAAATGGATGTCCATAAGATATCCTTCATGGATATCCATTTTGTACATCGTATGGATATTTTTTACTGGGAATACTATGGATATCCAAAATTGGTCCAAGGCTATTCCGACATGAAATGGACATGAAATGGACGTCCATAGGATATCGTGTGCTGTATGAGTCTGAAGAAGCTGGCCACTCGCGCTAGCGAAACGTTAGGAAGAAATTCCAAAGAACGACGGCCTTCAAGCCGGAAAAGAAGTAGTTATACTAATAACCTCGGCCGTGAAAGTCTTAACCATTTCGTTAATTAGAATGATTAGCAGTAACAAAGTCCATAGCGGACCGGGAAAACAACTAACCCTAGCTTTAGATTTAGTATCATTTTACTTCTCCTGATGATGCTAACCTTGTCAGTTTGGTGTTGGTACTAAAATTTTGAGAAATATTCTTCATCAGAATTGATGGAAGACGTATTCCGTATTTTATCGAATGAGTACTAAGAACTACACAATACAATTGCATCATAAAAAATAACTCTCAACGAAGTTGACACGGGTCAGCTAGTGATATATAATTGAAAAGTAGAACGAACTACACATCTTTTCTACCTCTCAATGAGAGCGATCACATATTCCGCATTCTTCGCTGCTGTAGGTGGGTATCCTCTGGACACGTTACACCATATTTTTCATTATTGCATAAGAATAACATGACACCTGGTCATAAATAGGACGCACTTTATGATACGTCCTGTTCAGTTCTCCGTAGGTGTGATACGTTTTTTCTGATACCAATCTTGATCCGGCATTTAGAAAAACCCATCATAAAAACGGTTTCAGTAGAATAATTAAAGTAGGTTGGTGGCTTTTATTAATCTAATACCTTATAATGGGAAATGTAAGTACACTTTTTTATATCATAAAACTATTCCAGAAAAACCTATCAGAGGAAAGTTTTATCCAGATATTAATTATGATATACTTCATATAGGATGACAATAACAGACATAACCCAAGACGTTATCACAATTTAGTGTAAATATTTATTAAACTGTTTCAACTACATATATTTACTCAATATCTCGAACCAGAAACTGTACATTCAATTTGATTTGAAGCCATTCAAGGAACAATTTAGCATATCTATATATGTTCGAATTTGTTATAATATAGTATAACGGTTCTATAATTATCAGAAAACAAACAATTGTTTCTCAACGGGGAAGAGGTCGTTCACAGTGTTGTACTAAAACATCATATCAGATTGTTTTCGGCCTGAAAAATGAAATTTTTGTCATAGTAGTGATGTACTTTTTGTGCTATTGTATATTCCACACTTTTTATATTCCAGAAACATGCGGAAATCATTTTGAACTGCTGTGGACACCAGAAAACACGGACCAAATTGAACTTATTGTAATTAGGAATAGAATTACTTTCTCATAGCGTTAGTAGGGGTCAAGACTTTGTATTGCCCAAGGATATACCTAAGATGTCTAGAAGGATGGTGCTGGGACTGATGCGATATTGTTTAGAATTTTATGGCGACACTTATCTGTCACTAGTGTCATTTTTACGTATCGTGGTGTGTTTCTCAAATTCATCGCTAGTTGACGCTAATTGGAAGTGCATAGTCAACCGATCGATCGACAAACTATATTCTTCGATTCGAGCAGTTAATAAAATGAGCAAAATCTAGTGCCATACTCAGAAAAAACAAAATCGAATGAAAGGAACACAATTATAGGGAATTTGGCCAGTATTCGGAACAAATAATATATAGGTTGTTGATCAGTCAGCGTCCAAAAGTAAAAGTACAGCCAGCCGTCAGGTCGGCCGTTTATACATTTCCTAGGAAATTTGTAACTCTTTTCGTTGCAAACGCCATCTGAACTGATTTGATGTCAAGGGGTCATGATGCTTATTATCATAGTAGGCATGTGTCGCCAAGTTTACCCCAAACATGCCCAGGTATAACTCGGTACACCATCCTTCTAGACATCTTAGATATACCATACAGGCGCGTATACAGCTCAAGTTTATGGAGAGGGTAATCACTGAGAAAATTATTCGTTTCCACCATTTTATCAAAACACACATGCATATTAGTCTTTTTACAAACTTACCTTTCACAATGACTTGAATTATTAGGAAACTGTGAAAGAAAAACGTCAGATTTGTTTAATCATCATTTTTTTTTCGATAAAAATAAACTTCAGACTTATAATAATAAATTTGAATTTCGGTTTTTCTCAAAAACATAACGATCTATCAATGCATCATGGGTAAGTCCCAGGAATGAATGTGTTATAGTGCTAGACCAAATAACTGATCCTGAGATATTGTCAGACCAGGTCGAAGTCAATAGCATATGCATTTTTTAATGAGAGGCATAATGTTAGAATCGCACTTTTTGAAAGCGGTATCTATCGAAGTGGAAACGCACGAACGTTCTTCCAGAACTGTTGGTGATAATCAGTTTCTCCCGAAATACTAGGCTATATACTCTGGAATATTCTATAATTTTGATAATAATTCTGAATTTAATTACTGGATTCTGCGATCTTACAGGGAGTAAAGGTGAAATAAAATTTTGATTGATTTTTCATTCATTTATTATATTTTTCGATGTCTCTCTGAATTTTTTAATATATATTATAATATGTTATGTGACTGACTGATCATGATCCCTAAATTTTAATAAATATTATAATATGTTATGTGATTGACTGATCATTGAGGGGGTTAATTACCCCCTTTGCCCCCACTTGTCTACGCGCCAGTATCATAGAATTCTATTACATGCAATATTATGAATGTTTGATGAAAATGTTTATTTTTCATCAACAATCACTCCTGAGTCATCAATTTCATCAACTTCATCCAATTGGGAATTGCTGAGGTGGTAATCGTAAGAGAATAAATACATTGTGGTTCCGGGTGAATGTGATGAAACAATAATTGTATTTGTATTTTCGAGAGAAATTAAAAAACCTGAAAATTTGACATTTGACCCCGAATAACTCTTTTAGCACACATGGGATTTTTGGGGACTTTTGAATTTTCATTCTTTATGGTGAACCCTAGGTCTTCACCAAAATTTGGCCCTGTCGGATTTTTTGATGATTAAATTGTATAACTTGACCGGATTATAAGTACAGGAAGAGTTTGTTTAGTCGGCAGTATTCGTAAAATCTACTCAAGCCATTTTTGCAGCAAGCTCTCTCAACTATGCAGAAATTTTCAGGTACAATATAATCTCACAGATATTAAAACAGGACCTGACATCATGGAGATATATAATGAACAGGAGGGAAATTTGCGGTACGCCTGAGGTTGCATTAAAGTGGTGCCCATTTACTGTAATAATCTGTTTTCTGTTTGAACAGTAAGGAACATCCAGTGGATGTGGATTTCCACTGTTCGAAACAGGGAGGACGTTCAGATAGTTGCACATGCATATTTGCATTTGCCATACATCCCGAGGGTCACAGACAGAATTGGAAAACTCCTGGGTAAATACAACATAAAAACTATATTTAAACCCACAGAGAAGATTCAACAGAGCCTCAGATCGGCTAAAGACAAAAGAGATCCTCTGTCTGCAGCAGGGGTTTATCGCATACCATACACCTGTGGGAAGGTATACATCGGTACCACAAAAAGATCCATGGGAACAACGCTAAAGGAACATGAGAGAAACTGCAGACTAGGGCAAACTGACAAGTCGGCTGTGGCGGAACACGCACTTAGTGAGGGTAACCACAGGATTCCGTTTAAAAATGCAAAACTGATTGCACCCAACCAGGGATACCATAGCCGACTGGTACGGGAGGCAATAGAAATCCACAAACACACGGATAATTTCAACAGAAAAGAAGAAGCTGTCAACCTCAACCGAATATGGAATCCCATTTTAAGAAAATCGATAATAACTGCAGGTAGTTCTTCAGATATTAATGATGATTATTCTCCGAACCCAGATGAGGTAAACAAGGTAATCAATATTAATGACAATTCCCCTAATCCGAATGGAATAATTAGCACCGCAAACTTCTTGAATCGGCATGAATACAACTTGCGAAGAAAAAATCTCCAGTCATCGGAGTGAATTTCAAGATGAATGAGCCTCTGAAGAAGCTAGCCACTCGAGCCAGCGAAACGTCAGGAAGAAATTCCAAAAAACGACGGCCTTCAAACCCGAATAAAAGTAGTGATACTGATCCAGTGGATGTCCTTTTCATGTATGTCCATGTGATGATATCCAAAACTGATGGGTGAAGACGGGCAGATATTCCTTCGGGTATCCTTCTTATATTCTCCATATCCACAGGGACAAATGAAGGATTTTTCATAGATATTTATAAATGTCCCCTAATAACCTCGAACGTGAATATAAATAAAAAATTACAACAGACGCTTTGCGTCAGCATCCCTGTTCGTGACGAACAGACTGGTGTTGCGCAAGACAAATAGTGAAGAGGCGATGCCATCCGATGGCGCAGGCTACGTGGAAGATATGCATGGATTATGCCAAGACTCTATCGAGACCAGCAAAATGAGGTTTTCTGAGAGTGACCAAGCACACTTTCCTCAGTTATCTTGATGATTCAGTTCCTCTTCGTTTAGTTCGGGTATTTGGAGAGGTGACGTTTTTCATAAATTGAACAAAAAGCATTCCCACCTTCGCTAGCATCAGTTCTTCGTTCAGTGCGGGTAAATATATTCAATTGGGTCAACCCCTTTTTTATAGTTAGCACATTGCATATGAGAAGTTATTAAGTATTCCGAGTAAAACTACTGAACTTGCCTAATGCTGCCCTTCATTAAAGCGCAAAACATTTCAAAATAGTCGTAGAAGAAGTTAGGTATTCCACTTATATGATGATAACCATCATTAAAAGCTCCTTGAATATTTTACTATTTGTTTATTAATCGAGGAACTTTGGCGTCAGAAACTGTTTGAAAAGTCGATTGATAGTTTCATTCAGAGTCATTGAAGAATATGTACATTCTAGTCTCTAGTCTATTGTCAAGTTGGAAAATGGGCAAATGTGCATCAAGACCAAGGAGGCTAGGAATCTACTGTACTTCCAACTCCAGCTTACTTTCGGTCTCGATCAGAACTCAACGACCAGTTGTATTATATCAATTCGAAGCTATAATCGAATACCTCTTCTTTGGAAAATTCCTATCTGTCGTATTGGGGAATAACTGTACCACCACGTTTTATGGTTGACAGGTCCGCGAATAACTGCTGCTTCTCGAGGTATGGCGTAGGGATTCAGTAACAAGGCATAATTGCGGGTTGACTTTGATCGAATTCGATGACGTTTGGAATACAATACCGTAGGTAAAACACATTTACTTCCACTTTTTTCTTCACTATTAAGCGAAGAGTCTACTTTCAAGAAGATCAAAAATAAGAGATTTCTGCTTTCTGCTTATAGTGTGTATGACATTTACCAAAAATAGTTATTTGTTGTTCATTATAATTTGAATATTATTTAATTTCGAACAATTCTCCAACACTTTTTTGAAGTGAACCACTTTCCGGTGTTGTACCTAGGTAACTACTATGGACCCAATACTCCTGGGACATTTTTCTCGTGCTACTTCTCTACTATGGATTGAATTCAATCATTCTAGTGATTCGTGATTCTGCAGTCAATGAAAAACAAATTCTCGGCCTTCATTTGGTGTTATTTACTCAATCGAGTCATTCAGTTTTTCATTAATTGAAATCTTATAGCAATATTGTGCAAGAAACCCTAATTTAATATCAATCAGAGTAGGCCTTCACTCGTTAATAAACAAAGTAACGTTGTCATAAGCTACTCAACGCTAGAAATGTTCAGTATACTGTTATAAAAAAAAACTGGATTGATCATAAAAAGTATGTAGCGTTTCTGAAACATGGTAATCTGCCGATATTTTCAGATGATGGCTATTGTGTTCAGTACGGTTACGCTGAGTATCTGAGGTCAAGCAACGTTCGTTGTGACCATGATCTGGAAGGCTGACTGGTTTAACTTGGATTTACTCCCGTGCTAGAATTCAAATGTTAAAACGGAAGACATCGCTAATCTTTAGCTTGAACAAGAGCTTCAACTATCTGGTGTTGTATGGCAACGTCAGCTGATTGAGGAAAAAATCTCCGTATTCGGCAAAAACGCGTTGGACATCGGTTCGCACATAATGTTCATTCAAGTGGTCTCGGTAGTGTAGTGGTTAGCGTATCTGCCTATCAAGCGGAAGGCCGGGGTTCGAATCCTTCTCGGGCAACCGTGCTGGGTAATCGCACGTTAAAAGGTAAGGCCTTGTTGATCCATTGCTCGTACAAGTTTCGACTTCTGAGGGTTGAAGTTCGTCAGCTGGTTTACGAAAACGAACAAAAGTAGTGAAATAACCTTTAGATCAAAGAAAAATTAATTCATAATATCTAATCAACATTACTTTTTCATATTCAAGTCGTTTTTACGGGGAATTGAGTCGGATTTGTTCTCAAATGGATATTGAATTTCGAATCAGCACTAAATATGAAAATTATAAAGGAAAAATGGAAAAGAAGTTATCGTTGAATATGGTACAACAACAACAAATCTCACATAAGCTCCCAGGTAGAAGAACGGGACTATCTATAAACTTGTTTATCTACGACTATTATATAATGTTCCCATTATACGTTTGTTTGCCCATTAATCAATGAGTGATTAATCATTGCCGTCAGATGCTTTCTTGATTTAGCTATAATATTATAAACGATATAACCATAACCAAACCCCAAAATGTCAGTGTCAAACGCGTGGATAGTGATTATTGTTCGTGTATTTGTATTGAGGTGAATGAAACTGAAGAATCATTTACTTATGATAAATGAATCAGTTGTAAAAAAGTAGAGAATACTACTCGCAATAATAACTATTATTCTCTAGGAATATTACTCCCCCGCCGCTGACGCGGCTCTGTTCTTAAAATTCTTCGAGAAAAATAGCTATCATTATTGAATCGTGGTATAATCTACTATTATTTACGACTAATATATAATGTACATATTATACTTATAGTTTCTGTAGTGTAATGCCATAAATTATTCCCTTTTTTAAAACAGTAGAAAAAGAAATTGATAATATTTCGAATGAGGTAGTGCTTGAACCCTTATTCCAATTGAAATTCAAGAGTTGAAAGTGACACGTTTGAGAATATCTTCAAAATACAAATCGACAGTTTCAAGGATGTTTTGATTCTGAAACCCAACTATGAGAAATCGTTCTTGTTTCGTTTTCATTAGCCACCCTGTATATCAGTTTGACGTCTTCTAATGATGTCTTATCATCAACTCTCTTTAAATGATTTCCAAGTGAAAGACAAAAAACTACCGAATCTAACCTTATGTTCGTTTTTTTTACTTGCCTTTCAGAATCATCGATGATGTAAAAATATATTATTATGTAATGCTGGTTATTAATAAACGAGTATTAACCAGGATTCGAATAAAGCCAAGGATTGTTTCGTGTGTTTTATGCGAGTATATTAATAACCATTACATGAGAATTACATAAGCCATTTTTTCTACACTCGATAAATTGGACTATAATTATTATATTTTTGTTTGTGTTGCACATAAAAACAGTAATTACTCATTATTTTGTGATGGATAAATATTTTCTCCGTAGTTTTCTGGGTTTCTAACCAACCATAATCTGAAAAATAAGAATTAATATTACTCGTATTTCTTTAAAGAATTTTACAAAATTGTAATTAATGGTATTACCTCGGGTATTACTATATGGATATAGTACAACTCGGAACATTCTACTTATATTGAACGAAATGATTCTAATTGATCCGATTTCTTGAATATAATGAGATTATTTATTGTGCAGTTCGAAAGGTGTTTTCCAAGTGTCACTGATCTGGAAGTGGAAGGAACATTTACATTTATTTCATTATCGCTAGTCTCAATAGAGTTTAATATTACATTGGAAATGCTGATTTTCTTCTGAGCCGAATTTTCAATAACGACTTTCCTCACTGAATTGGATTTTCAATTGATTCAAGATCTGTACCGTTATGAGAAATCTGTATCATAATGGATCTTACTGTGAAACGGAGTAGGGCATATAAGTGTACTATTACAGTATGGGTGTTGAAAAATATAGTTATTATTCATCTTTTATTCTCCAAATCTCAAAATTATATGACTTTTATGACTGGCATTAAACCACAATATACCATAGCCATACGCTAGAGACACTTAAATGTCAATTTGTCAGCTCAGGGTGTATAATGTCATGTTTTGGCGGTAAATTCCAATTTACGGAATACTGAATAGTCATCACAGTATAAAATTTTACATGTTGAGATGAATATTTTGTATACCACAAGGTTTGAAATGAATACGAAATTTCTCAGGTATCTAGAATAATGCCAAACACAATCATTATTTATTTTAATAAATAACAGAATAAAATATTTATGAGTTATAACATCAATAAACTTTATTTTATCCTGTCTTCGTGAACAGATAATGTGAATGTTTGGCATTATTATAGGTACTTGAGGAATTTCATATTAATTTCGAACCTCATTGTATACAAAGTATTAATTTTAACATGCAAAATTACATACTCATTACTATTCGGTATACCGTAACTTAAAGAATCACCGCCAATTCAAGATATTAAACACCACGAGCTGACAAATTGACATTTAAGTGTCTCTTCTGTATTATGGCTAGGGTATAGGGAAGAATATCGACCGATGAGGGTGCTAGTGGTGGTCAAACTATATCCACCATTTTGAAATAGTTTCCTTGTTTACATTTATGAAATAACGCGCTAAACAGTCATCACTTGCCCTCGCTAGACAAGCTTTTGGTGGTTTTATTGCTATATTTTCATTGTACGAAATTTTTCTCGTCAAGGTTAATATAACTGTGTTCATGATGCTTTGAATAGCCGCACAATACTATTCATTGGAGGTGAACATAGATGCATTGTGTTTCAAAATCTAATAATATTTGTTCCAGGCCATTTTTAAGTTTTAGTGTAGTGTTATTGAACCAAAGAGGCTTTATTACATGGATGATGGAATGCGCCATAACTTCGCCTAAAAATAGACAAAAAGACTCACCAGGTAACAAGAAATCATCTCTTTCGAAATGCAAGGAACACACTGAAGCCGATGGTGATTTATGCAGTTTCAGTTTAATTTTCCAAGCCTTGAACCTGTCTATTTTCTCTTTCAATCCACTCTCCGTAATGTTTTCCACCAAAGATGTATTTCTCTTCGGAAACGTGTGGAAAGACAACTTTGGATTTCGGTTCCTAGAGTTGCGGCTACTTGGCACCAAACACTTTATACGGCTCACCGAGCGATCTGCGTCCATGATTGTTTGATATTATTAATCAAAAAAACTACAACTTAAGATGAGATTTCCCAAATAAAAACCAAGGAACTCAATAAATTCAAATACAAAAAATGGAAGCCGTTTGTTTGTCAAATTCATAGCAGTGCGTTATATTTCCGCCAGACGTCGCATAAAATTATGAACTTCCCAATATTGTGAGTTTTTTTTTTCAAAAAATCAATATGGTTACGCTCTACTTCTGCCGGCAGATATTTTGTCCTGCATACAATATCAGAGCCTAGCTAAATTCAGCTGATAATAAACTACCAAACTTTTGTGATTTTGAGTGATCTCAGCACTAATCTCACATAATGATAATTAAAAAAAAAGAATCCCAAGCATTTCCAGCAGAACATTTTAGTAAATGGTATATAATTTTACATATGAATTATATACGTTTTTTGCATGTCGTGGAAAAACCCTGGTACAGAAAAGCCAATAAACATTTCAAGTTTTTAGGCTCCCTCTCAAGGTTGGAATTATTATTTCTTATTCAATCGATGTGCAAATGTGCAATTTTGCACACAAACCGCAATCTATTCTAACATTTTATATCAACGAGATCTGGTTGGGGAATAACTCTTATTCCATACTCAACATTTTGAAAATCGTTTGATGAATGATATCTTGCCTGAAAATGTTCAAACGAAAAAAAAAAATCATTGGCCTGAAAACTCCGAAGGCGTTGAAGGGCTACAGCTGTTGCTGACTGTTCAAACAGCTAATTATTTATAACTTCAAAGTGATGATAGCCTTAATCTATAATTGATAGTTTGAACTATCGAAACCACTGATTGAAGTATACTTACTTAAGTGATTCGAAATACAGAAGAACTGTGAATTTAGAAATAATATTTCAATATATTGTTGATTTCATCTACAATACGATCGGTCTGAACAATTATTTTAGTGATTTATTACAGAATATTCATGCAGTTTAGAGTATTGCAAAATACTATAAAAATTAATGATGCATAATACTCAGAAATCACCTGTATCTTGTAATGGTTGTCAATAACCACATGGAAAATAAGTGTATTACAATAATTATTTCCCGATTACATTTCAATTAACAATTAATACTTCAGTTCGATTGTAATCGAATTAGCGAGAACAAATAGCATGCCAATGATAATAAAAGTGAAAGGAAAAATTCCTCAATGAAATAATTATTACTTTTTACCTGTGTCCCATAACCGAGAGAATCTGTTGGAATGTCTGACAAAAATTTTGATGAGACAAAAAAACTAGCATAGAAAAAACTGTTGAGGATAATAGTCGAATATTGAGGAATATCTGTTAGTGTGGCCACCAAATAAAAAAAAGTAATCATTTTAATTCGACTGTATTCAGTATCGGGTCATTGTGCACTGAACTGGACCAAAATCAGCAGCGGACACACGGATAGGATATAAAAAGCAAGGATAATTATAAGAAATTAGAAAAGGGAGGAGTCAACCAATGTCGTGACGTCACATTTGCCAAGTAATATAATCAAGTGATCTGCAATTGTGGGATCAGTAAAAGAGGTTGTTTTTGTAAATAAATTCGAGAAATTCGAGGTTTTCGTTGCATATCCTCGAATCGTCTAGAGTGGAGTTCGGTGACTGACCAGTGCTAGGATGAAGGAAATAAATGGAATCCATATTGGTGACAACGAACGTACAGAACTGTCTAAGAACGGTAAGCGATTTGTTGCGGTCGCACATCGTTTTTCGAAAATCTCCAGACTAATAACAATGGGGTGGGAGGACTATCTTCCTTGGGTCGATCGCGATAAAACTGTTGAAACGGTGAAATGATGATGATTTTTAAGATCAACGACCATAGCGTAATGATCAAAAGATATATTTCTGATCTTTCATATGGTTTTCGAAACGAGTTTCAGTAGATCACCAACTCTGACCAATGTCCATACATTTTTTACAATGAAGGATCCAGTCATCACTATCATTTCGGTACTCAATTCATGTCCAAGTCACTTTATACTTGAAACTGTTTTCACCAATACTAGGTAATCAACTGTTATCTTAATTCACGTCCACGTCCGCTATGGGAATTTGAATATATCCAAATATCAAACAAAAAATTTCATCTACACTGGGACCTTCACCAATTTTTTTATATCGAAGAGTTGCCACACTACTTCTCGTAATATCATGGGCATCTTATTGAATTTGAAGAACGAGTTGTATTTGGAGAGATTATTTTGTGAACAAATAGAAGGAAGAACAATTTAATTGATCAGTATTTCATTTACATAAGAATGAAAGGAGAATAGGTGAAAATTTTACAAATTTGAAATGTCAAACAACGATATATGCCCTCTATGGTCCAGGAGAGATATGATGCTTACGCAGTGAATATGATAATGCTTGCCGACGATACCAAGAGATGGCGTCACACCTCTCATTGTACAAGGTTGATAATTGAAAATTTCTTATGGAATGAAAATCGCGCCAGAAGGAACATAAAATCATTCGTTGTGTCGTTGTATCAAAATCTTCATACAACGGTTTCTTCTCATACAACAAAAAATGAATTGTATTTAATAAAAACTAATTGTACGCCATCTTCATTTGAGTTAAGAAAACCTTAAATATTTGAATCGGTCGTTCGCTATATCTGTCATAAAGTTGGGGTTATGAGCTATTTACGTGTTTGAGTGTTCATTGAAATGTGTTATATTATTATTATGCTGAAAAAGTGAAAAGTGAATGACTATTAATAATAAGGTAACTCTTCATTCATGATAATTTATATAAATATGAGCCAATTCAATAGAATCGACGCGGTAAACCTTATAGTTTTGACAGTTCAGAGGTAAACAACGTTTTATCGAAAGGACCAGGCAGTTTTATCAGTATAATACCCAATGATTGGCTAGAATAACCATAGAATAACCCGCTACTATTGGTTGAAATGCCAAATACGTCACATTTTCACAAGTGAAAAAAATAATCGGAAAAAATGTATTGAAGCCACATGCTAGCTTGTGAATTGTTGCTCTAATCATTTCCCAATTCATTCGGTTTTCTTGCTAGAGAGATAACTTTTATTGTTCGAAGTGCATTTTTTGTTGAGGAATAGTCTTTGATAATATATATCTCATTCAAGAGAACAATAACTTCTCACCTTTTCATGAAAGAGTTGAAAAAATTTATCTGTAGTAAATTTACGTTCCATTTTCATCTAATAACAAAATAACTCGATCAAAGAAAGTGATAAAATGCATTTCTTATTGATAATACAGAAAAGATAATGATGAGAATAGAACATTATACTAAAGAATGTTCAAATCACAGCTGATATACTTTGGAGCGATTCTTAACGTAATATTTCTTGATAGGTGGAATATCAATATGTCAAGAAGAATTCCATGACTATTTCATAAATGCATGCTTCTATGGAATCTTCTAATATTTCCATGTTATACCGGACATTTTCACTGCCAGTACATACAAAAAAAAGAGTTCAATCAAGTGAGAAAATGGTGGGTTTTTCCATGAACAACCATGTTGATTACGGATATGAAAACAAATACTACTGATAACATGTTTATCAAGTCATTTTGAAGTCGAAATATTTGAGTAATCACCAATTTCGTTGACAGTGAAAATGCACGTTTTTGGTAGATAATTAGGTTGATGACTGCACTAATGACCGCTGAACCAAGTCAATTTAATTTTGAAACATTCAAATGAACATCGTGAGATCAATCAGCATCGAAATAAAATTCTGATTGTACAGAAATCGTCGTGAATAGAATATTATGAATATTTCATAGGGGTCGTTCCAACGAAAACTTGACTTGGTCTGTAAAATAAATAAAAACAACAAGAAAAGAAATCTTTCAGATTAATTGGTTACCATACGATATTGATTTTTGTACATAACCGATATAGTACCTGGATCCATTCCTGTGTTATCAAACGAAATGTTTTGATTCATTGGGACATTTCTGATGAACCTTCGAAATCCTTCCCCTCTCAAATAGACGAAACTTGTCCCCAGGACATTATATTTGCTGCCAATAAAAGTAATGTTAGGAACGTTTCCTAACACACAAGGGAGATATCCAACGTTATCTGAAAATGAAATCAATCATTTCATTGCTGTACGAGATTCACATCTCTGAACTATTACCATAAACTAGAACTAGACCTTGCCACTCATTGAGGCAATTTTTTCGCTTTGCACAACTGCAAGGATATCCGTCTCATGGTCAGTGACATCTCAATGAAATATTTCGAAAGGCTTGAAAGTTCTCCGATAAGACATTTTAGATGTTGATAGTGATTAAAGATTGCACCTATTATTAGGCCATGAATAGTATTTTAGAGCCTTACTTCCGGGTATGAATTGTTTATTATGGTGGATACGCTCTTTTGAAACATCGAATTATCGATTTCAAAATATATTTGTGAACAATTGTGAGCCTATTATCATTATAATAATCGCCAGACACTTTCCATGTGATTTTGTTCGCAATGACCGAGATAACGATATCGTAAAAAAAAGAAATATTCAATATTATTCAAGTGTATTTGGGAAATAGATTTTTTGAAAAATGCTTTTCGAGCAATAATTCCTCGAGGTGTGTGAATAGAAAATATTTCATATATTTTTCCTGGATCAGGGTCATCCATATATAAATTTCCTCATTCTTTAACGGTCTGATTTTTTCAAATATTTTATGGAACCCCATCGACTTACTTTTCTGAAGATTCATCTCAACTACCCTCATAGCTTTTGATTGTACACTCTTGATGAACTATTTTATTCTACCTTCTTTTTCAACATGAAAGGAACGGAAGTTTCAGAAATAAAAATCCGTTGAAAATTCAAAAATAACTTACTTCGAACTATAATAGGGAATACAATTGTCTTTGGACGAAAAATACCCTCTAATTAATAGATCACATGATCCTGTTACGTTTACTAAGAAATAACTTAGGACCCCTCTTTCTTCGAGTCAGTAGGCATATACTATAAGGGTGGAAAATTGGAAAGTATGGGAAAATGTGTCCAGCAAAAAGTTTTTCGGTAAAAAATTGCCATTCCTTATAAGTACTTATTCTAATGTATCCTCTACGGATACGAAATGTCTCATTATCAGGTATTTACAATAAGCTAGTTAACTTTATAGTTATTTGACAGATTGATAGCGTTAATGAACCAACAACCTGTTTCTGGAATGCTCATTAAAATATATTGATATACATATTCATATTTGATAACGGAATAATTTCCTAAGAATTTCAGAAAACCCTCTACTACGTACAACAAAAAGTGATTCATATTGTGATTAAATACTTCCTAAAACTCAATAACCACAGAGATAAAATCTTTTTCAGAAAACCGCAGAAATCAAAGTGAACCCCACCTATAATAACCGTATCCAATGAAACTACACTAAAGCAGCTAATTGATTTTAACCCGACATAAAAACAACATAAAACACGGTTCTTGTAGAGACTTGGTATATTTATGTATCGTAGTTGATGACATCAAGTTGCCTAATGGCCTCCAGAGTTCAATTGATACTTGTGAATTTATGGTGATTGAAAATATATATCTTTCATAAAATAGAGATGAATTCTTAAAGGCATCATTGACCTGTAATCATTACGGAACATTTGGAGAGGATCTTACATAAAAACTGATATAAACATTGAGTATCCACTAAACTCGCAGAAGACTTGAACTACACGAAACGTGATGGATTTAGACCGACAAAAATTTTATGATTAATTGTTATGGCCGAGGTAGAAAAACCTTTCAGAAAACAATCATTACTTTTTTATTGTGTGACATATTCCTTATTGTATTGTAAGTTCTCAACAATTTTTATTTCTATCGGTTGCTGGGAGAATTCCAGTTAGCCTGTTGTGAATTCTTCATGAAGATCAACTCCCCTAAAGTTGAAAGTTGTGCGATGAAATACTAAAGAGGTCTCATCTTACCATCAAAGGGCAGATTTCTGATCTACCCCTTAAAGTTGTTGCGTTAATCAAAATATAACTCAAATTTGCCTATCATAAAAATGCAAGAAATAATATACACATAAAAAAATATTCAGCTTTGTTGATGTTTCGGTAAACGAATATGTTTCCGCTTCCAAATTTTATCGCAAAAATTTCCACAGGGTTCAGTTCTGGCGTCCACTTGGTTTCTGTTTCATATCAATGATTTGCTAGAGAAAACATCTTGTTCAGTACGTAGTTTTGCGGACGATAGTACTCTTCATACTAGTTTCTCTTCCAGAGTTCCTATACCAGGTCGAGAAATAAAAATTCAAAGAAACGTTCACGTCAATAAATTTAACGATTACTTGGTTAAAAAAATAGAAAGGGGTAACATGAACTTGGTGGAATTTGATGCTAGGGAAACCCAGGCATGTCTCTTCTCAAGGAAAGCCGATCTATCATCATCTAGTATTCAGAAGTCAGGAATAACTATTCCTACAAAATCAAGTATCTCGATGCTAGGAATTACGATCAGTGATAATCTCTCATGGGAAAACCATGTGAGATCGATCGCTTTATGTGCTTTCCAGAAACTTGGATATCTATTTCGTGCGAAGAAATACTTCACGTATCGTCAGCTTCTAATGATCTACAAGGCTCAGATACGACCTGTCTTAGAATATAGTTCTCATGTGTGGAGTTCGGCACCAAAACATTCATTGAGGCTTCTCGATTCTATTCAGAGAAAGACTCTCTCACTTCATTGGAACATCGTAGAAGGGTCGGAGACTTGTCTCTCTTCTAGATATTTTGACGGTTGGTGCTCTTCTTAATTGTTATCAATCGTTCTACCCTTGGCAATATCAACACGGATGACTCAACAGAATCTCCCCCCCCCTTTGTTGTGAATTTGAAGAACTGTCGAACCTCTCTTGCCCAGGAATCTTTTTTCAATAGAAAAGCTGAGCTTTGGAACTCTGAATTGAAGTAAATTTTAATTTGTATCTCCTGTCCCTTGATTCACGCGGTGTTTTTTGAACATTATAGGGCTTCCATTTTGTGTGAATCTGCATATAAAAAAATACAATATTTGGAAATAGGGTCGAAGATGTGAAATTCAACAGCATTCTGTCATTTAGCAAATGAACTCATTGAGATGCAAACATCTCTGTAGACAGAATGATGAAAGCACATTCCTTTGATTTTCGTTTCCTGCCATTGTTCTAATTCGCTATCATTCGCTTTTCATTCCATTCTAGTGTGTGATATCCATCGGCAGTGAGAATGTGTTGAACCAGCAATTTGTCTGTTTTTCATGTTCATATTGTGTTCCGTCATTTGCACTTCAAGAGACCTTGACGTTTCACCGACATATTTCTGACCGCACGAACAAGTTCCTTGATAAATACAATTCTTGTATTTTTTGTTGTGTTAGGTGGTTTAGTATGATAGCAAGAGGGAGCACATATTAATTTTGAATTTTTCATCCACCACAAAATGATGACTCTCAAACAGAACACACACACACACACATATGTATATATATATATATATATATATATATATATATATATATATATATATATATATATATATATATACAGTGTGGTCCACTAAGTCTGCAACAAATGGGAAACTTTTTTATTATCGATTTCTCAGAAAATTCTATTCTTGACAAAAGTTGGTGCATGTTCCAAAACTATACCAAGTGTACCTGAAATGGCTTTATGACAATCACCATACAGGATAGGTCAAAAAATATAAATTTCGTTCAAGAGTAAAGTACCCTTATTTCAGAAAATATAGAAATATGTTGAGGAGAAAAGTTGCTTAGAATTAAAAGTTATGTTCAGATACGAAGTCATGGCCTGCTATTCGATTTTTTTTTTTTTTTTGGAAAATTTTGAATTACCACATATTTTTACTATTTTGATTCAATATGTATTTGAAGTAGCTACAATCAAATCGGTTTGGAGTATTTCTTATCAAATTAAAGTGAATTTGTATAATTCACATGAATTTGTATTTTTTTAGGTGACCGTCAACTTCTTGTTTGTTGCAACGATATTTACCAGAACTCTAAAATAACACCACCATTTGCCATTTGCCGAAACGTTGTGACAATTATCCTTCAGAGGATCAAAACCACAGAACACGAAATGAAACCCGAAAAAACAACTCATCATACTTTGTCCGTGAGAAATGAATTCACAGATAAAAAGTATCTTGTTCTCATGGTCAATCTATCGATACATGTCACGTTTCTTCGTAGGATACATTCAATCATATTCAGCAGGTAATTTCAGCTCGACATTTCATACGAATTAAGTAGGCCAATCTACATTTGATTTTTTAGCATGGGTAGTTATTTACGTTGAAACAGTGGATATTTTTCAGTGGAAAACATTGACGCACTGAGTGACGTACAATATGACCCAATTGTTTTAGTTATTGTGTGTCAATTTAAAAAATTGTGAAATGACGTGAATCATGTTCTGAGATCAAGAAACTTTCAAAAAACGGAATACTCTGTGATAAATAGTTGTCGAGACAGAGTTGACAATTTTTTTTATATGCAGATTCACACGAAAGGAAAGCCCTGTAATGTTCAAAGAACTCCGCGTGAATCAAGGGACAGGAGATACGAATTGAGACTCACTTTGAATTTTTGAAGTTTGTAAGCCTCATTAAAAGCCTTTTTCGGCAAGGAGTTCCAAAGCTCAGCTGTTCTATTGAAAAAGAGAGCAAGAGAGGTTCGACAGGTCTTCAAATTCACAACAAAGGGGTGTTAATTCTGTACTCGTCATCCGTGTAGATATTGCCAAGGGTGGAACGACTGATAACAATTCAGAAGAGCATCGACCGTGAAAATATCTATAGAAAAGAGGCAAGTCTCCGATCCTCCTTGTTCCAATGAAGTGTGAATCACCAACAAGATGGATTGCCTTTCTCTGAATAAAGATGAAATTTTCAAAAGACAGGCTACTTCCATAGTTTTGTCTCGTGTCTAATATTCGAATCTTCTGACGAAAAAAATACATGAAACCTCTCGCAAATTAGTTTCCGAGATATGAAGGCTAAAAGAACACCTTGAAGGTGGTGAAAATCACTCGAAAACCTCGGTCGAGAAAAATGCTTTCCATTTATTACGATATAAATAAGAATGCGATGAAGCGGAATACCCTGTGATCAGGCATGTTAAAGGGCTACTCCCACCGTAACGTCTCGTGGCTCATTTCCAAAGCCTCTGAAAAAAAAACAGATGATATACTCCACAATAATAAAGAAAATAGCGCTAACCGGATTTCATTACGACATACTACAATTATTTACCGAGATAGAGAAGGATGAACTTCGAAAATATTCAAGAACTATGCGAAATGCCTACTTGATTTTGTCTCCCAACTCATTCAAAATGTCGAAATATGAAAAGTAGGAGTTTTTGAGTGGTTTTCACCATTTCAAGGTTGATTTTTCAGCCTTCACATATCGGAAACAAGTGATTATACGAGACATTATTTGTTGGTATTTTGATAGCAAATCATTTTGATCTCTATTTTTGTCAAATTCCTGATGTGTTCGGAGATATAGCACGAAAAATGCAACAAATTGTACTTGTAAATAGGAAATGGTGTCACGAATCAAAATTTACATCACATTCAACACTTTTGATAAAAAAAATGTATCATATTTTTCCGAACTCATTCCTCTGGGTTAAAGAAGTATCAGCATTTCGCCAAAGAAAGCTGGGTAGTAATATTGAACACAGACATACATCAACTCAAAGATTTTGGACTAGTGAAACAAGAGTCGATGAAGGTATTCTTGTTTTCTCATTCTTTATCGGAAAATGTGTATGTATAATATGTACACACTTTATTTTTGAGAATTTTTTTGTCACCGATGGCTACTGCTCAAATTTCAGAGCTCAAACTATATAGCTTACTTTTTCAACGACCATTTTATATTTCTTCTTTTGAAGGTGATATTATTGACATTCCAATTGAGTTGTGCAGTATTTATTTTATATTAGTTATAACAAACTAAACCGTAAAACACTGAACGTCATTTAACACAATTCATTTTTATAATTGCCAACTAAATGAGTCAATTCATTTCAATATCAAGTTTCGTGGTTTTACTGGTTTCACAGTTAATGTACCATTGTTTAATGTACACTTTTCTTATATATCTGTGGCTATAACACAAAACTGCTCTATCTTAACTATTTTTGATAGATCAAGGAGGTACTTTGTATGTCTTCAATTTCATTTCCTCATCTGATAACACAAAGACATAATTGTGTTACAGTTGTAGTTATTGTTGCATAATCAATCGGGTCTCCCAGGGAATGTCAAATTTCAATCAATGACAGCTTTATGTACTTATTCGATTGTACCCAAATGGAAATTTTCAATGACATTGAATTTGGAAGTTATTTATTGAATCATTTCGCTATTTTCTGTTATATCCGTTGAAAAAGTATAGTGTATAACTCGCATGGAATGCTAATTTTACCACTAGTATCATACCCGTGGGAAATTGCTATAATTTCTTGGCCGTTGAACAATATACTGTTGTTTGTATTGTAATTATCAAAGGAAAAGAGCTTCTGAAAAAGAAGTTTCTGGAATATAATACTGAAAAGTACGAACGAGTCGGAATTGATCCCCGGTCTCCATTAGAGTGAAAACAAAATTGAGCGTTTAACCAATTGCTGGATTATTAATACTTGCTAAATTACGTGTATGCGAAGTAAACCTAGACAAATCACATTAGGTAAGTCGAAAATGTTTACCATTTATGTCATTCAGTGGCTCTAACGAATATTTAGTTCAGGTCTGTTTCTGAATCCTTAGCTATTATTAATTGTTTTCGAATTATTTTTCATTAAATTCTGAATAATAAAGTTGACAGTTCACAAATTATGACATTACAGAGTGGTTTCTTCCGTAATCAACTATTTCGATCTCTGTAATGACAGCGATGTCTGATTTCATTCCCGACAGGCAGAGCTCGCTAGTGGATTTTGTGGCCGAACACCAGAACTCCGTGAGTTCTATCAGTTCCGTGGGCCGTGGGTCAAACAAACTTGAAGAACCAAAATAAACATGTGCATGTTATTCAGTCTTCTTTTTGTTGGAATTTGAAGATGAATAATGAAAAAGATGGTGCTGAACCGTCAAAGCATTATTATATTGTAACGAAATGTGCTGGCGCCGGCCCTGCAGGCTATGAATGCGAATTGGTTCGACCGTTCCAGGAAAGATCATACCGGCGTGATCGCGGCTCGCCTAGATTATTCGATTGTCTAGATTCGTCTAGATGGTTCTCCACTGTATGGGTCGTATATATAAGCGGAAGCCGTTCACGCGAAAGGCAGAATTGTTAGTTCAGAGAGTTTTAGTAGCGAGCGAGCATTGGAAAGTTATCAGAGCGATTTTAGTGATTGTGTTGTATCGTATTGTGATAGAGAGTTATAAGTTATAATAAAAGTAGTTTAGTGTTGTTTGGTGTTTTAATTGACGAACCCAGAGGAATATCGTAACAGTGGTGTCGGAAGTGGAATTTTTGCTGGTAAATAAAAACAATTTATGGTTAATACGAGAAGTACATCTTACGATACGATGGAGGATATGTTGAAATTTATGCAAAACCAATTTGCGGATTGGGAAAGACGACGACAGGAAGATGAAAAGCGTCGGCTGGAGAAAAAAGAATTGGCTGAAAAGCGACGGCAGGAGGAAAAACAAGAACGAGAAGAATCGCTCAGGAAAATTCTCGAAAATGAAAAGAAAGAACGACAATTAGAACGAGAAAATGAAAAGAAAGAACGGGAAAATGAAAAGAAAGAACGGCAAGAAACACTCCAGAAAATTCTCGATGAACAGAGAAAAGAGCGAGAAGATGAAAAGAAAGAACGAGAAGACGGAATCCAGAAAATTCTCGAAGAACAGAGGAAAGAACGAGAACGTGAAAAAATAGAACGAGAAGAAGCAATCCAGAAAATTCTAGAAGAACAGAAGAAGGTGAGAGAAGAACAAAAGAATGAATTAGTCCTAATAGAAAAACAATGGAAAGCAGACTTCCAGAACGTTCGAGAACATCAAGACAAGTTATTCGAGCATGTTTTACATAAAACAAAAGTAGAAATGGAAGAACTGAAAGGAGAACTAAGAGTAGATCTGGAGGAACTTAAAGTAGACCTAAAGGAAGAACTAAAGGGAGACGTCAAGAAAATAGACGATGACGTCAATAAGAAAGTGGATATAGTGCGAGAGGAGATGAGAGGTCTAGAAAAACAGATAGCTATTCTCAAGAACCGAGATCGCCGAGACAGTGTTGCCACGTCAGGAATTTCCGTGAAACCACCGACTTTCGATGGTCAGTCGTCTTGGTCCATGTACCGTCGACAATTTGAGGCTGCGGCAGAAACTAATGGATGGGGCGACGAAGAAAAAGCTACGGCACTGATCGTAGCTTTGAGAGGGCCAGCTTTGGGTATATTACAAACGATACCCATAGAACAGCAGAAGCAATATCAGGACCTGATTTCTGCACTGGAGTTGAGGTATGGCGATCAACATCGAGAACAGCTGTACCGGGCCCAAATGAAGACTCGCACACAAAAATCAGGTGAGAGTCTGCAAGAATTTGAGGCAGATGTTCGACGCTTAATCCAGCTGGCGTACCCAGATGCACCCGGAGATTTCAAGGAGCAGTTGGCTGTGCAGATATTTATTGACGGACTTAGAGACCCAGAAATCCAAAGAACTCTGCGACTTACAAGTTTCAAAAGGAGTAGCGATGCCTTGGTACGTTCGCTAGAAGTGGAGGCGGCCTTCAACACCTCGAGGCCGAAAGTGCGAGCGGTAACAATTGACGATCCCGAACAAAGATCTGGCGCTACGAGTGGTTCATTTGAGAAATTTCTGGAGGAGATCAAATCGTTGATAACTGAAATGAGCACCCAGAAGAAGAGAACGTGCTACCGATGTGGAAAACCAGGACATCTTATCAAAGACTGTAGGGTGAGAATGCCACCAAGATCTAGCTCACCTGCAAGGGTGCCATCCCGTACGCAATCACCTGTGAGGACAAGGTCATCCAGCGAGTCCTCAAATTGGCGGCAGGAAAACGAGAATTAGCCAGCATATCGGGGCGCATGCTGGCTAGTAATAACAGAGCCCCCAGGGTCATCAATGTTAACAGGCTGAAAAGAACATCTGAGAGCCTTACCATTCCAGGAAAATTGAATAAAATCGACGTTATATGCACCATAGACACCGGTGCTGCAGTTTCCTTGGTACGCAGCGACATTCTTCGGCCTGGAAGCGTGAAGCCAATTTCTTCCAACGTCGTGCTTCGGACAGTCACTGGTGAAAACGCACCTATTCGAGGAGAGGCTGAAATTACATTGGTTCTTGGGCGACTCACCATCACAGATACAGTTTACGTCGCAGATCGACGTTATATGCACCATAGACACCGGTGCTGCAGTTTCCTTGGTACGCAGCGACATTCTTCGGCCTGGAAGCGTGAAGCCAATTTCTTCCAACGTCGTGCTTCGGACAGTCACTGGTGAAAACGCACCTATTCGAGGAGAGGCTGAAATTACATTGGTTCTTGGGCGACTCACCATCACAGATACAGTTTACGTCGCAGATATAGAAGATGAATTCATACTCGGAATGGACTTGATCAGTGACTATGGATTCTCATTCGACAATGAGGAGAAGATTATGAGGTTCGGAGGAGAAGAATTTGTCCTTACAACTCCAGCAGAAAGGACAATGCCTGTGAGACTGCGTTTAATGAAAACTGCGAGAATTCCTGGATTTTCGGAGAAAGTAGTTTGTGCTGCAGTTGAAGAAGACCCTGGGTGCTGCGTTGGAGTAGTCCAGCCATGTGATGAATCCCCCAGCAATTTGGTGCTTGCACGAGCCTTAGTTAAAACGAACAAAACGATTCCTGTGAGAGTTGCCAACGTGTTTCCTAGAGAAATAACTGTTAAGGCAGGCGATGTTATTGGAACATGTGAACCTGTGACTTGGGTAGCGACTTGTAATTCAAATGAACATCAAGAAATGAAGGCAGACTCTGAGAGTGTTATATCAACTCTTGAAAAATCATGTCAACACCTATCAACGGAGGAACTGAAGGCTGCCAAGAAGTTCATCAGGAGTGAAAGTGACATTTTTGATTCGACAACAACAGGAAGAACTAATTTGGTCAAACACAGAATCGATACTGGCCAAGCTCATCCGATTCGGCAACCACCAAGAAGAATTCCATTCGCCAAGCAACAGGAGGTGGAAGAGCTTGTCGACAAGATGATGAAGGACGGTGTGATTGAAGAGTCATCGAGCCCTTGGTCTGCACCTGTTGTGTTGGTTTCCAAGAAGGATGGATCTACGAGATTCTGTGTCGATTACAGGAAATTAAATGATGTCACCAAGAAGGACAGCTACCCTTTACCAAGAATAGATGACACATTAACAACTTTGGCAGGTTCCCGTTGGTTCTCAACATTAGATCTGAAGAGCGGATACTGGCAAGTAGGCATACATGAAGACGACAAGGAGAAGACTGCATTCTCGACTGGAAGTGGACTTTACCAGTTCACTGTTATGCCGTTTGGATTGTGCAATGCTCCAGCAACATTTGAGAGACTAATGGAGCTGGTCCTTCGTGGGCTCACTTGGAAAACTTGTCTTGTATACCTCGACGACGTTCTGGTCATGGGAAAGACATTCGAAGAACATCTGCACAACCTGCAAGAAGTCTTTCAACGATTCAGGGACGCCAACCTCAAACTGAATCTTCAGAAATGTTCATTGTTCCAGAAAGAAGTGGATTTTCTAGGTCACACAGTTTCATCAGACGGTATCCGAACAGACCAAAAGAAGATACAGGCGATAAGAGACTGGCCGAGGCCAAGAGACAAACATGAAGTGAGGAGTTTCCTAGGTCTCTGCACCTACTACCGTCGTTTCGTAGAAGGATTTGCTGATATTGCGGCACCCCTACATAAGTTGACAGAAGATCGAGTCAAATTCGTCTGGTCCAACGAAAGTGAACGAGCATTTGGGAAACTGAAAGTTGCTCTATGTTCCAGCCCCATTTTAAGTTTCCCACGTCAACGAGGCCTGTTTGTTTTGGACACAGATGCCAGTAATAATGGTATTGGAGCCGTACTATCACAAGAGCAAGATGGTCAGGAAAAAGTAATCGAGTTCTACAGCAAGGTACTCACCAAGCCAGAAAGAAATTATTGCGTAACGAGAAAAGAGCTACTGGCAATAATCAAGGCTGTAGACCACTTCCACAAATATCTGTACGGAAGAGAGTTCCTAATCAGAACAGATCATGCAGCTCTGAAGTGGTTACTCGAAATGAAGACTCCTGAAGGACAAGTAGCAAGGTGGATTGAGAAGTTGAACCAGTATCACTTCAGGATAAAACATCGCCCAGGACGATTGCATAACAACGCAGATGCCTTGTCAAGAAGACCTTGTTCGGATACTTGTAAACACTGTGAGCGAATTGAACGTCGAGAAGGAATCAACCAAGTGAGATTGATAGTAGACGACAATTGGACGATAGCAAAAATGCGAGAAGACCAGGAGAATGATCCAAACGTTGCAGAATTTTTGAAATGGAAAGAAAATGGAGCGGAAAGACCCACCTGGAAGGACATCTCGGATCGATCACCAACGTTCAAAGCATTGTGGGCCCAATGGGATTCCTTGATTGTGGAGAATGGCCTTCTGAAGAGGGCTTGGGAGTCAGTCGATGGCAAGAAAGTGAGTTCCCAACTGGTTGTGCCTATGTCGAGAATAGAGGATGTTTTGTTGGAGATTCATGGTGGTAAATCAGGTGGACATCTAGGAGTTAACAAGACCTTGGATAAAATACGGCAAAGGTTCTACTGGGTCCAATGTCGAGAAGATGTCGAGAGATGGTGCCGAAGATGCCCAAAATGCGAAGCAAGCAAAGGTCCTAGTACAAGATCAAGGGGCGAGATGAAACAATACAATGTTGGTGCTCCCTTCGAACGAATCGCCATCGATGTAGCTGGACCGTTCCCGATGACGAATGATGGCAACAAATACATCCTCGTTGCCATGGATTATTTCAGTAAATGGGTTGAAGCTTACGCCTTGCCTAATCAAGAAGCATCCACCGTTGCAAGAACCCTGGTGGACAACATGTTTACAAGGTTTGGAGTGCCAATGGAGCTACATTCCGATCAAGGAAGAAATTTCGAATCGAACTTATTCAGGAAAGTTTGTGAATTGATGGGAATCAGCAAGACCAGAACAACTGCCCTCCACCCACAGTCTGATGGCATGGTAGAGAGGTTCAACAGGACTATGGAAGAACACCTTTCCAAAGTAGTAGAAGAGCATCAAAAAGACTGGGATCGACACCTTCAACTATTCTTGATGGCTTACCGGGCAGCTGTGCACGATTCCACAAAGCTCACCCCATCCAGTATCATCTTCGGAAGAGATCTTCGTTTGCCCTGTGACTTGGTGTTCGGATCCCCAAGCACTGAGGAAAAAGAGGTACAGGATTATGCCGATGAACTGCGAAACAGCCTGATAAGGATTCACGAAATTGCGAGAAGATTGAAGATTACTAGTGACAGGATGAAGGCTCGATACGATCTCAAGGCAAATACTGGTGGATTCAAAGAAGGAGATCGAGTGTGGCTGTACAACCCTCGTCGTAGAAAAGGAATTTCTCCCAAACTAACACCATGCTGGGAAGGACCCTATTCGATAGTCAAGAGAATAAATGACGTGGTGTACAGGATTCAACGTAGCCCCAGAGCAAAAATGAAGGTCGTTCACCTAGAAAGGCTTAAACGTTACAATGGCGATAATGACGTATTTTTTGATCGGGACGATCAAAATTGAGAGGGGGATAATGTAACGAAATGTGCTGGCGCCGGCCCTGCCGGCTATGAATGCGAATTGGTTCGACCGTTCCAGGAAAGATCATACCGGCGTGATCGCGGCTCGCCTAGATTATTCGATTGTCTAGATTCGTCTAGATGGTTCTCCACTGTATGGGTCGTATATATAAGCGGAAGCCGTTCACGCGGAAGGCAGAATTGTTAGTTCAGAGAGTTTTAGTAGCGAGCGAGCATTGGAAAGTTATCAGAGCGATTTTAGTGATTGTGTTGTATCGTATTGTGATAGAGAGTTATAAGTTATAATAAAAGTAGTTTAGTGTTGTTTGGTGTTTTAATTGACGAACCCAGAGGAATATCGTAACAATATGAATTGGTGAATACAAAGTTGATCAGTTTAGTATCGAATCAGTAAAAAAATGCCAAAGATGGCTGACATAAACTCCAATCTATTTTGGCCCATCTGCTTCGAGCTTTCCAGAATACATGCCATTGGTGAAATTCAGATCCTACCCTGTATTGATATGAAATAATAAATAATCATGTCATATGACTGAAACCTTCTATTCATCGCCGTCAGTTGGAATATTTTGGCATAAAGGGCAGACTGACAGTAATGACATTCAACAAAAATAAAATTTTTATTTACGACTAATACATAATCAGGGCTATTCACTAAGCAGAGTTGTTATGGATAGCGACAAAAAATTGTCGTTATGTTCAAGGTCAGTTGCTAAGCGTGAAATTGGTATTCACTTTTCAAGTTAAGTTGCTACTATAATGACCAGTTGCTGTGAGTAGTGGTTCACAGGCAACTGCTTTAGATATCTTGTTAAAGAAAAACAGCTTACCACCGTCATTATGGCAAGTTATTATCAGAGTTGCTACGACGGTTAGCAACTGCGATAACCACTTTACTTAGTGAATAGCCCTGAATGTAAGTAATATACTTATGGTTTCTACAGTATAATGCCATATATTATTCCTTTAGGGAATAATAGTAATAGTCTTTATTTCCTCTTGCTGTCCTATCACAAAATTTCTCGAATTGAATATTACCATGGAAACGATATAAACAAACTCTTAAGTGTCAGTGTCAAACGCGTAGGTAGTGTTTGTGTATTTGTATTGATATGAATGAAACCGAAGGAAAATAAATTAGTCTAAATAAAGTAGAGTATACTACTCGCAATAATGACTATTACTATTGACTCGTGATAATCTACTATTAGGCAACCGTCTGCGAATTTCTCACTTCCCGGACACTTTTTCTACGAGAAAGTAGCTTTTTTTAGTACCTACTTTCCGTGCTAGGCCTTGTCACATCGTTCTTATCATTGTAAAACATTTCAAAGTAATTGAATCACTCTAATATTAGCCTTTATTCGAATATTTTTTTTAATGTAGATACACACGAAAGGAAAGCCCTGTAATGTTCAAAGAACATCGCGTGAATCAAGGGACAGGAGATACGAATTGAGATTTACTTTGAATTTCTGGAATTTGTAAGCCTCAGAAAAAACCTTCTGTTGGCAAGGAGTTCCAAAGCTCAGCTGTTCTGTTGAAAAAAGATCCCTAAGCAAGAGAGGTTCGATAGGTTTCCGAATTCACAAAAGAGGGGTGGAAATTCTGTACTAGTCGAGTCATCCGTGTAGATATTGCCAAGAGTTGAATGATAGATAACAATTCGGAAGAGCATCGACCGTGAAAGTATCGATAGAAGAGAGACGAGTCTCCGAACCTTCTACGATGTTTCAATGAAGTGCGCGAGTCTGTGAGCGAAGAATCACCAACAAAACGAATTTCCTTCCTCTGAATAGAATCGTGAAGCCTCAATGAATGTTTTGGTGCCAAACTCCACATATGAGAACTGTATTCAATGACAGGTCGTATCTGAGCCTTGTAGATCATTAGAAGCTGACAAGAAGTGAAGTATTTCTTCGCACGAAATAGAAATTCAAGTTTCTGGGAAGCACTTTTAGCAATCGATCTCACATGGTTTTTCCATGAGAGATTATCACTGATCGTAATAAATAATAATTAGAATATTTCTGTTAACTATCGTCTGTTCGAATTTCAATTCAATACAAATAAGAATTGAAATGTCAAAATTTTGTTCTACAAACAAACACAGTAAATGTGTCTCATTGATTTTTTATTCCTCACGGTTGCTGAAAAAAACAGTGTTTTTGGACTTGTTACTTGAAATACTAATTTTTCATTAATATTGTTCTTGAATTGTTCTTGAATTGTTCGTTATCGTTAACCAGCTGACGAACGTCAACCCTCAGAAGTCGAAACTTGTGCGAGCAATGGATCAACGAGGCCTTACCTTTTAACGTGCGATTACCCAGCACGGTGGCCCGGCGAGGATATTTCTTCATAATATTTCGTAACTGACATCGGACCTTGAATTATGTCAGCCGCCATTTGGCCAATGTTACTATGGAATTGGTACAAAAGTTATTCACTTTGCATTTATTGATACATTTTTCAATGCTTTGACGTTTAGCCACCATCCCATTCCAATATTTCTCTTCCAAATTCAACAAAATGGAGAATAAGCGATTGTCACGAACAGTTTATTTTAGTTTATTGACTTTTTTGGACCCACAGAAATCTACGATTTGACCTCAAATCCGATTACATGCCATTGCCGCAATAATAATAGTATATTATGCAACGATCGTGTAATGATGGTTATTAATACATGAGCATAAACCGGGATACGAAACGAGTCGAAGGTGAGTTTCGTATGGTTTATGCGAGTGTATTAATAACCATTACATGAGAGTTGCATACGCTATTTTATCTACACCCAATAAATAATGGAGAATTAAAAATATTATATTATTAGGTATTTATATTGAACACAATAATAGTGTGTAATCAATCGTATTTCGTTGAAAAATTCTACAAAATTATTATTGATGGTATAACCACGGAAAATACAACAATGAGAAATGAAAAGGAAAAAAAAAGAAAAAAATTACTGCCGAGGTCAGGAATTGAACCCGGACGATCCTGATCACTGCCCTCGCCATTGACCACTCGGCCATGATAATGTCGAAAATAAAAACATATGTGTTGCATATTTCGAATGAAAAATATAATTCTTTCGATTGTATTTTTTTCTTGTCTAAGACATCTGTGGAGGAGTCGCTGGTATTTCTTCTATATCACTGCTGAAAGACATTTTCATTCGATTATCGAAAATTGACTAAATTCTTCAAAAATTCAGTACCTACTGATTTTGACTTGACAAACGTCAAAATGCAAAGCTTGCACATCATGCTTGATTGAAAAATAATGGGTTTCTATTGGTTGAAAATCTATATCGTAATGGATTTCATAATAAAACGGGTTGTGGGCATATTAGTATATTATGAACGATCGTGTAATGATGGTTATTAATATATGAGCATAAACCGGGATACGAAACGAGCCGAAGGTGAGTTTCGTATGGTTTATGCGAGTGTATTAATAACCATTACATGAGAGTTGCATACGCTATTTTATCTACACCCAATAAATAATGAAGAACTAAAAATATTATAATATTAGGTATTTATATTGAACACAATAATAGTAGGTAGTCAATCGTATTTCTTTGGAGAATTCTACAGAATTATAATCAATGGTATAACCACGGAAAATACAACAATGAGAAGAAAGAAAAAAAAATGAAAAAAAGTCTTTGCCGAGGTCTGGTATTGAACCCGAATACCTACTGATTTTGACTTGACAAACGTCAAAATGCAAAGCTTGCACATCATGCTTGATTGAAAAATAATGGGTTTCTATTGGTTGAAAATCTGTATCGTAATTAAAATCTGTATCGTAATGGATTTCATTATAAAACGGGTGGTGGGCATATAAGTGTATTATTAGAGTACGGGTGTAGATAAAAGTGTATTATTAGAGTACGGGTGTAGATAAAAGTAATTACTACTTTGGCCTAGGCACTACAACAATATCCAAGTTTGTTCGAAAGGAAAAGTAGCATGTGTAATTCGTAGAAAAAGTGTATCGTGTGGCTCGTGCAGTTGGCAGACTACACTCACCGCACCCAGCACCACTTTGTCTTCTGTATAATAAGATACAGATACAGCTATGCTACCGCCACGAAGAATATGCAAACCAAGGAAACATTAAATAACCTTGTCTCATTACTCTCATTCCTTGTTGAAATTCAAACGAGACATTGAAAACAGATCGGCTATATACGCAATAGAATTCAGAGAGCAAGATACTATTCGCCAATATAGTCGATACGAAGGTGACACGTGATTTTGGTTACTGGATACGGTTTCTGCGGAATCTGGTGGAGTTATTAGCTTCTTCAATTATTAGTTGTGTGGGCTCGGCTATTCTTTGTGAAATTCCCAGTGAATGGTATTCATGTTCTTCCACGCAAGGGTAAAGGAAAATGTAAGTGTTCGAATAGTCTGTGGTATTGAGAAAACTTTTTGTACAGATTAATGACCCTAACACCAAACTGTTTCCACTCTTCTGAGAATTTTAACTCTGTTAGCGGAACACACGTCGAGTGCGAGGGTTTTGGTAATTAATCTCTATTAATTGTTTTCATCTACGTTTACGTTAATGGGGTCTATCAAAAATGAAATATATTCGAATTCTGAAAGAATCGCAAAGGAATCAATATATATAGAGTAGGCCAATGAAAGCGAAACAAGGCTGATTTCGCACAGTTGGTGGTTAGAAAAAATACTCGAACCTGTCGATTTTCATTTCAATGGAGAAATATTTCTAGCATATTTTCAAGCTTGTCACCTCCACCCCCTTTGCGGGGTGAGATCCAACTCTCAAATCTTACAAGAGAATAGGGGGCAAGCGATATCTCGTTTGAAAGGTCATCAATTTCTCTTTCCATTGCTGGGTACAAGTTTTAATTTGATGCACAATATTTTGAGAAAAATATTATGAAGAAAATGTTTCAAAAACGAATGTTTTGCCTTTTTTCACTTTCGAGACTGTGCATTGTATATTAGCACGGCGTTTATCACAATTTTCTTGAAGGCCGGTACATGAAACGTTCATTATAATCACATTACCATTACATTTTCACTAAGGAAATGTTGCCGTTCATGTATAAATTACAGTGTGAAATATTTTTCTTTTATTATAATAGTATATTATGCAAAGATCGTGTAATGTTGGTTATTAATACATGAGCATAAACCGGGATTCGAAACGAGCCGAAGGTGAGTTTCGTATGGTTTATGCGAGTGTATTAATAACCATTACATGAGAGTTGCATACGCTATTTTATCTAAACCCAATAAATAATGAAGAACTAAAAATATTATATTAGTAGGTATTCATATTGAACACAATAATAGTAGGTGATAAATCGTATTTATTTGAAAAATTCCACAAAATTATAATTAATGGTATAACTACGGAAAATACAACAATGAGAAATAAAAAAAAAATGAAAAAAATATCTCTTCCGAGGTCAGGATTGAACCCGGACGTTTCTGATCGCTGCCGGCGCCATTGACCACTCGGCCATGAGAGCTCATTAGATTCGGTCGAAAATAATAAAAAACATATGTGTTGCATATGTCAAATGAAAAATTCAATCCTTTCGATTGTATTATTTTCTTGTCTAAGACATATATGGAGGAGTCGCTGGTAATTCTTCTATATCACTGCTATAAGACATTTTCATACGATTATCGAAAATTGACTAAATTCTTCAAAAATTCAATACCTACTGATTTTGACTTGACAGACGTCAAAATGCAAAGCTTGCACATCATGCTTGATTGAAAAATAATGGGTTTCTATTGGTTGAAAATCTGTATCGTAATGAAAATCTGTATCGTAATGGATTTCATTATAAAACGGGTTGTGGGCATATAAGTGTATTATTAGAGTACGGGTGTAGATCAAGATGTTCATATTGACGAACTTATTCTATTAAGGCACCATCCTCCATAATATTGAGAGAGAGATTTATTTGACTACGTCACGTATAGTAGTCATACATTTGTAGCAAGTCCAGACATCATTATAAAATGATTAAACAAAAAATAGATAATATAATTGTAACGTATCAAGTGAAATAAAAAATATAACGATGTGAATATTAATGCTGATATTATAAACAACACAAAAATTAACATCGCATAACCTAAAACCGTCAAATGACAACAATGAATTCAAGTGACAAGTCACTGCACATTGCACATGCGTATTTGATGTTTTCACTATGAATTATAATGCAATGAAAATTAAGGTAAAATTTTCCAACTTCTGAGTACGACTAATGTTATTGTAATGCACTAATGTGTTGCAAGAACGCCGCAACATAAATATGGGTGTTTAACTTTTCTAAACGATAATGTAATTTCAATGAACGTTGTACTGGCCTTAAAAAACTTCGACATAGATGGGGAACTGGCGATAAATCAAAAGACCTTTTGAACAATTTGTTCAGGCCAGTTTCAACTACGTATACGGTAGGTTTATTTGCTGACCACTATTAGAAAACAACTACATTCCTGGTTAATACCATGAAGGACCGAAGGGTGCCAGGGTACGGTCCCTTACAGAATGAATACCCTAATACGCTTATGTTGATACAATTATTGGGAACACACACACTTGTCTACAATTTTGAACTGTTGGTAGGAATCACCTTGCACTGACGAGTGGCCACTAAGCCCGAAACCGCCTTGCAAGTGTCCGTCCCTATAACTGAAAATGAATTCTGGCACTTGTATTACCGGAAACATATCTGAAATTTCTTGTTTGCAGAACCCTGCTCTGGCACCAGTCATATATACTTCAACGCGTTTCGTAGAGTTATCCAGAAAACTAGTTATTTTTCGACAGATGCCAGCCCACATACCTGCTGGGTAGGTAGTCCAAAAATATTCTAATTATCGCCACATACCATGCTAGATTCACTTTTCGTTTCATTAGCCACTCTGTATGTGGAGGAACTTTGGTCGCAGATCTAAGAGAACATCAAAAAAGAATAATAGTTAAATAAGGCGCTCTAGATAATGACTGATGATCACACTAGGTTCACAGTACAAAAGTTGTTGAACCAACTGATATTCCATTGTCTAGAAATTATTGAAAATGATTCATTTCATTGTATTTTATTGTCTTCGTCAGTTGTGTAGGTATAAATCTACTCTATGTGGTTGTCAACGGGGTTTACTGATGCTTACATATAAATGCATTTGCTTTACATGAATACACCCAGACTACCTTTGTTCAATATTGCCGGTTTGCTGCAATATGCTCACTGCATGGTTTTGCAAATGATTTTACTCTTCATGCCAATTACTCTTCCAGAGCTCCTATATATGCACGTTGTAAATAAGGACTTGAAAAACTAAAGTATCAGAATGAGGATATGATAGATTAGTAGAATAAAATGGTGTGAATACCAGTCATGTCTCCTCTCAAAGAAAGCCGGTCCGTATAACGTAGTATTTTGACGTAAGGAGTGACAGTTCGCGTGAAATCGAGGCTAGGAGTTACGATGAGTAAAACCAAGTTTCAATTGATAAAAATGCCAAAAAATATTTCACATCCTGCCTTAGGCAATAATCCGACCATATATGAAGTTCGGCACATATACAGCATATACGTCAGAACTATTGAATTGAATTCAGAAGAAAAAATTCGTCTTCTCTCTCCTTTGGGCACAGTATGATCTTTGAACATAATAGTAGTGTTTTTCCTTTCATTCAACCTGAAGCTAAAAAAATTATAACAAGAAACTTGTAATGCATAAAACGTCAAAGTCAGACCCATTTATGTTCTTCCAAATTCATTCAGCAATCCGGAAAAAACATTTTTTTTGAATTGTATCTTTATTTGCCCATGACAATTTCGTTTCAACTATTACCTTTTCCCTTTCGGGAAAGATACTCTTCTCAGCTATAGCGTCGATAAATGTTTTGAAATTGTAATTGGCAACGATTCTTTCCAAAATATCATTGTTGTTGTTGAATGTTTTTCATTTATCTCTTCGAATATTGCTCAACTTTCAATGTTGCAATAAATGAATAGTTGATTTCATTATTCTACAATTTTTCCATGGTACATTTCCATGTATCCTGCGAAGTTTGCTCACTCACCTAGGTCATACATTTAGTTATAATTGTTATATTTGTTATAATTGTGAATTGAATTAATTTAACGCTTTCAATTTATTTTGAATTGGAAGCCAAGTTTTTTTTCTGTGAATTGTGAATTGTTATACGTTTTTTGGAAAACTCAATGATCGAGCTCTCCAACAATCAGCATTCATCCAAAAATGTAGCTCGTACTTGTTGAAAACAGAGTGGTAACAGTTTTGAAAATACATCGCCTTGTAAAAGGAAATCATAATCCTAAGACCTTTCACGTTGGTTTTTCTGTTGTAAATTAACAAAGTTTCAATAAATTCTATGTAAATTAGTATCACTTCTCGATATATAGAACTTGTAGATCAAGTTTTGCGTGTAAGTATATGACGTTCAATGTTCTAGCTGGTATGTGATGTAATGCTGCTACACAAAAACACATTACCCATTTGTTAACGTGACCTCAGATAATCTAATTAAAACATATTCCACGTCATTCAGTTTGGAGTTATGGAAACAATCACTGTTGTTAAGCTCGAAATAAATCTGATATGCCCTCTTATACAGAACGAGATTTCGAGGCAGAGAAATAAATGAACATTTGCGAAAAAAAGAGGTCATGGTTTAGATATTTAACTATATGAACAAAAATTATGCAAAAAAAAATGTTTGGAGTTATCAGATGATCGCACTATCCGGTATTTTCAATGTGATTATTTACTCAATGTTAATTATTTTGTCTTCATCAAGGCTGCATGTAAAACATATCTTCAACTTCAAGTTTGTTGGTGAAAAGGAAGGAAGGCATCTATTGGTCTTGAAAATATGAACTGGTCTCGAAAATATGGATATTTTTTCCTCTTTCTAAACTCTTTTGGGAAAAGTAAATAAGGTGAAAATCTTGATATTAGGTGAATATTGAAAGAATTAACTAGAGTACAAAATGTTTAGAGAATTCGGAAAGGTTTGAAGCGATTACTCATAGTGGAAATAAAAATGTTGCCACTGTGAAGAAGTGAAAAAAAGACTGCAAATAATAATAATACAACGAATAACCAATAAAATTGTTCTTTATGAGATTCTGTGTAAGATGGACTTGGATATCTAATATTCCTTGTCAAAAGTTAATTTATTTTTTTTAAATCATCCTTCGAACAATCTGTTCAGGCCAGTCTCAAATCACCTACACAGTAGGTTTCGGCTGGCACCTGTCAGAAAACAACTACTCCCCTGGCTAATACCACGAAGGGCATTGAATTATATCCGACCAGGTGCCAGTGCAGGTTTCTTCACAGAAGTAAATCCTGCATTTGCTTTCGTCGATACAAATGAAGAAATTGATTTTCAATTATAGGGACGGACACACTTGCAGACCGGTTTCGGGCTATTTGGCCACTCGTCAGTGCAAGGCAGTGCCATCATCAACATAAAGTCGATGATTTCCCATAATTAAAAATCAAACTCCTACACGAGTATCAAGCCCCGGCCAAAGCTGATGCGAACAACGAAGTTATTACGCCATCTACCAATGGACGAGGTATTCCAAAAGCAAACCGAATTTGCCCATTCCTCCTGCGAGGAAAATGTAAAAACACTTGACATAGTCAGTGGGCATACTTGAAGACTGGCGTTAAATCAAATCATCCTTCGAACAATCTGTTCAGGCCAGTCTCAAATCACCTACACAGTAGGTTTCGGCTGGCACCTGTCAGAAAACAACTACTCCCCTGGCTAATACCACGAAGGGCATTGAATTATATCCGACCAGGTGCCAGTGCAGGTTTCTTCACAGAAGTAAATCCTGCATTTGCTTTCGTCGATACAAATGAAGAAATTGATTTTCAATTATAGGGACGGACACACTTGCAGACCGGTTTCGGGCTATTTGGCCACTCGTCAGTGCAAGGCAGTGCCATCATCAACATAAAGTCGATGATTTCCCATAATTAAAAATCAAACTCCTACACGAGTATCAAGCCCCGGCCAAAGCTGATGCGAACAACGAAGTTATTACGCCATCTACCAATGGACGAGGTATTCCAAAAGCAAACCGAATTTGCCCATTCCTCCTGCGAGGAAAATGTAAAAACACTTGACATAGTCAGTGGGCATACTTGAAGACTGGCGTTAAATCAAATCATCCTTCGAACAATCTGTTCAGGCCAGTCTCAAATCACCTACACAGTAGGTTTCGGCTGGCACCTGTCAGAAAACAACTACTCCCCTGGCTAATACCACGAAGGGCATTGAATTATATCCGACCAGGTGCCAGTGCCTATAATTGAAAATCAATTTCTTCATTTGTATCGACGAAAGCAAATGCAGGATTTACTTCTGTGAAGAAACCTGCACTGGCACCTGGTCGGATATAATTCAATGCCCTTCGTGGTATTAGCCAGGGGAGTAGTTGTTTTCTGACAGGTGCCAGCCGAAACCTACTGTGTAGGTGATTTGAGACTGGCCTGAACAGATTGTTCGAAGGATGATTTGATTTAACGCCAGTCTTCAAGTATGCCCACTGACTATGTCAAGTGTTTTTACATTTTCCTCGCAGGAGGAATGGGCAAATTCGGTTTGCTTTTGGAATACCTCGTCCATTGGTAGATGGCGTAATAACTTCGTTGTTCGCATCAGCTTTGGCCGGGGCTTGATACTCGTGTAGGAGTTTGATTTTTAATTATGGGAAATCATCGACTTTATGTTGATGATGGCACTGCCTTGCACTGACGAGTGGCCAAATAGCCCGAAACCGGTCTGCAAGTGTGTCCGTCCCTATAATTGAAAATCAATTTCTTCATTTGTATCGACGAAAGCAAATGCAGGATTTACTTCTGTGAAGAAACCTGCACTGGCACCTGGTCGGATATAATTCAATGCCCTTCGTGGTATTAGCCAGGGGAGTAGTTGTTTTCTGACAGGTGCCAGCCGAAACCTACTGTGTAGGTGATTTGAGACTGGCCTGAACAGATTGTTCGAAGGATGATTTGATTTAACGCCAGTCTTCAAGTATGCCCACTGACTATGTCAAGTGTTTTTATTTTTTTTAGTTTTATAGCTGGGGAATGATCTCATCACAGTATTTATATAGTTCTGAGAACTCCATGAGACACATAGAAATTGGAATGATTCAATTTTTTAACGTTACTGTAAAGCTTATGCATAACAATTGGCGCTGATATTTTCACCATCTTCCTGAACAATTAAATGAAATCGTTATAATATCCTACCTTTCATTTCAACATCTTCCGATGCAAGAACCAAAAATTGAAATATTGGTGGAGTCTAGATGAAAAAGGAATACATAAAAATCCATGCAGTAGAACTCCAGTACATCTTCCTAGGAGAAATTCCCTATTTCCGGGCTCCATACATTTTTCAACTATTCCAAATAACGCTATAATTTGTAAATCGAAAAACAAAAATTTTCAGACTAAATAAGCATTCGTCTTACTCTGGAATTGTGAGACTAATTTCAATAATATTGTCTGTATGTTTCTGGGGTAAGGGGATAGAATTCATTTCTGGGTTTTATCTCATCCGAAAATAAAAGAGATTTCGATTCTTATATCATCCGTTTTCAGGACAAATTGCTGTATGTGCCACGCTATATGAATGCAATATTTTGGATGGGTGAAATTGAGTAATGCTGTTACGTTTCGTATTATATAAAGAATTGAGAAGTTGAAAAAATATATACGAAAAACGTAATATACTTCTTTTGGTTTTGAAACCAAATCTGCTCTCTTTCTCATGCCTTTTATCAGTGTTTATTTAGGACTCATACATAATGTAAGTATTATGCTTATGGTTTCTGGAGTACAATGCCATATATTATTCTCCCAGGGAATAATGGCGAGGGATTAATAGTAATAGTCATTATTCCCTCTTGTAGTCCTATCACAAAATTTCTCGAGATGAATATTACCATGAAAACGATATAAACAAACTCCAAAGTGTCAGTGTCAAAACCGTCGGTAGTGTTTGTGTATTTGTATTGAGATGAATGAAACTGAAGATCCATTTATTTGTGATGAATAAATTAGTTGTAAATAAAGTAGAGCATAATACTCGCAATAATGACTATTATTCTCAGAGTATTACTCGATACTCGATATTAAGTTCTTCGATATATTTTTTAGCGTTCAAAAAACTTTATTGTTCGATTTTCACTAAACAGTTTACGAAACATGCCTGAAGAATGTATTGTAAAGGGAAGCACATATAGCAGTTTTGTAATACTGGCCAGTGAAATTCACATGTATTTTTTAATTAGGTTATCATGGATTTTCGTTAAGTATAGACAAATTCCATTAGTTATTTCTTTTATTCAATATCTAGATTCATGAAAATTACTATATATTATTATTATATTATTATATATATATATATATATATATATATATATATATATATATATATATATAAATATATATATATATATATATATATATATATATATATATCGAGGGCGAGTATATCAATTCGCCCAAAAAACAGATCATATAAGAATTTAAATCCTTTATTATTCTCAGTAGAGAATACCTCATTTTTTGTACCTAGCTTTGAGGAATTGAAAAGAAAATAGGAATTGTGATTTCTTGAACTAATCCAATCTTGTACTTTGAAAAAGAAGTAATTCAAACAACGGCAGAATAGCATAACTTCGATTACGAAGGTCGATTTTCACGAT
Source organism: Zygogramma bicolorata (assembly GCA_032362365.1). Classification (NCBI taxonomy): domain Eukaryota; kingdom Metazoa; phylum Arthropoda; class Insecta; order Coleoptera; family Chrysomelidae; genus Zygogramma; species Zygogramma bicolorata. The sequence goes on from JAVJAQ010001667.1 coordinate 4,398,278, forward strand.
ATAAGCCTATACCATGTCGCAATCAAATATTTGGTGGGGGCGCCAGTTTCATTCATTCCCAAAAAGCATTACACACCACAAAGTGTATAATTGTCGCCTCGAAAACATAAAATAACACAAAGAGAAAAACAAAGTTGTCAGGATCGAGTTCTTATCGCGATAAACCGGCCTAATTCTATCACACCACCAATTACAACACTATCATTTGTTTGTAGAATAGAACCTTATCAAGAGTTCAATGAAATAACCACTGGATACATTATCCTATAAAAGACTGCTCCGCTCCTAAAGACGAACAAAACCGCATCATACGATGACGTGCATGGTTTGATAAAACCACAAAGACTCGTTAATTACAGGTCATTTCGTGCGTCTTCTGCTGAAAATACTAGAGGAAATCCCTGTGATGGTCCGACCGAAAATTCCGCTCTTCCATTTGTATCTCTGAATTGCTCGCGATATATAGTCAACATTCTCTGGCTTGTGCACCAGTCGGCGTTGGTACGAGCGAGAGTGTTGACAGTTTCTTCTGGGAGCGATAGCGCACGCGAAACAAGTGAAAGTAGTATTGAAAATATTATGGCCACCACGAACGGAGATCACTGCGCGAATAATATCAAAGCGAAAAAGGCACGTCCCGTGTTGTCCAGAACTTGGTCGGAGAATTACGAGATCACCGATGTCGAAGTGCCCGGCACTCCGAAAACTCCTAGAACTTCCACAACTCCAGGTAAATTGACCGATAATTGTTGAGACAGCTAGCGGTCGCATTGAACAGATCGCAGTGGACTGTTTTGATTTCGATGTGCATTTGTCGAATTGGAAATCAACGCTTGTAGTTTTGTTCACACATATTCGATTGAATTTTTTGTTTGAAATAACGATCTTGGGTGGTGTTCAGCTGAATGTAAGAACGGGATATTTTGAATTAGATTTTCACAGGGTATTTGGGGATTAACTCATTCAAAATGTTTTGCTTGGGCATGCTTTGCTGGCAACATTGTTTATTCAAACTACAAGTATTCACGATATTACATGATACTTATTATAATTATTAAACATATTTCATTTTAGAAACATACCATTATTTCGGTAGCTTGATGGAGGAGAAATTTTGAGAAATATACTTGATTTCTAACGTCCTTAATATAGCAACTTTCAAACTACAAAGTGATGAAGATTTTAGTTTTTTTTGTGCTAACTGTGCTATGATCCTAGATGTATTTGAGAAACCTAGTACGCATCTCCTATTCTCTTCTTTATTTTATCGTTTAGGAAGTATTCTTATTGCCTGATACTAGCATGTTATTGAGAAAAACCCTTCATATGTCATTCAAAATACTTTCACTTCATTTTCCGACTCGTTTTCATCCCGCGATTTCTTGAAACTAAGAGAAAAATCGTCCTTATATGTTTTATACCTGGAGGTAACTAACTACAGGTGAAAAAAAATGTCTTGATATCGTTAATTACTTGAGAGTTATGAAAAAATAGTTCCTATTCCAACAATAGTCTTGCTGCGAATAAGATATTTCTACTATTTATTATTTGTTTTGAAAGACATCGTATTCTCCTCCAGCTAACAGCTGAACAAAGAGATTTTAATTTATGACTGAACGTTCTAAACACGTTCTATCATTTTTATTGACTCTAGGAAATGGGAAAGGACTTCACATGATCGTATCTGCTACTGATTCAAAATCCTATTTGAGAATTTTTTTATTGTCATATTACAATTTGAAAAACTATCCGTTCGTTCTTGGTTTAAAAAAACCTTAATGAGTAAGTATGATGGAAAAATTCAACCATAATTTGTAACATTTTGAAGGAGAAAACAATTAGGACTGATTATTTATGACAAGATTTCTGATACATAATTTATAAAATTATCGGAATATCCTAACAGGATACTCTAACAAAATGTAAATCTGACGGTAAAACGTACCCTTAATAAAAAAATATTGAATATCTACTATTATCGTGAATCCATGATTCTGTACTGAATAACTTTCTTACAGGTCATGAAAAGTGCACTTTCCATCACGATTTAGAGTTGGACCACAGACCCCCAACCAGAGAAGACATGCTTCCTGAAATGTCGAGATCTTACAAACTGTTACTTGCCTCTCTCGGGGAGAATCCTGAAAGACAGGGCTTGCTCAAAACTCCAGAACGAGCTGCCAAAGCCATGCTGTTTTTCACAAAAGGATATGACCAAAGTCTTGAAGGTAAGATAGCAATACGTTCAAGGAAAAATATTGGTTCTGTGAAAAGTATCGAATATTTTAATCTGTGATGGTTGAAAATACATTTTGATGTGGCATGTACTAGCATTCATTCGTGATTGAATAGTAAGAATTTTTTTTTCAGTCAAGATTACTAAACACTTGAACGGAATAGATGTACCCTCGACATACCCATGAGGTGACCATTTTCTATAGAAAATTTTAAATGTATTTGGTTTTCCTGATGTTGACTATATCATTCCAATATTCTTTTTCCTCATCAGGTTTCCTATCTGAATGTTTGAGATGCTGGTGAAAATCTCTGGCATTATTAACTTCGGAAAGTTTATAGAATATTCACAGAGAACTGTTATGTTCCTTTATGTGCATTCGAATACATTATACAATTGACATTCACAATGGAGACATTTACAGTTCAGGAACTTTTTTGGTGTAGTCTAAGTTACTGCTGAGTAACCCTCAACACACAATGAGTCAATCTGAGTTTTATGATATATATATTCGACAATTGAAGTTACAGATAGATATCAGTATTTTTCACGATTTCTATCATTATCCAGAGATATAGAGACAAAGTAGGTTTTGTCTTGGGCCATTAGCAGCTCTTTATTTCCTATTATTGGATGAAATATACTGTGTCAATGTATAAAATTGTGCGATCTGTATGATAGCATTCTCACCCATATACATAATAATTTTTCAACTGGTAACACTAAAATATCAACATCATTTATATATTCAGATTTTCATTTCCAATGAGGAAACAATTCACCGTGTGTTACCAACTGTGATAAAGTGAAAACTATTTGTTCTCTGATGAGCAATACATTCACAATGCAGAAAAATATAAAAAGATCACTGTTCGGAAGATAATTTCCTACATTTGAATTGATGGAAGAATATAACCTTCCTGACATTTGAGAATCGTCAGGCAGATGCCAACATATAAATATGCTCCCAAAGTAAAAATTACTTCGATATGATTTGTCGAATAATATTTTTCAGTTTCCAACTCATTTTTTTTCATAATCGGGTCCATCCTGATGGCCTATTGATTCTTGAATATCACAAGATTATTGAAAAATATTCGAGAAGGAACATAAAAAAAATTAATAGTCTATATATATTTTTCGAAACATCATCGGAAAATGAATATTATATAACGTGCAGAAAAATCAGTACCTACAAGATATTTCAGGAATATCGATGGTGCATCATAATATTCTTCTATAACAGTTGTCGATTATTTTCAATAACCAATATTCAGTATTGAAAGATATTCAAGATTCACCAGAATAGAAATGATTGTATTACTTTTTGCTTTATTCTATTTTTCTTATATAAACGGGTACAATCAGGTCTAATCTGGTGACCTAGTGATTTTTGAATATCACTAGATTATTGAAGAATATTCAAGAAGGCACATTAAAAAATGTATTAGTCAATATTTTTCGACACTTTTTCGTAAATTGAATATAATATTATGTAGAAAAACCAGTACCTACAAGATATTTCAGAAATATCTTCTATAACAGTCGATTATTTTCAATAACTAATATTGCAAATTGTTCAAGATTCACCAGAATAGACCTGATTGTTATTTTACTTTTTGCTATATTCTATTTTGATTTTTACTTTATTTCACTTTCTTCATAAACCCGTCTTTAATTTGCTTGAGCTCTGTCAAGAATTGTTTGTTGTTACTTGCGTTACTTCCTTTTAATCACCAATAATTTCTTCATAACTTGGAATTTATCACAATTGCCTTTTAATCATTCTGAAAATTATAAACCGATTAATTTCGAATCAATTTGCGGTGATTAACGATACGGTTGAAACGTTCCCATTCAGTGAACGCTGGTTGTCATTGTGATTTTCCCCGGTGAATGGATATGGAACGATGTCAGATGAAAAGATAAAGGAAGACAATGACGACCCCGGCAATGATTGTCTTGAAACGATGGCGAGGATTCAGTTTCGAGTAGTTGCCATGGTCACGACACGCGCTGACGTTTTGAATAGGATTGGAAATTGAGGTAATTTGGGGATCCATTGAATTTATCGAGCAAAGTGGAAATCTCGAAGCTCATAACTATATTCTGATGGGCAATGTTGTCTCTTTATGCTAGCTTTACGCAATCAAATTGCTTTATAGGATCATGTTTACGTATCGTGAGATCAGTGCAAAATGATGGCAGTATATTTCTCTTACCAAGCTCACAAAGAAATTATCTAGACTAAATCCCACTTTTTGAAAAGAAATGTATTGAATACTGAATTCATACTGAATTGAACTTTCTTTCATATAATTTTTTGCGTGCTTTAGGGGTGCTATTTTGAACCCTCCAACAATAATGAGCCATCACATTGACGTTCCAATATCCCTGATATCTCTTCCATGGTGCGAATATCCTGGTGAAAGAGCTTCTCTTGTTCTTCGCTTAGATTTCCTTCCAAATCGCTTGAATTATTTTAGTAACTGTTCATCGTGCTGAATGTAGTCATGAGACTTTCTATCTCGCAAAAATTTCTCACTATTCTAATAGTAGATTTTGAGGTGGGATATATCCACTTCGAGCAATATTTCGGGTCTATTTCTATTATTTTCGTGACACAGTAAGTAACAAACATCATGATGATTGTACGGCTCATGTCAGATCATAGGAGCTTTGTACTTGAAAAAGGATCTTTTCTTCTTTGATCATAATCGGAAAGACCTAATACAAGTTTTACATTCCAAACTCCGTATCGTTGGCTTAGCGTTTTTCAACAACCCAAAATAGTCCTATTAAACTTTTGTCACAAAGTCTGACATATTTAAACAGAATTTTTTACGTATATTCTCCACAAATCACACAATAACAATCGGGGCTGTTAAAACACCTCCTTGAGGTGGATGAATGAAATTAATACAAAAACTGGTTTAGATTCATAGCTGCTATTATAGGAATTCATGAACTACTTTTGTGAATTGAAGCGGTACCGGTCACTATATAGTGTAGCCGCTGAAAAGATAGAATGATCACGTGAACGGCACGCACTCTTTGAATGTTCCTCTCCCCAATGTTACAAGTCCGATTTACACCACTCAACAAAAACGTCGCCGCGTCGTCCTCCCATCAACTCTTGGGATGCTTTTTCATAAGAGTTCATTATTACACCTTCTTCCTCTACAGTTGAATGTCTTTTTTTGATCTTTTTCTTGGAGGTGAAAGAATGTTTCCATCCATATTATTTAATTAACGTAACACACGTAAATACAAAACACAAATGAGTACAGTACAGTGTAAACAGTATCACTACTTTTATTCGGGTTTGAAGGCCGTCGTTTTTTGGAATTTCTTCCTGACGTTTCGCTGGCTCGAGTGGCTAGCTTTTTCAGAGGTTCATTCATCTTGGAATTCACTCCGATGACTGAGCCTCAACTATTTTGACAGTGTAAACAGTTCTTCATTTATTTCAGTTTAGAAGGCGTGGCTATGCAGGCATTTACTGTTCACGCGCTCTGAATTCTATCTTTTGAACAGCCCGACTATAAAAAAAAAATTGACGGTGAATTCGAAATCAGCACACCCAGCTTACTGAACAACAGTAGAACAACTTCATCCAAGAAGAAAAAGGTTGATTTTGTTTTCCTTTGTCATCATTTGACCTCGAATACAGCTTCGACCAAAAGAGGAAGAAGAACCTTTACTAGCAACTATCACGTGTCTATCCATGATTTAGAAGGATATGGAAAAGTGTGGTCACTGCTATTTCATTTAGTTCATTTCAGTTTCATTCCTCACTATAAAAGTACATTGGCCCATCGGGCCGAATCTGAAGTGATATTGATGATGCCTGCAGAAGATTTTTGGGTGGCATTCATACACAATTCGGATGGTTTTGACTGCTAAGAATCGTGAAGAACTCTTTCATTTTATTAACAACATTGTCCTGTTCAATATTCAAATGGCAAAAATGAAAAAAAAAAAGAAAATCGAAATGAAATCATAAAAATGTCAAAAACTCAAATATTAAATTGGTAATAAAAAAATGACTGATATCTAAACATTTTCGAGTTGAGAATTTGATTTCTATTAGTTGCAATGGCCTTCTCGTGGAAAGTCATATCGTTGCGTGAAGAAGTTAGAAATGTTTCCCCTTGTCCGACATTCATATCTAACACTTCAAAGAGTGTGCCCAAGGGACGGCTATTGTTCTTGAGTGCCGAAGCGCTCTGGGCCGTCTTACTGATTTTGCGGTTGCGCACTTGATATTTCAACTGTAGAAAATCCAAGAAGCTCACAGTGCTAATGGGTCTATTCGTGTATTCGATCAAGCCATCAAGCTTACCAGGATTGGTATTTAGGTAACCCACAAACATTAGACTGCTCTACGAAAAGCAAATGATACCGATGTAAATGGTTAAATACTGCTATGGGAAAATATAAATGGATGAAAAAAATGATTGAGGGCTTTGCCTCTTACGGTCTCTACTGTGGTCAGATGCGATGTAAAACTTTCCGCCCTTGTCAAATAACTAAGAACAGTTTCTTGCTTCTCCTAAAGTTCATTTATAGAGGATTTTGCTATCCTCGAATCGTAGAGCCTCAAGTAATTGACTGTCCAAGAGGACTGGATAAGACTCTTAAAATACGAAGACAACGATTTAAGGCCAGAGAGTCCAAGACCAGAAGAAGTAAAGAACAGTTGAAGATTTCCAAAATGGATAGAATATTTGGAAACTGTGCTCAAATTAATTTATGGCTCGACACGAGGCTGGACATATAGAGAGAATGTGAGATATCGAAACGGTTGCAAATCAAAACAATATCTTATCTTCATTGCCGTTGAGAATGGATGATGTAAACAGTAATTTTCTTTGATAAGGTCAACCTTTAGATTCAAAGTGAAATATGTATCGATCAAAAATAGACATAACTTTTACTTCCTGAATATAATTACATTTTTTCATATGATCGATATTAAACGATTCCTTCCTGGTTCTTTATTTGCCACTTAGCCTTCGAATCAGATTCGATTTTTTGTGATCCAGCAAGTAATAACAACATTAGACATTGACTTGTTATTGTTTATAAACCTCCTTATCATTCCATTCGGGAGGAATGACTCGACAATCCCATGAGATTCAATTATAATTATCTTTTGTCAGTCTCACAATACATGATCAATCTTACCGATACTTTTCATCAGCTGTGTTCAGATTGTGACCCGTTACGAACCATATGGAAATTTTAGTCGCATTATTTGGAATGAGATTGGATATTTAACAATTCATTCCAGTCACGAATAATCCTTGGAATACATTGTAGCGCATGTATACGAGGAGATCGGTTTTGCGCGATGTCTTTCAGCTGTACGATAAGTTTTTTATACTTCAAAATATTTCCTCCCTGCTTTTTCTTTCCCGTTTCCCAGTTTTTCACAGACAAAAAGCCAAGCTTGGAGTTTTTTTATTTTCATTTTGACGATGCTCTTTTTTATAAAATGGTACATCTCAAGAAATAGAAATAGAAATATTTATTTATCCTTTGTGACATCAAAAAAATGTATAGGACAAGTCAGATCACTTACTCTAAGAAGCGTGTTTAAAATCGTCTTATAAATATGACATAAAAATGAAACATATATTATACAACAAAAAACAGTCGATACAATAAAAACACTGGAATTTTTACAAGCTGTCATGGAGGTATTCTTTTACACTATAATAACATTTATCCATCATCAAACATTTTATTGTTTTTTTGAAAATAGTGAAGGATTCTATACTTCTGATGGTTGATGGAAGTTTATTGTAACACTTCATCCCCATATATCTAAAACTATTTTCGAGTTTAGTAGTTTTGTGTCTGGGAACACATAAATGATCAGAATTCCTGGTATTATAATTATGATTCGATGAGTTGAGTTGAAATTTTTCGATTTCTTTCCTCACATATAAAATGCAGTGGTACATGTATATGCAGTAAAAAAGGATAATTTTGTATTTGATAAATGTAAGCTTACAAGTTTCTTTGAAGTCTAGGCCGAACATTTTTTGTATGATTTTTTTTTGTGTAACGAATATTTTACTGGCATCTACGGAATTTCCCCATAATATTACATTATAGCATAAGTGCGAGTATACTAAACCGTAGTAGACATTTATAACTGCACTGGTGGGTATGCAGTCTTTAATTCTTGAAATTGCATAAAAAGCCTTATTCAGTTTTATGTTGACTTCGTGAACTTGCTCTGTCCACCTGAGATTGGAATCTATCTAATTCAAGCCTAGGAACTTTGTAGTTGTAGTTGATTCAATTATGTTATTTTCAACGCGACATGTTATAGAAGATGAGTTAGAGATACTATTATGTGACAAGCAAGTGGTGCAACATTTTCGAAAAATTCAAATAAAACAAGGAGCAACCACGTGGTGATAACTCATCTGAAAGGATGTTTAATTCCATATCCACCTCGAGAATTTTTAAAAATAATTTCAGGAATTCTACAGTAGTTCCAGTATAACATGTGTAGGTAGGATTGCTTAGTCCGCTGGAATTGATGAAAAGTAATTATCCTGTTGCTGCTAAAGGTATTCCCCTTTGGAGTTCCCTTCCAGTTTAACTGAATTAAAGTTGTGTCCAATTCAAAGTAATGAATCTGTGAAGTCAATTTATACATTCATTTTCTGTAAAATGGAATTAGCAGGAGAAGGATAATAATAATAAAAAGTGACAAAATAGTTAAGGCTTTCGCGGCCGAGGTTTTCAGTATCACTAATTTTATTCGGGTTTGAAGGGCGTCGTTTTTTGGAATTTCTTCCTGACGTTTCGCTGGCTCGAGTGGCTAGCTTCTGCAGAGGCTCATGCTGCCTTGGGAACAAGGCTAAAGGAACATGAGCACTGCAATTTCTTGTCCATAGGTTGATAACTTTTTCTTTAGAAAAAAACAAGTACGACTGTGAAAAGAAAGTGATAAGGAACGTAGCTTAAGTGAACGGTTTTAACCCATAGGGATAGGAGGTAAGATTTAATTAGAAAATGTAAATTTAGAGAAACACTACCTTAATCTCTGACTTTCCAATAAGATGAGAGTAGTTAAGAGTTTATATTAATCCCATATGATACACTAGAGGAGTTGAACAGATATTCGATAAAGTAAATATGAAAACTGCATATTAAACTTCTTAGGAATTACAACAGCCTCCTGGTAACCCAGAAGAATAATCAGAAAACACAAAAAAGTTGAAAATTCACGGTCTCATTTATCAAGATTGCAACAATGAATATATTGGCCTTGCCGACGATTTATTAAACCCATTTCAAGCAGGATTTTGATACAGAAGGGTAGAAAAATCCAACATGCCCGCTGTTTATTTCATAATTGAAAATTAATCAGAATAATCAGCAGTAACAGACGAAGTCCATATCGCACCAAAAAAACTTTGCAAGTAGTGGCTGCAAAAAAAAGCAATGAACAGGGAAATATCTTTTCAAACAATGTTCCGCTTGACCAATATTCCTATATAAGTTGTAAGGATCCCACCCTATTGAGGGTGGTGGAAGTGACAAGATTGAAAATATGTTCCAAAGATTTCCTTCTCGAAATAGAAATCGACGGGTTAGAGATTTTTTTCTAAACTCCAACTATGAGAATACTGCCTTGTTTCGTTTTCATTGGCCCACAATGTATATTTGACATCCTGGATTCAGCAGAGCAATAGGTCTGTCAACTTCTCGTGTTTAATTCACGATATCAATTTAAATCAAAGGGTGTCGTCATCAGTGCCACAAGCAGACACGATCATTTCGAGTGTGGAATGGTGATTGAGAGCGGTTGTTGAGAGGGACGTGTCACTATTCGAACTCTACGAAGTATCCCGGAAGTTTTAAATGATTTGTATGGATGATGCGAGTGATATACTTTCGTCTGAATTCCCATTTGTTCAAGAAGGGGTTGAAACTTTTCTTGTCCGTCATTACATTTCGGAGGACCCCACACCAGTTCCTACTGCGATACTGATACAAGGACTTATTTTTGGTAATCTTTGTTAGAGTATTAATTTGTGAAAATTGTTGATCTTCCCATTCCTTTCTTTCGTATCAAAAATCATGAAATCAATAATTTATTTGTAGGAGGTTGATAGTCTCAACTTGTATTTGTTAGATGACTAGGTGACCAATCAATTTGTTTCTCTACGATTGAAAATAATTATCTCATGTAAATAATACACGCTGGTTCTCGAAACTGATAAAAATTCACACACGAAATTCCCAATGAACGAGAAGAACGCCAGCTCGCGTTAGAAAATTACAATAATAATATAAAAATTTTGGAAGTAGCTAATTTCCAGTAAAACAATCTGTAAACACTGATACGTTTTTCCAACCGAACGAAAAACATCAATCGAATAAAATAAGTATACGAAAAGAACCGAACCACCTGGAGTCTAAACCTGAAATCATTTCTTTCAATCAATGAGTTGAATTCAAATAAGATGTTGCGAAGAATATATCAATAATTTGAAAATACGAAAATATTGAATCAAAACACAAGCTACCTATTAAACATTTAAACCTTTCATTTACAATATATCTTGATCAATTTTGCGAGAGTATTCCAATAAGATCGAGGGTGTATTAATAAAAAAATCAACATTCAGTATTTAACATTTATCACCTTAAGACTTATAGCAGGATGGTGGACTCAGTTATAATAGATTTAAGAGATAAGTTGTCATCTGTCAATACTGCATTTGAACATTGACTATAACAATGGAAAGGTTTATTTTAAATCTCAGAATTCGACGTTTTTCATTAGAGAAGAGATACCAAACGCAGATATCACGAATATTCTTGAATAGGTAATGACTCTCATAGTTTGAAAATATGTTATTGCATAACATAACCTCTCAATTGTCATCAACATTTGTAAACAAAATAGGTACATGCGTACATTTCTTGTGCACATCCTATTTCATTTACGAAACAATTCTCAAGTTGGAAGTTGAACATCTTCTTAAATATTAAATGTTAGCCACAAGTGTTTTTATAACAATTTCATAAGCGATGATTCTTGAATGATAAGTCATAAATCTTAGGTCTTAAAGTATTTTATAAATCCACCCTGACTTGTCCTAGGAATCGCAGATTTCTGTGGAGGAAATCACAAAAAATCGACTTCCTTTTTTCATTTATAAGTGTATTTACTTGTGCGTTGTTTATTATACTCCCTGAAATGCATTCGACGTCATTTTCTGTATCGGATAAATACATTTTCATAAACATAAAATTGTTATGTGGCAATAGATTATGGCACGCTCTCCGCTTAATATTATTTTATGTTGAGAATTCATCCACCCGATGAAAAAAGACATCCTCTCTTACTCTTCCCTTAAAAAATATCTTCTCGATCTCAACAACCTATTGCCTAGGAAAATTCTAATGAGTGTTTTTACATATTCAAACGCTTTCAAAAATCAAGTCGAAATAATTTGTTTTCTGGATTTCATCAAGAACAAGTATCATTTACTAAACGAGCCGTATCTCAATAAGTATTCGATGGTCTCTCTCCGCGTTATAAATGAAGTGTCAAAGCTTTCCAAAGGGTCCGGAAACATCGCTGAAACGCTGAAAACCCAATTGGCTCTTCTAATTACCTTTCAAGAAAATTACCGCCGCTCCGCAGAGTTCATTGGGTGCCGCCGTCTGCTCCATGCCTAGCTTCCGTTCTGATACTCATTCAACAGGTAATTTCGTTACTCGACACGACGTATATCCCGCGTAGAAATCAATATGCCACTGCTAGTGTATCGGGAGAGAATCTAATGGTCCATTATCCTGGGATAACGCTTTGTCCTGTCTGGATTCGAGCTAAGATTCAGCAGGAGCGGAACTCTGAAAGGATAAATTCAAAGCGAAGCGATGGCAATTCGTCCAGATTGGGCAATTATGTTCTTGAATATAAGATGAAGATAATAACAATCATAACTAGAAATGAAATCATAAAAATAGTATAATAAGAGGGTATATACAAAAAAAGGAACTTAGTGTCTTCACGTTCGTAAAATAGGACATGAGTCTTCCCACTCAATAAGGATTCTGAAGAAATTTGTGAATCGTAGTATCCAAACACGGTTTTCTCTTGAGGGTGACGGCAGTAAGCTGTGTAGTGGCCGCAGCATACAGTTTACCAAGACAAGAAGCTACATTCGCTGCCTCATAGTTACTTGTTTACAGGCCTTCCACAGGAAAATCTACGGTAACATTCACTTTCTCTGTGATCCTTCCAGTTGAAGAAAATCGTTTGAGATGGCTAACAAGTGCTTTGGGAAATTTATGGAATGATAAAATCGTTGTGCAACTCCCCCTCTCTTCAAATCAAAGTTTCCAAAGTTTCTTCTCTTGTGAAATAATCTAGACATTGAAAAAGTCTTAGATGACCAGTTATTCGTGGGATAGGCAGAGAGAGGTCCCGAAATGGTTCAAAGGTCACGGAATTGTGACCGCAATAAGTGCATTTTAATGTTGATATCAAGAGACCGAAAAACGTGTCAACTATTCTGGAATTTTCCGTTCTCTGGTAACTAGACCAAGACTCTTAGGCTTTTTCGTTGTCACTTAATTTATCGTCATACTCCGGGAAGATTGGCCAAGTCGTCATGGTTTCAAGGTTCAATTCGTCGTGCAGGGGCCTGTTTCATAAAAGTACAAGTCTTGTAGCTACACGTAGATACAGGTAAAAAACGAGTAAAAAACAATTATTTAGCATGGTGGTTCTTTATGTTTCTCTTGTAGCTACAAGACTTGTAATTTTATGAAACAGGCCCCAGAGCCTCCAAAAGGTATCTTCAGAACTCCTCGGCATCATGAGCAAGCCAAACAAAGCGAGGGGCAAAGAATGCATACCAATGCATACCAATGATTTGTGAACAACCCCCCTCACTAATAGCGACAAATATCTCTATAATTACTTGATTAGTAAGCCAGCAATCGAGATTTTTATGATTTGAAGTTTATTGCATTTAGCTTCACAATCAACATTATTTCAAAGAAAACGTTGACTACATTCTTTGATAACTTTGCGATTTTAAATTCTGTGGAACTTGCATGGTACCAAATTTCAAGAAATACAGTCGTTCTCGTGAACTTTCGAGGAGATATCAAAAAGATTACAGTTCTACTATTCCAAATTGATTATCCTATTGCATACCGATAAATATTTTGCCATTGCCTGTTAGAAATATTCATAACAAAACCTTTTCCTTTCAATGGAAAGCATTCGGCAAATAGCCGTCAGAAATAGCTTTTGACTAAAGCCATCAATGTACAAGAAAGGGATTTCTGCTGCAGATCTTCCTTCATAGATAGCGGTGGCGATTCATCTGCTTTGTTCTCTGAAGACTTTTCCTTCAAGTCCTTATATGTTTGGTATTTTCCTCGTATAGTCCAAATTTACCGGAAAGAATGAGGATAAATTTTTTTGGCAATATGAGATGAGTCCTAATTCGGCATTAAGATCACCGAATGAAAATCATGAAGAGGTTGAAAATTTCATATCGATGTATTCGATTCACCCTATATAAATAATATAATTATTTCTTTTAACAAAATTTTACGGGAAGATGATCGTTACGCAAAGTTTTTTTAGTTTGTTGGAAGTGGTCAGTGAAACAGAAAAACAAAATCTGCGTTTCGACCTTTTATTTGGTCATTCTCAGGACACAACATATCAGATTTCCTTTGTTGAAAAGTACATAAAAAGGATTTTTTCAGATATACTTGCGAGACTCATTCAATAGCGAGATTCGATTCACTTCGTCTCAAATATATCTAAAAAAATCATTTTTCAACAAAGAAAATCTAATCTGTTGTGCCCTGAGGATGACCAAATAGAAGGTCGAAACGTCGCCACAAGCAGAATTTGATTTTCTGTTTCACTGAACACTTTCATAAACTCAAAAAATTGAAATGAAATCACAGAATATACCACGTGCTCCTCAATTCACCTACTGCGTGAACGGGATTTCTAACAACACGATTCTCGTTTTATTACGTGAAACTCCAGTCGGACATTCAATCTTGCTAAAACAAAATTCATGTATGCGTCCTTCGCAATAAATTGCCCCTTCGCCACTTTCAGTCATTAACGCAACAGGTTAGAAGCTGGTATTTTATCGCTCTCGAGTTGAAGAATAATGCATGAGATCGCGCTCAGAGAAAAATCATTTTCTCCTCTAAAGTTGGAAATGAAGTAAATGGTTCAGAGTGAATAGCTATTCGTGGTGTAGAACAGTAAAAATGCATTATCTATATATTGAATAACGCTACGAATTGGAATATTGAAATTATTCTGGACCAATGTTCTATACCGGGCGTTAACCGAATCAGACTCGCCCATGCAACTTTTTTGTCTCTCAGACCATCTTTCTTCGAACAATTCGTTCAGGCCAGTCTCAACTACCTACCCAGTAGGTTTTTGGGCTGACACCCGTCGGAAAACAACTACTCCCTGGCTAACACCACGAAGGGCATTGTATTATATCCTACCGGGCCAGTGCAGTTTCATCTCCTTCATTTGCTTGTGGCTTCAAGTATGCTCACCGACTATGTCGAATGTTTTTTTCTCCTTACATCAATATGAATGTTTGGTACTTTATATGTTTGACGTTTCGGATAGAAGTAGAAAACGAAGTCGGGAGAGTGTTTTGCCGACATCGTCTTCTTCTGAGTGAAAATTAGGAAAATACGAACTCTAGTCATTGATTTCAGCATTTTGACATTTCCAGTTGCGATGTCCAACGTTTTATTGAGTATTAAACTGTTTTATTCAACTTGACCAGTTTGTTCATTTATATAAATAATAAAAATAAATAAACGAGATTACTTTTCGAATCACATTTAGTAATTCGAATTCGATCCCCCTTTTATAGAAAGATCAATCAAATATTCGGTTCATACCTCAAGTTCTGAAGACAATACAATTTAATACATTCTGTATCATTGTAAATCCAAGACGGACGCCGCTACAAAATGGCGTGTCACATATATTTTCACACTACCTCAATGTGGGTAGTGGGTACCAAATGAAAGGGCTCGACTAGTAGAATGAAAAAGCCTATGAAAAAAAGTTAAAATCCAATATGGACGCGAACAAAATGGCAGTTTACATATTTTTCCACGACCCCCTCAATATAGGTATCAAATGAAAGATCTTGATTAATAGAATAGTAGTACACCATAATAAAAAGAAGAATATTTGTTTTGTTCCCATATAAGCTTACGAAAAAAATCATTTGGTATATGAGAAAAGATGTGATATCACCTCGTAAAGTAGTAGAACCATGAAAAATAAATTAAAACCAATATGGCCGCCAACAAAATGGCTGATTAAGTACATAATTTTTCACAACCCCTTCGATATGGGTATCAAATGAAAAGTCTTGACTGGTAGAATACTGTAGGCTATGACAAAGGACCCCGCACTAATCTTATGGAAAACCGGTTTCGGTGAAAATCGCTGAAATTTCAATATGATGTCGCCCATGCCATCCTGAATAAAAGTTATCATTGCGCCAACTCTCTGAATGCCCGCGTTTGGATTCTACAGGGGGTCAAAGTTCGATATTTTGACGATTTTTCAAAAAATCCGGAATTTCATTTTCATTGTATCGATCTGAATTTTTATAATGGAATAGTCCACAATATGTGCATCAAAAAGTTCAAATGACAAAAGTTTCTAGAATCAAAACTGGCGGGTATACAGAGGGTTGAACTTTGTTTTTGGTGATTTTTATCGAACTTTTTTTGAGAAAATATTCGTTTTCCTGCAGATCCATGTGCAATTGATGTTACTTACAGTACATAAGAGGGCGATCATATTTTGCATTTGAACTAACCATCCAACTTTAAATATTTGAAAGGTACGGGGCGATTAAAAATATATTTTCAATTTCGGAAAAATGTATCCCTTTGTATAGTCAGCTTTCACCAATATATTCAGCTGATTTTTTGAAACTATGTAGCTAACATACATACAAATGTGTCAACGTCTGTGCTCATTAATCTGAATCCAAATAAAGTTGCGGCGATGGTCCAAAAAATATGGAGAAGGGATGTTTCGGAATAATTTAGAAATGATTTTTAAAATCGTCCGTGAATTTCTTTTATTTTCTGATATAATGTAAATGAGTTATTATTGATCAAAAAGTTCTACAGTGCCTACCACGCGAATGCCACGGTTTGAATTATACAGGGTTTTGAAGTATAGTATTTCCTTGATTTCTGGAATAATCAATAATTTCTTTGTAACGGAAAATAATATTGTTTACTAGACAAACTTCGAAACATTTCAATGACCAAATTATCTGAAATGAGAATTTATGAATATACAAAGGTTGGTCCAAAAAAAAATTTTTTTTTTCAAAAATATAAGTATCCGTTTACTATTCATATTTTTTATATATTCAGAAACTCTATTAGGACCAGGACCACCTTGTCTCCACCCGATGTTTTAGGAAAATCCAGTATGAAAACAATATATTCTCGAGAAAGATCGTGTGCAGAAGAACAAGTAGAGAGAAATGAGATGATTTGGTTTATATTCAGGTCTTCGCAACTGCCATTGTCTTCAAAAAATTGTGACCGCAACTGACAGATATATGAAATATGAATTAAAGTAAGTACATAACATGAATTCAGCACGATTCCAAGCATATGGGCTGATTCAGAGAAAACAGAAATGATGATAGTACTACAACAGCTACTGAACTGAGTCGAATCAATTCAGCAAGTACATTTTTTCCATGAAGACAGCCTTTCGGACGATTCATATTTCGTTTTCCGAAACGAGTTATACCGGTTTCGGGGTTTTGCCCCTCATCAGTGTAGGGTAGGTCTTATATAGATATCACTGAATAGAGCATGCGACATTCTGAAATAATTGGAAAAATCTTCCATTACAATGATTGAATCTGCAGGTAATTCAATTGCAATGAAGAATGAGGATGCAAGTGATTTCTATCGCAATAAAGAATTAGACTTCAGACGAAATGTCATGCATCCAAATTGACCACCTACATACCGGTCTTGGGTTTTTTGAGATGTTATTCAAATAAATTCACAATCAAAACTGGTTTCACCAGATGATGTCCCTTGTACCGGCAAATAGACCACAACAAATGGTTCCTGATGGTGCGCTTGAAATAGTTGGGTAGTGAAACGATGACAGTCATGTCGGTGAATAAACTCCTCACAATTTATTTGAATAACATCTCAAAAAACCCAAGACCGGTATGTAGGTGGTCAATTTGGATGCATGACATTTCGTCTGAAGTCTAATTCTTTATTGCGATAGAAATCACTTGCATCCTCATTCTTCATTGCAATTGAATTACCTGCAGATTCAATCATTGTAATGGAAGATTTTTCCAATTATTTCAGAATGTCGCATGCTCTATTCAGTGATATCTATATAAGACCTACCCTACACTGATGAGGGGCAAAACCCCGAAACCGGTATAACTCGTTTCGGAAAACGAAATATGAATCGTCCGAAAGGCTGTCTTCATGGAAAAAATGTACTTGCTGAATTGATTCGACTCAGTTCAGTAGCTGTTGTAGTACTATCATCATTTCTGTTTTCTCTGAATCAGCCCATATGCTTGGAATCGTGCTGAATTCATGTTATGTACTTACTTTAATTCATATTTCATATATCTGTCAGTTGCGGTCACAATTTTTTGAAGACAATGGCAGTTGCGAAGACCTGAATATAAACCAAATCATCTCATTTCTCTCTACTTGTTCTTCCGCACACGATCTTTCTCGAGAATATATTGTTTTCATACTGGATTTTCCTAAAACATCGGGTGGAGACAAGGTGGTCCTGGTCCTAATAGAGTTTCTGAATATATAAAAAATATGAATAGTAAACGGATACTTATATTTTTGAAAAAAAAAAATTTTTTTTTGGACCAACCTTTGTATATTCATAAATTCTCATTTCAGATAATTTGGTCATTGAAATGTTTCGAAGTTTGTCTAGTAAACAATATTATTTTCCGTTACAAAGAAATTATTGATTATTCCAGAAATCAAGGAAATACTATACTTCAAAACCCTGTATAATTCAAACCGTGGCATTCGCGTGGTAGGCACTGTAGAACTTTTTGATCAATAATAACTCATCTACATTATATCAGAAAATAAAAGAAATTCACGGACGATTTTAGAAATCATTTCTAAATTATTCCGAAACATCCCTTCTCCATATTTTTTGGACCATCGCCGCAACTTTATTTGGATTCAGATTAATGAGCACAGACGTTGACACATTTGTATGTATGTTAGCTACATAGTTTCAAAAAATCAGCTGAATATATTGGTGAAAGCTGACTATACAAAGGGATACATTTTTCCGAAATTGAAAATATATTTTTAATCGCCCCGTACCTTTCAAATATTTAAAGTTGGATGGTTAGTTCAAATGCAAAATATGATCGCCCTCTTATGTACTGTAAGTAACATCAATTGCACATGGATCTGCAGGAAAACGAATATTTTCTCAAAAAAAGTTCGATAAAAATCACCAAAAACAAAGTTCAACCCTCTGTATACCCGCCAGTTTTGATTCTAGAAACTTTTGTCATTTGAACTTTTTGATGCACATATTGTGGACTATTCCATTATAAAAATTCAGATCGATACAATGAAAATGAAATTCCGGATTTTTTGAAAAATCGTCAAAATATCGAACTTTGACCCCCTGTAGAATCCAAACGCGGGCATTCAGAGAGTTGGCGCAATGATAACTTTTATTCAGGATGGCATGAGCGACATCATATTGAAATTTCAGCGATTTTCACCGAAACCGGTTTTCCATAAGATTAGTGCGGGGTCCTTTCAAATCTAAGATGACCGTCGGATTAAAATATCAGATTTCTATTTCCAATTTAGGTAACGGGTATCAAATGAAATGGCATGTCGAACACTTCATGGCGGATCTTTATGTTCAGACGGTATTTGCTTACGTGTGGGTATTGGGTGAAAAAAAATGAAGAAGTGAAACTTAGATAAAAAAAATTAAGTTGAACGTTTTATTGAAAATGAGGATGATTATGATGTAGATAATGAACTCGAAGATGAAAAAAGAAATGAGTACTTTACTTTGGTAAATATGTGTTTTTTGTAGGATATTGCCGCCAAGTATACATTAAGGAGAAAAGTGATCATATCGGAAATATATGTCATTTTCGAAAAATGAAGAAATTCAAGATTCCCAGTGTTCCACCATCTCTAAAGGAAAGATTTCAATGCCATAACTCCCAATCCTCGTCTCAAATTGTATTCAACTTTTAAATTGTCAAGTTCAGAATGATAGTCAAAAGCAGTCGTGCCGAGAAGCATCATCTCGGAATGCCTAGTTTCCGCAGCTTAAAAGCATAAAGCTCCTCGAGTTCTAGAGAGTCTCAAAAGGACGAGAGCTTTTCCTGAGGGTCGAAATGGATTGCTGACCCCATTACAACAAAGCGGCAAATCCGCTGGGTTGGTGTGCGGAATAAAGTGAATAGAGCTGCAGTAATTTGAGCGAGTTTTTTTTTTCTGTGATTGAGAGCTACTTCGTGAGAAGTGCATGAAATATTGTAGTCTTTCGTTGATAGGTCTCAGAGTTCTAGTTTTGATAGTCTATTTTTCTTTCTCCCCTGTACACTGTTGGGAAATTTGAAATATTGACAACTCATATGCGAGTATTCTGCAATACACCAATTTTTTTGACGAATAAAATTTTCTGACAAATCGATAGTAAAAAAGTTTTCGATGTAATGGAAATTTTTGAATCTCACTGTATATAGTCTGGACCACATTTTGATACACAAGCCATTATAGGCGTATTCGTCTATTTATGAAACCCTATAAAAATTAGGTTTCACACATTGAAACTGCTGGATTCCATTCAGAAAAAGGCCATTTGTCAATACTCGCCACAGGGATATCGAACTTGTTCTTTTCTGTATGGAACACTGCTGAAAAGTCTCTTCTCTTGGGCAACGGCCGAAATTTTTCTGGATGACTATATGCGATAGGAAAATGTTGGTTGCCCTTGCAAATGAAAAATGTTGATCGAAGACACCAACCAACCCGGTAGCATAGTAGGCTTCCTGATTTTTCCTATGTTCGAAATAGCAAATGTACTACCAAAAAATCAGAGAGGCACTTAGGGATGTTACGGCACTCAACATTATTCGTCCACATCTGTTTTTGATGAGAAATATAAAAAAAATTAACATATATTTTCATGGTTACTTCTCTGAAATGAAAAAAAAATCGTCCCGACTTTGTCAGTTTCATCGCAGTTGACCTAATGAGTACAGTCTTTCCACCATTCTGTTGGAGATCAGTCGAACCTCTTTCTTTCTCTCAAGGACCATTGTTCAATAGAACAGCAAAGCCTCAAAATTCAAAAACTGAAGTGAATACGAAGTTTTATTAACACCTTTCTCTTCGTTTACTCGATGTTTTTTTACAACGACTCCACATAAAAAAATTGCTGAAGTGACAGTGAAGAAAATGAAAGAGATTTTTTTCATGACATTTTCTACCAGTTAGGAAACATGATTCCTCAAAATTAATGTGGATTTCAAATTCTGCAAAAAATTCTTGCAATTTTATTTCATTAACAAAGTTCTATTTGTGAACTGCTTTCAGCAACGTCGATAAAAATATCTTTTTCTCGTCGGTGACTTTCGATTTGATACATGTTTGATTCTTCTAGATTTGCAATAATTTATTAGAAGCAGTGTACTCGTTTAAAAAAAAATAGGCTTGTGGTGTTGTTTCTTATTGTTAATATAAAGTACATAGTTCAATCATTTGGGATTGAATAAAAATGAAATCTTATATAGAGGTTCGGTATTAATCATGCAAATATGGGATAGTCAATTTGATAAAACTTTTTGAAAGAACCAATTATTATCCTACGAAAGAACTAATATCATTTGCAATCGACGCGCCTTCCGCTAAAAAAAATTGGAACCTTCGGGGGAAGAAAACTAATACTAATATAATACAAAGTAGAGTATTTCTATATTTTACAATCTGAGATGTAACCTGCAGAAGTTTTTCTTGGCCCGATATGTGTGCATAGTGTTCTTTGAAGCAGGTTTTTCATAGCTCGTCGGCTCTGACCGATGTATTTATTATTGTAATCTTGACAAATGAGTTCCCGACTTTCCTGTGTTTTTCATTTATCTTGGAGTTCACTTCAGAAGAAGAATATTGAAGAAGAAAATATCAATTTTCTCAGTTTGGTGTCAGTTTTAACGTTCACATCAAATGATGCTATCTCATTGTTCAGTCAATTTGACGTCATATGGAAAAACTGTTAATTAAAAGTAGAAATATATTGATCTTTCTACAAAGTTGTGGAGAAAACATTAACCAAACGATGCTATTGCAAAATATATTCATCCCACATTCTCAGAACTTTCAACATAAAATAAACATAAACATCAGTTGAGAGCACAGTTTGCTATTATTATACAGACAATAAAATAAAAATCAACATAGCGCCGTAGGTAGTCTATTGCAAAGATGAATACATAATCATTTTGTGAACTTCCATCAATATGAAGCATGTTACAAGTTTGTTTTTCCAGCTGTGAAAATTCATGGGACGTAAAGCTATAGGAGGTGAAATGCTTAACATGAATGCAAATGAAAATATTTTTCAATAATAAACGAACTACCTCTGAAAGAGCTTCAACTAGGAATTTCAGAGCCAGGGGATTATTGAGATGTCACAGAGTTGAAAAAAAGAATTTGAGCATTGATTTTTTTCAGAGGTTCTCAACGACGCCATCTTCGACGAGGATCATGACGAAATGGTGGTGGTGAAGGACATCGAAATGTTTTCCATGTGCGAACATCACTTGGTGCCCTTTTACGGCAAGGTTTCCATCGGCTACCTACCCTGCGGAAAAATCTTGGGGCTCAGCAAGTTGGCGAGGATAGTGGAGATCTACTCAAGGAGATTACAGGTGCAGGAGAGACTCACCAAACAGATCGCCGTTGCTGTTACCAAAGCAGTGCAACCTGCTGGTGTTGCTGTCATCGTGGAAGGAACGTAAGTGAAAGCGATACTTTATTATTATTATTATTATTAATGAAGTATAATGAATAGAAATTTAAGATGTGAAAATGAAATAAAAATATAGAACAAATCAGTGGTGAAAAATTTTAAAATGAATTTGAAAAAACAAATCAAGGATGTCGATTCTAAAAGATAAAAAATGAAAATGAAAATATTCAGGAATACTAGTAGTATGGAAATTATCAATCAAAAAACTGAAAATAAAGTAATCTGAAAGAGAAAATAAAACATTTCGAAAAACTATAATTAAAACTGAAAAATATTTATGGATTTCTTTCTTTCATTGATAACTTTCCACCGTTGATTTGTATTTCATATGGAGGAAGAGTAGGGCATTGTATTCATTACGACAAATAAATCAATGTTTGAGATACCAACGTAAATAGCAATGCGGTTTGTAATTTGATATCTGATATTGAAATATCAGTTTGATTAGAAAATAATCTTATAATCTTTTCTTTTCAATTTACGATGCAGAAAAACTCTAAGTCGTCTCCACAATAATTTAATATTTGAAAGATGTCAGTACGGTGATTCAGTACATGTTTCGAACCTACATAGGTTCATCATCAGCTGAATTTACATTTAATTTTACAATAAAGGAAGAGTAATATAATATTAGTTGATAAATGAAGTATAAAATTTACTTACATGGAGATGAAAAAATTCAATTGGGAAAATTCACATGGTGAAGTTTAAAAAGACATTGAAAAAATATTGTAATGAAATTAATGAAATTATGAGTAATTTGTAATTAGGGGAATTTAGGACATCCCTAACACAATAAAGACATTAAAGATTGGGAACCTTGGAGCCCTTATGCCCAATATGCAATATTAGAAAAAGCCACTGTTGAACTGCCGAACAATAGAAAAATTTTCGACAGTTGACAGTTCTGTCAGCTGATTCTCCTTCATTTCCTACTCAATTCAGTTTGTGAACGGTAGTGTTTTTTAATGTAGCTTTTTCTAATATTGCATATTGGGCATAAGGGCTCCAAGCTTCCCAATCTTTAATGTCTTTATTGTGTTAGGGATGTCCTAAATTCCCCTAATTACAAATAACTCATAATTTCATTACAATATTTTTTCAATGGCTTTTTAAACTTCACCATGTGAATTTTCCCAATTGAATTTTTTCATCTCCATGTAAGTAAATTTTATACTTCATTTACCAACTAATATTATATTATTCTTCCTTTATTGTAGAATTAAATGTAAATTCAGCTGATGATGAACCTATGTAGGTTCGAAACATGTATTGAATCACTGTACTGACATCTTTCAAATATTAAATTGTGGAGACGACTAGAGTTTTTCTGCATCGTGAATCTACTACCCTCCACTTTGAGATACAAGATGACTCGGTCACATTCCTAGGGAGTAACGAGACCTAATTGCTAATGAAGTTCAGTCAATGGTGTTTGGTATTTATTACTATGAGTAGCATTTACATATATACAATTTATGAAAAAACCTGATTTAACAAAATTTTCGTCTGCATACTGACAGGAAATGGTCCGAAATCACTCCTCTATTCCCAATTTGAAAAATCTGTTCTTTGCCTCTTGGGAGTTTAGTAGAACATTAAATATTTGTTTTTTTTAGGCACATGTGTATGGTCATGCGAGGAGTTCAGAAGATTAACAGTAAGACAGTGACATCCACCATGTTGGGAGTATTTCGCGACGACCCGAAAACAAGAGAGGAATTTTTAAACTTAGTACAGTCCAAATAAATCGAATTATGAAAGTTCGTTCTTCAGTCGTGATTCGAATAAGTTTATTAAGCACACAAGCAATTGTGACTTGCTAATATGCCCACTAAGACCATTCCGTAAATATTTCATTGACTGAAGTCCAGAATATACAATAGTTTATTGGTGTTGAAGATTCGCTTTAATTTATTTATTTATAAAATGTACTTAAAAATATAGTGGACCACAAAAAAATATATTTTATCTAAACAATATATTGAAGATGCTAAAGTATGAAATATATCAAAACGTTTTATTGTGTATGTCGCTGTGATAATAAAAGTTATATTGGACGTTACCATTTTCATTATATTTGTTGCATAAAAATTGTTGATTATATAATATCAGGAATGTTTATAATTATTGATTCGACTAAAAATATTCTGTCTATTTGCTTGGGTTTATTACATCTGAGCAAATGCAGTATTGTTATGAATTATATATTAATTTAGTCTGTACATTATTATTCATATAAAGACAATCGATGTAAGGGCCTGCCTACTACTGAATGTAAGAGTATTAAAGTAATAAAAATATTGTATATTGTAATCATGCCCAATATTTTATTGTTCTATCTTTCATAATAATGGAGGACCCACAACCCAGTCTTTTATAGACTCCATTTGTTGTAATAAAATTATTCTCTTAAAAAAATAGTCTCCCCCCAATCGGTGGCGGTCACACAAACATTTTTTTACTCTCAAGTTGAAAAATGATGCCATTCAACGTTAACATTACCCGAAATTGATATTTTCTTCCGCTCACAAGGGACTTTAAAAACTGATGGAGTCGCAGAATTTGGAACCGAAAGTTAAAGAAAAAACAAGGTGAAATCTACTGGAAGAATTATTGATTTATGATATACCGAATATGTTGGAAACATTGTTTTCACATCTGCATATGGGCCTGATAATCTTTGTAGCTCATAACAAAATTCATATAAAATTTTTATCAGACATCACAAGAAGTTTCCACAATTGTTTACCAAGAAATCCATTTATCGAAGTAAACGTCTTTTGAAATATATTGATTACGAGGAATACACATAGGTAATGTTTGATAATAATGTTTAATATATAATTCATCAAAATTATCTTATCTGGACCTATTTGATGAATCAAATTTTTGGAATGTAGGTTTCAATAATTGTGATGAGACTTATCCATTTCTTGACATGTTTCTTTGTGGGTTATCTTTGAGTTCCATAATAAGCGAGCATATACCAATCACATAATCCAGAAAAATACAAAAACACTTCAGTTCAAGAAGCTCATTTGAATAAAGTTCTTGATACCTTGGTTGGTGGAATGGATCATCAATTTAATTATATTGATTTAAATGATTTTTGACATTTCAATAATGTGAAGTATTTTAGAAATAAGGCAACACACCTTCGTATTTGAGGAAAATATTTTGCAAAAATTTCGAATCGATCAATAATTATCTAACGCAAAATGGTAGCATTAGTTTTCCTTGGAAGATTTTTTGAAAGAAATGAAAATATTAGAAGAAATCTCTAAAATCGATCACAAAATAGTCACAGTAGTTTTCACATTATTTTAATTTGTTGTTCGTTTCCGTTAACCAGCTGACGAACATCAACCCTCAGAAGTTGAAACTTGTGCGAGCAAATCCTTGGGAAAAAAATGTATTTGACGAAGTATAATATATCCTTTAAGATGAAATTCACCGCCGCCATTTTGAATTGGATTTGTGATTCAAAACTTCAGGAAATGATGACTTGGCAAAAATAAAAGAATCTGGTAGCATCAACTTGGTGGAATTCAATGCTGGGAAAACCCAGGCATGTCTCTACTCAAAGAAAGCCGATCTGTCTTCATCCAATTAATATTCTAATGTCAGGAGTAACTATTCCTACAAAGATAAGTATATCAATGCTAGGAATTACGATTGGTAATAAATAATCTCTCATGGAAAAACCATGTGAAATCGATCGCTAGAGGTTCTTTCCAGAAGCTTGGATTTCTATTTCGTACGAAGAAATACTTCACTTCTCCTCAGCTTTTAATGATCAACAAGGCCCAGATACGACCTGTCTTGAAGTGTAGTTCTCATGTTCTTGATTCCATTTAGAGAAAAGTAATCCGTCTTACACACCGTTTCGACGATGCAATTTTGTCGCTGCGAGATATGTCATCTAGCTGTCAGTTTGCATTGCCAATATTGAAAAAATTGCACTGAATGTTACCAAGATGAACGTCTACATTATCACAACTGATATATAATTTTATTCATTTCTAATAATTGATATTGTGATTAAATCACCTTATTACTCAACTTGATTCCTCAAGTCTCGAAAAATAATTGAAATGTACGAAATCAACATTCTTCACAATGATGCCACCACATATTTGTGGTTTGCGGCAACAAATCCACCATAGAAATAACTAAGTCGCTGCAACTTATCGCACCAAAAAAAAAAATTCATGCAACTCGAAAAACTTGCATGAACACATGCCATTTTCTGGAGTTGCAGCGACAAAATAGCATCGTCGAAACAGGCTATAACCGTTCTGAGATATATATTCATTTTTTATCCGTTTAGAAAAATTTAAGTGTCGATCCACTTTTTAGGGCATATGGTGAGTAATTCAATCTGTGGTGCGGTTTCATTCAAGGGTTGTAGTTGTTTTCTGTCAATTATCTGCCGAATAATCTCAATTATTTCGATTTTTATCTTTCGTCAAATCAACAGACTCATGTTCGATTTAATTTAGCAAGACTTTGAAGACTCGGTAATGATTATTTTTCCTTTGGTTTTTCCACAAAAGATAGAGCACTGATCATCTAGTCTAGTTGTTTCTGTTACCAAATTCAAATTGACAGATATTTGTTTAATTCAAATTTTTACTTAGCAACGCAGATTTTATTGTCACTATAAGTACAACAGCCTACCAGAAAGTCAACTTCTTGGCATTTTCCCGACTCCGTCTTCTTCTTTTATTCGAAACGTCATTCTTCCCATCGGAAGTCATGAAGTGCTTAGATTTCTCCCAACGTGTACACACCAACGATGTTACACAAAACGAGTTATCCCTACGTGATATTATAGCTATTACACATTATCTCTGTGCCAAAAGGACAGAAAAGATGTAGACACTCAGTTTTTTCTTCAAAAACTCTTCAATAATTAACACACTAGTTTCCAAAAATGGCACGTTACCGTTTTATTAGCCATTTTCTCGATAACAGAATTCAGCGCTTTCTTCACTTAAGGCTAGTCCATTCTTAAAGTCGTTAATATTTCATTAAGAAATTCAAATGCTGCTATTTGCAACAGTCCTTGTGAAACGTTAATTTATGGGATATGATTGTCAAGCTTTAATTAATCAAAATTAAAGAAGCTGAATTGTGAAACATTTCACGTAGTCAAAGTACATTTATTACAAAGAATGATAATACAGACATTTGTGGAAGCGTCAAGGAATTCGTTTATGTGTAATGAAACACAAACCGTGAAATTATATAATCTTGCCAATATTCATTTCTTATTTTCGGGGGACTGTGAATAAAATACTATAAAAACCTTAGAAAAATTTTCATTTCATTTCTCCCTCGAAAAATTGCTCACCTCGGCTTTTAGCCACGGCTAACTATGTTTTTTTTCTTTCGGTGCGTAGTGTACTATTTGTTAAACTAACTGCTGTTTCATAAACGAAATTCTTTGCGTTGTATTTTTGTGGCTGCTTGTTGAGTAATCATAAATCTCAATATTTTAGGGTAGGTAGATAGGAAGAGAAGAATAATAACACAATTCATAAGTTTGAAAATGCTAATATAATAGACAATCTCTAACTCGTGTTGGTCCTCTCAATGCATGATAATAATAAAAGATCATGATCAGTTTGATATTTCAGTCTGTACTGGCAATTTCGATTTCATAGGACAACGCGACGTAATAAGAAGCGTGTATATTCGAACACATTTTTATACATTTCAGTCCAAGAGTTTTAGTTTCCTATTAGGTACACGTCTCTTGGGTGGATACGAATGTAAGTATGGGTTGGCTGGACCTACAGGTACTGTGCAAAAAAATATGTCCAAATGAAGTGTTTTATTCACGCTGCTATTTGAACAGCGTCTTCAATTAAGATAATTGAAAATAATTCAAGGGAGCAGACACTGTGGGGTTAAATCATCAGCAAACATGAAAATAAATGTTGCCTGCGACAGACCGCAATGCTGTACGTATACACTGGATTTTATTCTATTTTCATAGACTTTCCCATTTTTATTCGAATTTATCGAATAATTCAGCTCTTATATTAAAAAGAAATATAACATTGAAAATGTAAACTATTTAAAATTATTTTCTATTCATATAATTTATTTGTGAAAGAATTGCTGGAAATGATCTAATGTTTGCTTATTCTAATTTTTCATCATCATTACTATACATGAAATATCACTTCATAATAAATGAATTTTTTACAATATTTGTTGATGAAGTAGATTCTGCCATTTTTGACAAATTCTTCCTGTACTGTTGTTTTATACTTGTCAAATTTGCGTTACATTATGATAACCTTTTGCAATAGACACTCCTGTTGATAAAATCAAATCACAATATTTACATTTATATTCTCGCCATTTTTTTTTATTCGACATTTTTTTCAAAGTAGTTTCAGTGAATGGAATAGCCTGGATTACACACCAAGGGGTTTCCATAATAAATAACTACACTGAAATCAAAATGAAACGTGCTCACAACAACCATAAAATGCACCAAACAATAAAAGTATAATTGCACTCTGTTTACGCATGTTTTCATTACTCAACTCCTGCCCTTTTGACCCCAATCTCCCCCATTAATATTTCATTTCACTTTGACTCGTCAGAAGACTAAGGAATGAAAGAAATCCCTTATCGACGTCTATTTATAGAATCCCCACTGCACATCTGCACAATAATATACTGGAAATCCCAGAGAACCCGCTTACCATTGCAATTTTATCCTCAGACACGACTGGCATTTTGGCATTTCAGTTCAATTCAAACGGAATACAGTGCTGGTTGTAGTAGTAACTGAATAAAAAATGGGTGAAGAACAATACAGAAATATTCCTGAGACAGGAACGGTTGAAAAAGTTCGTTTGAGATGGATGGTTAAAGAAGACGGTGCATTGGCCCATCATCTGCAAACCCAAGAATTTGATGACCACTTTTGTGGCAATAGACAAAGAAATGGTTATGCGTATAAAGACTATTCTTTGGCCAAAAGCGAACAATTCATGGAAGAAAAAATGTTTGCGAAAAAAGCCAGTGATCGAAACATGCTATTCGAGAAAGAAGAGGAAGAAAAAATTGCTGAAGAATTAGCAACAGGTGGAACAAGACATGTACAGATACAGTGTGAACCAACATTCGAGTTACCAAATTGGCCAGAGAAAGAATTGGTTGGACTTCATCAAATGTCTATTTCTGATGCGAATAATCTTCCACAATTCAAATACTCGAATTCACAAGATATTTCAGGCCATTTCCTTAAATCGGGGACTCCAACTGTGGGCATACGTCATGAAAAAACTACTCAGACAGAACCGCTCGCTACAAATAGTATAAATGTTTCCCATTATGATATTGATGTATATGATGTGCACAATCATCCTCCGGTGCATAAGCCCTGCGAACAGGATTCTGAACAGGAAGAAGAAGATGAAAAACTAGCAATGAAATTACAAATACAGGAAGTTGTCGAACACGACAGACTAATACATAACCATCAACAATGCCCTGCTCCCGCGAGTAAACCTGACGATGTACAAGTTTGTCAACAGGAAGAGGAGGATGCAGAGCTGGCGATAAGACTGCAAATACAAGAAGTTTCTTCACAGGAAGCTATCGAACGGGACAGACTATTGGCTTTGAAAACGCAAAATGAAGAATTAGCCAACTTGTTGTAGAGCTTCTGGAAAATATTGTTGCTGGAATTCGAGAAAAATCGCTTACATGTTAGATTTCAATGACCATAAGTTATTGTATTCCAGATGATTTTATAATAAAATATAGGACTGTATTTATACTTTTGCTGCTTTATTTATACTTTTTTAATAAGCATTGTGACAACCTTCTTGGAATAAAAAGTTCGGTCTATGAACCGGTCATAATTAAAGTAGCGAAAATGAAGGAATTCGATATGAAAATATAATAAAAATGAAATTGATCATAATAACACAAAAGTCGAATGGAAATAAGATAGACGAAAGACAACTGATTTGAATAGTGTAACAGATTCGAAATAGTATCCAATAGAAAGGTAAACATAGTTACTTGGTCTTTTGCATTAGTGCCAATAATAAAAGTGTATTGACCTATTTGGTGCACAAACTGTGGTGTTCTTTATTGCACTTATTCAATAAAAAATGTAGTGCACTCATCTGTCATTCTAATGCAATGATGGGCTTTGGGGGAGATTAAAGAGTGAAAAATACTCATGAAATAGGCTCAATGTGAATCATTCAAGTGATATCTATAAGGGGCTTCCGTCACAAGAAAATGAGGTCTTTATTACAAACGTACCATAGGTATTAAATACATCGATCTTCAAACTAAAAAAAGTATGAAATGCTGTGGTTTGCAATATGGCTAATATACCGGAAATGTCTCGAAGAAGAAAAGTCGTACAGGCCTTGGTATAGTAATTGGTTTCATATCCGGTTGCGCACTAAACTTACAGTAGATTTCAAAAGGCTGATTGTCCCGCACTAAGCAATACGTCATCATTTCCGTGCCAAGATGAAATGTACAGGCTGTTCCTTATTCAAAAATCTTTTTTTGAGAGGTATTTTTCAGATCTCTGACATAAGCAGGGTTCCAATCACGTTCTATATTCCAGTGAGCATAGGAATAAGCAGCAAACACATCTGTAACATTGACATCTTCGAGATATAATAATGAGGTCACACTTGTGATATCATTTGATCTACATCACTGCGATATTTGCTAGATGTAATTGTGGTACGTGGCATGCTCAAGGGGGCATTCTATTCAAGATGACTTTACGGACATCAATTATGTCACATCGCGAATATGTCGAATTCGAACACCAAAGCCATTATAACTGTACATTGTCAAACATTCAGTTGATCATACTAGACTAATTTAAGTTAGTTCCACTCAATTAAGCCGCTATCAATCCATTAATTCGTTAATTATAGAGACACTAATACATCTATCATCATTATAATTATTGATATTTTAGATGTAAATAGAATATATTCTCAAATGAATATTTAGTTAACATAGGTGAAAAGGATTCAACAGATCTCAACCTGATTTTCTCAGTTTTTTTATTGACTTTTCATCGTGCTTCACAGAAAGGTTTAATTTTTTTTCGAAACCGAGTGAGTACAAATTTGTTTATCTATATGCAATCATATATCAAGTTTTCAAGTTAATAAAGTACGAGTAAATTTTCATGTTTTGAATAGTAGGGAAGAGCAAGAAATTGTGGATGGTTAAAGATATTATAGTCATATGTTTTCCGGTAGTTATCATGTATAACTGATTTATGACTATAACTATGTGATGTTTTTCTATCAAGAAATCGGAGCTATTGATAAGATGCTGCTATTATAATTTTCTAAAGTAATTTCCATCAGCATGTGATACGATGAATGGAATTTTGGCAAACTATGAATATCTTGAATATATCATATAAATGATATATCTGTTTGATTTCGGTTTTTAGTGTTTGGAATACAAATTGTAGAAAAGTGACTTCTATGTAATTCAGTATATGTCGCACCATATTGGCGAGGGAAAAGTAGTTTTAGATAGATTCTTCATCCTTTTTGTGAATGATTTGAACATCTATGAATGATATGTATTCACAAATCAACAGAGATGAGTGCTTGCTAAATATTTTTGATGTTACTTATCTTTTATACAAGTTTCATTTTCTGTTTGAATGGAATTATTGAAAAACAAAAGAGTATTGATCATTGATAAAATAATACCTTTTGGAATATTACACTATTAATAGTTATTATTATGATTGATATATTGAACATTTATGTTAATATAAATTTCATGTTTGAAAAATATTTTGTCGCTTCATGTAATGATTCAATACATAATGATAATAATTTAAGCACCTCGATTCTTGAAAGCATATAAATAATTCGAGAAAAAGGTATTTTTTATCTGTCTTTTTTTATACCAGCCGAAATACATTTTAATATAAGTGTATACTTCACAGTTTTTTAAACATGTACAAAGCAAAGTTAACCTGACAAATTAGTTTAATTGTAATTTTGATTTTTAATGGGGCTAAAAAGAACGGAACGGAATGGCATGGTAACCAATATATGGAAACGGAACGCGGCCAAAATTCACTGACAACCCTGAAAAATCTCATTTATTGCCTTGTTGGCAACATTGCAAGAAGTGTCAAATGACTCAATTTATTTACATTTTTTTATCTCGCTCTCCCTTTAACCAGTATGCCGTATGGTCTCTGGTCTTTGGTGTCTTTTCTTTTCCATTCAAGTTATTTCGGAATTTGGAGAGAGGAAAAATAATAATGATCTTTAATTTTAATAGAGGCCGGTGACCTGCCTTACTATTACACATATTTAACTCTACGAGGTATTATGTTAATTTCATTACACTGTCTTTTGAAAGTGCCTTGTTGATTCCAATGTAGTTTATATTGTGAAAATTTTTCCCAAAATGTCGAATACAAAAGTGCCTGAAGTAGAAAACTTTCCAAAAACTGGGAGGGTTACCGAAGTATGCCAAGAATGGATGGTTAGAGAGGACAGTGCTCTAGCTTACCGTTTACAGAACCAAGAGTTTGATGAGCATTTAACTGGTAACAAGTTCAGGAATGCTGTGGTACGTGAAGACTTCCCCAGAGCAAAAGATGAACAGATTAGAGAACAGAGAATGGCTGAGCAAGCTGCTGCTATTTACCACAAGATGTTAGCTGAACAGGAAGAAATAGACAACAAAGTAGCCAAAGATTTAGCAGATAAGATGGAATACGAAGAAAGGATGAAACGGAGAGCATTGGAACTACATGACCAGGCAGTTGCTAGACAGCTTCTAGACAAAGAACGAATGAGAGTTGAGAAATTACAACAGATGCCGATGACTGGGGCCCCCTATTCTCCACAAAAACCACTTCAATTACCACCTAAATATGATTCTCAAGCTTCACCTCATCGCCCTAATCCCCAAAATTATCAAGCTAATTTGCCGAGAAGGCAAGCCTTAGCTATGCCTCTGCCCCAACACAATGCCACACCATATGATGTGTATGTTGAACCAGTTGGCACAAAAAGTGACCATGTTGGTGATGTTAGTAGTGCTGAGATATATAATGAGCCATACACTCCTGCTCAGAATTTATCAGATCAATTGAATAGAATAGATATTTCTGAAATTGGCCTTCCTATTGATGAAATAGCTGAAAGGCAGATTCAGGAGGAACGTGATGCTGAGTTAGCTAGGAAATTACAAGCACAGGAAGGGTCTTTAGAGGATACTCTGTTGAACAGAGATAGGTTGCTAGCTATAGAAGCACAAGATAAGGAACTTGCCAAATTATTACAAGAAAGAGAAAGAGCCAAGGCAAAACGAGCACGAGAAAGAGCAAAGCAAAAGGCAATAGCCAAAAAACAACAGCAAGTAGAGCATGAGAGAGAAGCAAACCAGCTCATGCCTGATGATTCTTATGCTTTTCCAGCGGATGTTTTGCCTCATCATGGTGGTAGTGTGCCTAGAACTGTGGCAGCTCATCCAGACTTGTATGCTATTCCTAATCCAGAAGAGGATGTGAGCTATAGTCTTCCAGCAGATGTTCTTATGAATGGTAATAGTTTTAAAAACTATAGTCCTGCCAGAGACAACTCTTATAGAACAGAAGTTAAAGAGATCAATAGTTTAGGATCCATGAATAACTCTCTGGAAAGAGATGCTGGAGCAAACATGCCGGCAAGTAGGCCAACACATCTGGATTTAAGGTAGGGGTGAATTGATTTTGTGAAAATGTATGTAGGAGTCTCGCTTCGTAATTAATTCAAGTACTTCAAGGGCCAGTTGTATTTACAAGGTTCATGCTAAGCATTAGCTAATTGAATTGCTTATTGCTTGACAACTGATCTTAGTTCAAGTTAACGTAGATCAGTTGCCAAGCCAGATTCGATTAACTAATGCTTAGCAACTGAACCGAGTTTACTTGAACTGGGCATGAACCTTACAACTGAACCTTAGGGCCAGTTGCAGAAACTCCAGTCAAATGTTGTTCTAGTAAACCGAAATCAGGTGCTAACCAAAGATCAATTTGATTGGCTGAAGTGGCTTGCATGAACAGTACTACCAGTGTTAATATTTTGAAAATTCAAATTCACTCTTGCTTCTCTAAGATATTTTTTTATGAATTTGTTTTAATAAAAGTATTTTCACAGTCTCCTATGACTATTTAATGTTCAATTTGAGAAGACTTTGGTATTATCTATTCTCTAGTAGAATGAAAGATATGAATAATTACTCTATACATAAATATTATGAAATGCCATAAACTTTGGAAAACAAACAGAATTTCATTTGAAATGAATAAATGACCTAAAAATACTTGTTGATACAATAATCAACTATATATCGAAAATAAACCCATACTTTTCAGAGTTTTTTATTTCTACTTGACATTCCATTCAAGACTCTTTGTTTATATGTATATATCTTTGGTAACAACCTCAAAAAATCATAGTATTCCAGAGCAAATAAACTATAGACAGGGTGATAACATAAAAGAACAGATAACAACATTCAACAACAATACTATGAGTGAATCTATGACGTTTCTTTAAATTAGTTTCAAATGCCTCTATTCACTTGTCATGTGCTCATGTACTTACAATGCAAATTTAAAATTACTTCTGCTGATTCTGAATTCAGAATGCATGTGATCATCATATCGAAAAGATAAATAACAAGATTTGAATTGAAAAAGCTCACTAAGGGCCAGTTGTATATACTCCAGTGAACTATGGTTCAAGTGAAAGGAGTTCAGTTGTCGAGCATTATCCAATAAAATCGTTTGTTGCTTGACAACTGAACTCAGTTCACTTGAACCATAGTTCACTGGAGTATGTACAACTGGCCCTAAGAATCATACCTTGGAAAATACTGTGTCTAAGGATAAGACTACTTAATTTTGAGGAAGTTTTTACTCACTTCAGCAGGTGTAGCACAATTTCTCGATACTGGTAAACTATTTTTCATTTCAATACTGTTACAAAGGTTTTTTTATCTTTTCAAAATATCTTATCTTTATTATCGCGGATTATTGAAGAATCCAACATATTAAGAAATATTTGTCTTCTAATAAATTGAACAAATACTTTATGAAGATCCAAATCAAAATTCAGTTTATCTTGAGCATTTGCAAATAATTTTAGAAAAGTTTCTGAATTTGCAGTAATCTATTTATAATAATTCGCATATAGTTAGCTCCTGCTTGGGATGTTCTGGAAAACCATTCCAATACATCTTTTTGTTTATTCTCATATAAGTATGGTTGGAGTTTGAAGAGTATCATGAATATTATTGTTTTCAACTTGGATAGATTAAATAATAAAAATATCACACTTTCCTGTACGGGTCTCCCGTGTCGCGGTTTTGTAAATCCATTGTCAGTGAGGATCGTACAGTAAACTGTGATATTTTTATTAATATGGATTTTCATTAAGTATTGGCCAGTTCAGTTCAATATTAGATTAAATGAATTGTAGGTTAAACTGCATAATTGGCCAGAACTATGCTAGAAATTTGAATGGTGCGTTAATTCATTTGAAATTTCGTAGGAACTGAATAGAGTATCGTCTTATCGTTTCATTATCATCTACGGCTTCTGTCAAAATCCGTTTTGGGCTCGTTTTTTCTCGAAACAATCCATATGTGGTGCTAATTACGGAGAGGATGTTTTCAGAATTCTTCTTACTTGGTTCTGGAAACATCTCACAATACTATTTATATTCTAAGAATAATATTTAAAAATAATCCATACTATCACAGCAATTTATTCAAAAATTTGATACATTAATTTAAAAAACGGGTTGTTTTTTGTCTATCGGCTGTTTTTCCCCTCTTACGAACGATAAACCCTCGAAGAAAAAACTCCAAAAATCATTTTGATTTGCCTTAAATTTGAGGATGCTGGTTTCATATTTTAGTGTCACACGCCATATTGATTCCGATGTGGCCACTTGAAGTTGAATTCCCAACGTTCATTTGAATTCCTATGCTCCAGATTGACCTGATTGTCCCAATATGTTGCCCAGCAACGTGTTATTATATCTATCGATATGTTCAGTCCCGTGCTTGGTCCCGTGATATAAAACAGACGTAAACGTTATTTGATTTTATTCGCGATCTGACGTTTTACAATCAGACAGATCCATAATGATGCGAAAGAAGTGTGAACGAAAAGTCGCAAGCAGTAAATACGAACACAACGCTCCAGAAATACGGAATTGGTGGTTACAGCTATTCGATATACTCGAAACGGACGCTTCCATCAAACCCGCGTGGAGATTGTCCATCCTGAAGGAGGTCCTCCCCTCACGAATTCTAAATCGAATCGTAAGTGTGTTGAGCATACAAGAGGAGAAATTCAAGTCGAGCCCACGACAATCGCAGGAAATAGAAAAGAAATCGACTTCGAGTCGTGAGGAATCCACTGCCAGCGACAAGTCCGTCGGTAGCTCCTGCCGCAATGGGGTCTATTCCGATTCGAGTTTCGTGAAAAAATTGGGCCTCGCCCCCGTCGTCTCCTTCGATCCTTACATGAACTTCTTCAAACGGCGGCCCGACAGGGCGGCGATTTGGAGGGAACTGCCCCCTCTGGCCTGGGAGGAGATGAGCCTCAATCAGATCGCGGACGCCATCACCGAGTCTATAGCCAAGGACTTCGTGAAATGGTTGGCGGAAGTCGGCGGCGACGAAGAAACGTCGGTAAACGTGCAAACCATAATCGAGATGTTCGAAATCGGATCGAAAATGCACTGCGCGACGACTTTGTGCGTGAACGTGGAGGAAATGGCGTCCGTCACGCAGAAGGTCGCCGAAGCGTTATCCGTTCCCGATAAATCCAAACGGAACACGCTGCACAGGGAGATACGGAAGGACCAGAAAGCTTCGAAGCAAACACCGAAAATCGTCGCTTTCGGCCGAAGATTGCCGACCGAGTCGCAAGTGAAACCGCCGCAAAAAAACATCTACAAGAAGTGGTTGCGTTGCGAAAAAGTTCCGCCGAAGCTGGAGACGATGTCCGCCGTCTGGCAAGGCATCACCCATTTGAGATCGACGAAATCGTTTTGCGAATACTTGCTCAAGGAACACCCCGAGATCAGGCCGCCGAAGTATCTGGTGGAGTCCGGTATGATGGATCCGAAGAGGTTGATGGAGTCACGCGGGTCGATGCAAAAGGATGAGAGTTACGGCGAGGGCGGGAGCAGCATCTATTCGTAGCGGATATCGGGGGGCTCTTGGAAAATTTCGACTTCGAGGTCGTGGGGAACACGCAGTCGTTGTAGTTTTGCTTGATTGCAAAATTGCGATTTGGGATCGCTGTCGCAAGGGTCGTCGATTTCCGTGTGGGGATTGTGAAATTTGCTCATTTTTATTCCCTACATTCAAGTCTGAAGAAAATTTTATTTTTACTCGGGAGTTTTAAAATATATTCGCACCAAACAATATCGTTTTTTTATTATTATTCTCCCAGTCCACGTCACGTTTATTTATGTATTCACGACATTGTCAATTTAACAAAATATTATAATTATAGTCACAGTACAAATTGTCCTACTTAATTGTACACAACAAAGATATAAATATTATAGAAAGAATAAGTTAAAATGTATGTAACTCTTCTGAAGGTGGTTATTGGAATATCAAAGAAATCTATTCTGGAACTGTGCTTATTGGCACGATTCAGCATTTTAACAATCAACTCATTTTGTCCATAATCAGTGTGATGAAATATTTCCGCATTACGTGTCCTTCTCTCATTGACATTAAATGTTACAAGCTCTGAGATTTCTGACGAGTTTATATTTACATTGATGAATTTATATACCGTGCTGGGTAATAGCACGTTAAAAGATAAGGCCTCGTTGATCCATTGCTCGCACAAGTTTCGATTTCTGATGGTTGACGTTCGTCAGCTAGTTATCGGAACGAACAATTTTAGAACAACAATATAAAAATATGAGACTTGCTTTCAACCTTCTGTGTTCTAATGTGTTTAAATTCATATTTTCCATGCTTGTTTTATATTCATACTCTCCTTTATCATAACCCAACCTATAGGCACAGTACCTTAGAAATCTTCTCTGGATCCCCTCGAGTAAGTCCCTATCCAAACTATAGTATTGGCTCCATACAGTGGAATTGTATTCAATAATTGATCTTACCAATGAGCAACCTAGCAGTTTGATGATGGTCACATTGAATGGATTCCTAAGAATAAATCCTAACATTTTAAGGACATTTTTGAATCAAATATAACTCCCAGATCTTATCTGTTTCGCTAAGAACTGTTCCTTTGATTTTATATTCAAACTGTATAGAATGCTTCAATCTGCTGAAAGTTATCTTAAGACATTTGTCAGTGTCCAACTGTAACATAAATATCACACCAACGTGAAAAATTATTCAAATTATATTGCAATGATTCGGCTTCTTTCAAGCTGTTGATTGTATGGAACATCTTAAGGTCGTCAGCAAACAGAAGAAATTTACTTTGAAGGATACTACAACCTTCATCATTGATAAATAAATTGAATAATATTGGTCCTGAATGTGATCCTTGTGGCACTCCTGAAGTTACTGCAACCGACATTGAAATGCAGTTTCCATACTTAATATATTGTACTCTTTCACTGAGATAACTTCGAATCCATTCTGAAATTTGACCATTTATACCAATAGCATTAAGTTTTGCGATTAATAGATCATGATTCACACTATCAAATGCTTTCGCTAAATCTGTATAGATGGCATCTTCCTGTTTAGTCAATGAAATAAATTCGCATTAAAAACTTACTGTTGAGTATAACGTCCAAATATGAAACTTATTTACATTAAACAAGGCAAGTTATCAACTCCAAGTGATCCATTAATAATTTACTGTTAGATCATGCGGTGAACATGAACATACAAACAGAAATTGTTAAATTTTTCTCAAGAAAATATGAAGAGACCTAGAGGATTTTATTTCTTCTGGCAATTTGTTGAATATTTCCATTGAGCTTGCGACAGAATTATTATTCTTCCTTTATTGGAATGAACTTTGTTCAGATGATAATTATAACAACTTCTGCTATTAAAAAACGTGTATATTTGAGTTTTCGAGCAATGGAATGTTAGTTTTTTGGATAATTTTTGTTAGTTGGTAGATTAGCTTGGCTTTTTCTCATTTAATTAGGCCGTTTAAAGTCATGTTATAATTCTGAAGATGGAGTCTTTTGAATATTATCTATTGCTTAATTCATAAACGATACACAGTATTATTGGGTTTTTATTACAAGAGTACCAAATCGTGATTAAATATCTGATGTGAGAAATTATGTAAGAATTATATATCAGAATTTGAACTTGTTCTTTCATTAAATGTATTGTTCTAATTGCACCAAAAACGGAATTATACATTTTTTTATTTGATTTGATTATATGTATTTCAAAATTTAATTTATTGTCAATAATAAGGCTCAAATATTTATGACTTTGAACTTCGGTGATCGTTCTATTATTTATTTTTATATTTAGTTAAATATCATTCATATTTTTCTGTTTGAAAAACATATAGACAGCTCTGTCTGAATTAATGGTTAGGTTTGTTATCCATTCTTCAATAGTTTTTATATCACTAGTCATATTATTTTCTAAATTTGTAATATTCTTTCCAGCAATGTCGTCTGCAAAGGAATAATGTTTTCCAAATAAATTCAATGTTTTAATACTGTCAACATAAACAAAAAAAAAGAATAAGTGCTAAAACTGAACCTTGTGGAACTCCCTTTGTGTATAGTTTTTCTTCAATTTAACAATTGTTCATTGTTACATATTGTCATACGATTTTGAAAATAATTTTGAAATAAACAATAGATATCACCTCTAATACCATAGTTGTATAGAATTTCTAATAAATTTTTTTATTAACTGCTGTGGAAAACCTCTTTCAGATCCGAGAATATTATTATTACATAATTACTTTCATCTAGACTTTCGTAAATATTTTTCATTGAAATGCATATTGAAATTTATCAAATTTGATGGTCTCATTGATGAAAATCATTAACTGAATTTTGAGTACTTTTTCACATCTGGTTATTCAACTTTGAAGAACAAAATACCTAGTCCAAAGTCCACTTCATACACATTGTTATTAAAGATCGGACCAAATGATTCATCGGCAGATTTCCCCTGACCAGATTCAACGCTTCTATTAATTCCGATATTCGAATATCTAATTCAGTTACATAAAACCAACACTGACCATATCTAGTAACAAATTATTACATTTGGTGACAAAGCAAGTTACTATCGTGATTGGTCAACTTATCACATGTTACATCTCGTTAGTTGATGTCGAAAAAAAGTTGAAAGTCTTCTTACAACAAAATTTTTTACCGAAGGTTGAAAATAATAATTCGTTTGCAGATCTCCTCTGAACAGAATCAACAAACCTCGTTACCCAGATCCGGACGTATGCGAAAATGTGAGTAGCGTTCCTTCCAACACCACATCTCCTACGCAGCTAACTAACATCGCCATGGCCATCGACCCTACTTATTCGCGCAGAGGGTATCGGGCGTCATCTAGTTACGACACTGCCTCCAGCACTGTCACCACTAGTACTTCCAGCAGCAGCCCAGGGATCCTTCCTCCTCCTGACATAGGTAAATGGCCTCAACATTGTTATAAACTAACAATCGATTGCACCGATTTTTTGTTTTGAGACCATCGACGAAGGGACACTTCAATTTAATGGTCTCTTACCTTTATATGAGTTGCAGAATCTTGGAAGTCTACAACTTCTATATCATTTTCCAATGTATCTTCAACTGAATCATTTTCCAAAACATTAATATAATGCTTTATAACAATAAACCTAACCTCACAGAGGTAATGAACCACTTACATATGTTTCAAAGGAGGAAATATGGCGGGTTAGCTGTGGGTTTATTAATGGGTGTTCAGTAATCTCTTAAACTATGGTGAAATTGCTGCAGTGCGTTTACTAACCTTTAATGGCCCATAAGCTTAATGATGCCATAACAAAAAGTCGGTACGACTGACTGTTAATCTCGTTTATTATTACTAGTTTCGTCGAGTCTTACCACAGTTGAATGCTGCACTGGAAGTCAGTAAGTCATCCAGAAGCATATAATCATCCCCACAAGTATTCACAGTAGTGTAAAATACATCACATGCCTCGTAGAATAGTGTTTATTTCACTTCGTGAAATTACAACAAAAAAAACCTCCAAGACAGCTCACAGAATTCCACACTTGTTTGTGAGGATAACAAAATATTACATATTACACATAGGCATTATTCAACTAAAGAGAAACAAATATTGATTGAAATGATCATATAATAGTATATTATACAACAGACATTAACCGGGATACGAAACGAGCAAAAGGCGAATTTCGTATGGTTCATGCGAGGGTATTAATGTGCCATGAGAGTTGCATACGCTATTTTGTCATAACCGAAAAATTGTAATTAATGGTATTACTTGTGGTATTACCATGGATATAGGATAATTCAAAGTGAACATAATAATAATTATAACTAATCCGATTTCTTAAAAATATCAAGATGATTTATTGTCTAGTTTTAGAAGTTAATTCCAGATCCTACTGAACAGGAAGGAATATTTACATTTATGTAGGAGATATGT
This sequence comes from Zygogramma bicolorata, assembly GCA_032362365.1. Classification (NCBI taxonomy): domain Eukaryota; kingdom Metazoa; phylum Arthropoda; class Insecta; order Coleoptera; family Chrysomelidae; genus Zygogramma; species Zygogramma bicolorata. The sequence goes on from JAVJAQ010001667.1 coordinate 4,440,353, forward strand.
TTCCTTGAACACACGGATTAATAAGAGGCCAATTTGTAGTAACTGTCAATATAAACTTTATTGTTTTGGTATTTTGAACCAAGACTTCCACTGACTAGTAATACTCAAATTCCTGTAAATTATAACACATTACTAACAAATCAATGTATAAAAGAGGGTAACTTACGATTGCCCCTAATTATCAAGGTTTTATCTCTGTAGCAAAGTTCAAATCGTTTGCAGTATCAATATATTTTTTTATTATTCCATCAAAATTTGACATGCACATTTTCATCTGTTTTTTTATATTGAGTGTTCGATTTTGAATTTTGCCTTCAGATTTACAAATGAAAAAATATGAATAAAATAAAAATAATTTCAATGACCATTTCCGACACTCCCACCCGGTACAGCGCTCTCAGAGGTGACTGCTGTATCATTTTCCGGTTTATCTACAGACATTAAAGCTAGTTTAGCCACTGGTCTTTCGAAAATACCGGTACTTTAGCTTTTCGTACTTGACCATCACTTGACTTGGTAACATCTATAATTCTTCCTCTGGGCCAATTACAGCGCGGTAGATTCTTATCGCAAATGATCACGATATCTCCTTTTTCTAGAGAACGGACTCGTTCATACCATTTCGACCGTAGCAAGAGTTCTGGAATATACTCGTTGACAAATCTTTTCCAGCATTTATTGGCGAATTGTTCTCGGTACAAGTAGCTAAATTTCAAAACATGTCTGCTGTCATCTAACTGTACCATAGGTTTATCGCCATTAGAAGAACTGATTATGAAATGATTTGGTGTCAATGCCTCGGATTCCTCGGAATCCAATGGCAAATACGTCAACGGTCTGGAGTTAACAATATTTTCAGCAGCAATCAAGCAACTCCGCAATAGTGACTCAGTAGGTGTTCTTGGTGGTAGGGCATCATACAGGGCAATTTTGACGGCCTTGACTAGGCGTTCCCAGGATCCTCCCATGTGAGGTGACAAAGGTGGGTTGAAATGGAATGATAGTTCAGGATTCACGAAAGAATTGGCAATAAGTTGAGGATCCATTTTCTTCAACTCTTCTCGAAGAACACGCTCTGTTGCTACGAAGTTAGTCCCACGATCGCAATAGATATGACTAGGCCTTCCTCTTCTATTCATGAAATTTGTGAAACAGAGAACGCATTCATCATAGTCCAGTTTACCCGCAATTTCGAGGTGAACAGCCCTCGTAGTCATGCACGTGAAGAGTGCTCCCCAACGTTTTTCGGTACGTCTTCCCACCATGACATTGATTGGGCCAAAGTAGTCCACTCCAGTATGAGTGAATGGAGCTGTGAATGTGGCTAGGCGGCATTTAGGAAGCGGTGACATTTCAGGCACATTAGGAGATGATGGTTTGATTTTACAAATTTGGAAGTTCGTTCGGATCTTATTCAAAGTCCTTCGTAATTTAGGAATATAGTATTTTTGTCTAACCTCATTCACAACACTTTCGTGATTGCGATGTTGGAAGGCGATGTGGTAATTTTCGATTATCAATAAGGTCAGATGGCTTTCTTTTGGTAAGATGATTGGTCTTTTGGCATCGATATCAATACAATCAGCACCATCGATTCTTCCTCGAACACGAAGTATTCCATCTTCGTCCAAATATGGAGATAATTTGTAAATACTGCTTGAACGACATAGATTAGAAGATTTTTCAGCTAATACTTAAATTTCTTCGGAATAGAACTCACTTTGTACTATACGTATCAGACTATTTTTAACAAGAAAGAGTTCTTCAGAAGTTAAAACTCCCATGGACCTCTGCTCATTCTTATTTTTTCTCAGTTTAGTAATAAACTTACACACATAGCCCATTACGCGTAATAATTTGGTATATCGACTGAATTTTTCCATTTGAATAATGGGTTTACTCTTTGTATGAACATTTAGAGTTTCTTCCATTAAATCTTCTGATTCTTCTGTTGGCCATAGTTTTTCTTCTTCATACAGAAATTCTGGTCCTCTGAACCACCGATCAGTTGATTTAAGTGATGGTTGTTTGGACCATTTGGTTGCTTCATCAGCGACATTGAGGTTTGTTGGGACATAGCGCCAATTGAATACCATAGAACTGTCCTGAATTTCGGCGATTCTGTAGGCGGCATACTTTCTCAATTTCCTTGGATCATCTGTACGTATCCAATTCAGAACAATCTTGGAATCGGACCAGTAAATGGTGTCATGAATTGTAATCGACATATGCTGTCTAACATTTTTTGCAAATCTAGCACCTAATAATGCACCATCTAGTTCCAGACGAGGTATAGTTTGGAGCTTGATAGGTGCTACATGTGTTTTTGCGCCGATGAGAACACATTCTACAACTCCATTTTCTCTGAAAATTCTAAGGTAGGCAGCCACTGCACTTGCATTCACGCTAGCATCCACGAATATATGAAGTTGAATATTAGAACCATTCCAATTTGAAATATTACCCAAGTAACATCTTGGTATGGACAGATTCTCTAAATTTGGAAGAAATTTCAGCCATGAGAGCCATTTGCCAAATTGGTTCATCCCAATTGACTCTACTCCTCCAGATATCTTGAAGAAGAATTTTCAAATGCACCAGAAAATGGGCTAAGAGTCCTAATGGATCATATATCGACATCAATATTCGTAGTACCTCACGTTTGGTTGGTTTTCTCTTGCCTTCCAAGACTTCTTTGTTACCTTTGTTGAATTTTAACGAATACGTCAGACAGTCTGTGGTTAAATTCCACCACATGCCAAGAATCTTCTCTGTGTTTTCTTCAGTTCCCATGTTGATGTTCACTTCCTCGTGGTTTTCTGTGGAATTATTCATTATTTCCATGAATTTCTTCGAGTTCGAACGCCAGTTCCTTATTTCGAAGTTAGCCTTGGAATGTATGAAAATGACTTGTTTGGCGATCTGGATGGCTTCTTCTTCGTTATCTGCGGTATCTGATAGATCATCTACATAATGATTTTTGATTATAGATTCAACTGCCCTGGGATAAATTGAAGAGAATTTTCTTGCATTTGTATCTTTGACATACTGCGCACAGCTTGGTGAGCATGTCGCACCAAAAGTCATCACGCTCATAACGTACGTCTCCAAAGCATTCTGAGGGTTACCATTTCGCCAATAGAATCGTTGCGCCTGTTGATCTTCACTTCTAATTCCGACTCGAAGGAACATTTCTTTGATATCTGCGCTGAATCCAATTCTCTTTTCACGAAATCTAAAAAGTATTCCAAGCATGGATGCAAGTTGATCATCGCCCTCCAGTAACATCGAGTTCAGAGATGTTCCCTGTACGGTGGCTGCGGCATCCCAAACAATCCTGAACTTACTTGGTTTGTTTGGATTCAATACAGGGAATATTGGAAGATACCAGACTCTTTCGAATTGTTGAGAAAGTTCGTCAGACGTGAGTTTTCTTATGTATCCTTTCCTGATGAAGTCTTCTATTTGTGAGTTAATTTTCACACCTAACTCTGGGTTGCATTTTATACGTCTCTCAATACATGCTAATCTATTAAGAGCCATATTGCGGCTATCGGGTAACCTAATATCATCATATTTCCAGAGTAAACCAATGTTATACCGATTTCCTTCTTGTTTAATTGTCGACTTCATAATACATTCTGCTCTTTTTAGATCCTTTGACGAAACATTCAATGCTCTCACTCCTAGGCTCTCCAATGAAAAATAAGTTTTAACTGCTTCATGAAGTTCTTGATTGCTCATCATGGTGTCAATACATTCACAAGCATGATAATTGTAGGTTGGCTCAAGTGATCGCAGGGGTACTGATCGAAGTGCGAATACTGTCCACCCTAATCTAGATTTAGCTGCAATCGGTTGGCCGTCATCTCCTTCAACAACACGAAGTGGTAAGGCTAACTTCCAATTGTCCAACCCAATGAGAATACGTGGATTTGCATTATCATATGATTTTATTGGCAAATTCCTCAAATACGAATACTCGATAGCTAGTTTCGATGCGTCAACAGTTTGTTAAGGGAGGTTTAAGGAGTTGACCGTACGTGCTGGACGAAAGTCGAATTGTTTGGCTCCTTGGAAGTTACCAATAATTGAAAAGATTACTTTTCGTGATTTCCTTTCCAATCGCTGTTGCTCACCGGTCCACTTCAGACACAATGGTTCATAATCACCTTGTAAGTTCAATTCTTCTGAAAGTCCTTCTTCCATCATGGTAATTGACGATCCTTCATCCAAGAATGCATAAGTTGCAACTTCTTTATCACCATTTCTCAAAATAACTGGCAATATACGAAAACGAATGCCCGTTAGAGACGATTGATGGTATACATTGACTGCCAAATCCAAAGATTCGTTTTTAGACGTAGACGGTGCTATTGGTGCAGATGCTGGCTCTGGGTCTTGGTGAAGAAGTGGATAATGTTTCCGCTGGCATTGATTCTTCTCGCATTTTACTGGGTACTTGCAAGGGAACCTATGTCTTTTCAAACATAATTTGCATAGCTTCAGATCCTTTAACATCTTCTATTTATCGGATAATGGATATTGTTAGAAAACTTTGCATTCTGTCACAAATTTACAATCTCTGCTGCATACTTTGCATTTCAATTGTTCACTTGTTGGATATATGTTTGCCTTAGAACCGGAATTGTGAACGTTGAGATGTTCATTTCTGTGGTTCTGTTTTTTACCTCTAGTTGGCTCAGCTATATCAGAGCAGTACACATTCGTTGCCAGGTGGTACAGCCATTCAGCAAATTCCTCTAATCCAATAGATGGCGGCAAAGTGGAACGATATATGGCCCAATTCACCTTCATCTGTGATGGAAGCTTATCTGAGAGTTCATGCATTAGCATTGGATTGTTCAAATATTCTGTCAATTTAGCAGTTTGTAGAGAAACACATAAGTTCTTTACTGTCAATGCAAACTCTACAAGAGTCTCAAGTTTGTCTGCTTTTGGAGGAGGCTGACGACGAATAGCATTAATATGTGCTTCCAAAATCTGATCTGGTCTACCGAAGAGCATTTTCAAAGTAGATATGATCTGTGGTACACATTCGGGTAATATAAGTAAGCTGGATACTACGGTTTTAGCAGTCCCCCTGAGAGCCTGTTTTAGTCTCATCAAGTTTTCATAATTATCGAATCCACATAACTGAGTAGACCTCTCATAACAGCTGATGAACAACGGCCAATCATATGAATTTCCAGTGAAGGTTGGTAGTTCCTTTGGCGTAGTTCTTCGTGCGGCACACTATTGTGGAGATAATGTGGTTTGTCCCAAGTTTTCAAATGTCGGTACGTTGAATGTTTGGATTGGTTTTCCTTCAACAATATTCCTACACTCTTTGATAGGGACTCTAGGGAGACTGGTTTCACTCAAAACTTCGTTTCAACGCCATTCTCTATTTGCAACGACAGTATTCTATTTACTAAAGGATCAGACGTTTCCACTTCCTCCTTATCCAAACATTGACTATCGTCGGATTCTTCATCGAGGGGTTTTCGTGTTTGTTCCATTAATTCCCTTCCTTTTCTCAGAAGTTCTCTTTCTTGTAGAATTTTTAGCTTCCATTTGCGTTTGCTGCTTGATGTAAAACCACTTTGCTTGCTCTTTTCGCTTTGAGCTGTAGCGAGCGATTTGACCGTTCTTGAAGAGGCTGTTGGAATAATTTCCAATTGATCATGAGACTGTGATTTCGAAGGTTGAATGTTAGATTGCTGTGCCTTTTGTTGATAGATGGCTTCACAAGATGGACACTTCCAATATTCATCTGTAGCTACACTTTCTGTTACATCAACACATTCAAAACAGTACCATCTCAAACATTTGGTACATTCGACCATTCGTTCCTCACGATATGGTCTGTTGCATACTAAACAGTGGTCTTTTTTGGTTCTTCCAACTGATATTGGACCCATTTGAATAGACCTAATCGAATTTGAGAATTTGTAGGAGATATGTTTCCTTGAACACACGGATTAATAAGAGGCCAATTTGCAGTAACTGTCAATATAAACTTTATTGTTTTGGTATTTTGAACCAAGACTTCCACTGACTAGTAATACTCAAATTCCTGTAAATTATAACACATTACTAACAAATCAATGTATAAAAGAGGGTAACTTACGATTGCCCCTAATAATCAAGGTTTTATCTCTTTAGCAAAGTTCAAATCGTTTTCAGTATCAATATATTTTTTTATTATTCCATCAAAATTTGACATGCACATTTTCATCTGTTTTTTTATATTGAGTGTTCGATTTTGAATTTTGCCTTCAGATTTACAAATGAAAAAATATGAATAAAATAAAAATAATTTCAATGACCATTTCCGACAATTTGTTTCAATTATTGCTGGTCTCAGTACAGTTCAATATTGTATGGGAAATGCTGATATTACTCTGAACTAAATTTGATTTGCATTTGATCAAAAATCTTTCTTTATGAAAGTTCTGTATCATAATGGGTCTCATTATGAAACGGATTATGGGCTTATAAGTGTATTGTTATAGTACGGGTGTAGAGAAAAATAAACATGTTCATAGAATACAAGACAGAGATAGTCATGTTCATAGTTTACTAACAAATCAAATCTCATGATTCACTACCTCTCTGGGTGTTTTTTTTCATAAAACCTGTAATATAACAGTGTAATTTTGATGGTGAAACAGGATGACTTATTTTGTTTTTGTTCAGATTCGGTCATTCTCATCTTAACAGATTTTTGTCACTAGCCCTGTCACGAGCATTGCATAAATCCATGAACTGAAGTAGCTCCTTACCAACAAATAGTACCATATTCACAATCTTTTATCAGTTGAATAAACATTAAACTGATTGAACCTTTTCTGCCTAGTTTCAACTTAGGTCATCCTCATGTTACCAAGAGCTTTGAAATAAACTCCTTATCTTGTTATAGCTGAACAAGACGATGATAGTCCAGTTCCACCATATATGCCGATTCAGGGGCAAAGAAGGACATCCTCTCTGGAGAAAAAACAGAAGAAGAAGAGTAAGGATGGTGGGTGTAAACAGCAATAAGGTAGGATTAAAATCCATTTAGTAATGTTTTTGGGCGTTGTTAAAATTTTTGAATCTCAAATGCACCCAGAAAAATGTCTCCGATTAGGCATGGTGACTCAGGTCGACAATATTTCTTGTTTGAAAGATACCAGGATTGTTCGACCTCTTCTGAAGTAATCCATCCTTAAGGAGAGTTTAAACAGCAAATAAAATAAGATAAGAATAAAATAAGAAACTAATTAAGAATAAGGACAGAAAACGTGTGTTCATACAGATGACCGAAATAAAATAAGAATGAATCAATCAAATTGCAGCTTTTTTGACAATGACTTTTGTGATCTGTGTATATCACAATTTCGTTTTGACAGTGGCTACAGTAACTAACCTCCTAATTGTTGATATTTTGAATATTGATTCTATTATATTATATATATATATATATATATATATATATATATTGTAAGGAAAGGAGTCAAAATAATTTCAAACATGGAACGTTAAGTACAGAAAATATTTCGGCCATGCGCATTATCAGTTTCCAAATAAAATAGTGAAAGATGGCATCTTTTGTTGTTATTCTTATTTCTCATTTTATATTATTTCTTGTATAAACGCTTTCATAAAGATCTATATGTTTAACTTTCTTATTTTGTTCCTTATTTTATTTCATTTGCTGTTTAAACCCACCTTGACTGTAACTTTCCTTTGAATTGTTTCCGATTCTGACATGTCGAATGAACCTCGCAGGTTCCTCGTAAGTTTAGTTTAAATTGGTGTATGGTTAGTAATCTTTTTCCAAAGTGAGACTTTAAAATTAGTTAAGTGTAAAACGATAAGGTACTGAAAATATTCAGGTGATTTCTTTTCGGATTTCACGATATAAATTTTTACATTCATTTATATGGCAGCTGATTAAACATTATTTGTGTATCAGTTCCAATAATAATCATAAACATTTCATTGGCATTTACCTATCATACTTCAAACCCACACTCTCAGTGGGATGATATCTCTGTTGATATTCTATGTACTTAATTTACAAGCTAATAATGAGACTTATTAGGTGCTGATTTATTTGGTATTTATTGTTCATTTGGACGTTGTATGACTATTTCTTTAGCCATCTGAATCGATATAAGTTGTTAAACGATAGAGTGATATAAAAATACTATTATTATTGTATGGATAGTTTAGTTGCTATTCTGTTCACCATAGGAGGGAAATTATCTAGTAGCTTGTTTTTATGTCCATGTTGTGATTAACTTGGGTGATGTACTTCTTTTTTTTTGATAAGATGTGATATTACATGTTGTTTCTTATCCAAGAATATTCAAGAGGAAGATGTTAAAAATTAATTCGCACAACAATAGAGGTTAATTATTTGAAACAGTGCAGAGCTGGAGATAAAAACTGATCCAAAAGCTAACAAAGAATTTTCAATACCAGATTATGGTATATCTGTTTCTGTAAAAAAACCTTACCATAAATTCTCTTAAACTGATCTCGAATGGAAGTTCTAAACATATCTCTCGAAAATAAATCACCCCAAGGTCGTTGGTCTTGGGATTTGGTAGTTGTATTTAAAGCATATCCTTAGTATATTTCTGATTCTTTAAGAAATGATGAATGAACATATGTTTATTTAATATAAACATCAAATGTCATCAGTTATGTTATGTAACTTACTAGTGATGTTTGAGCAATCGAAAGTTATTATTATGGAATATCTAGTTAAAATATTAACAATAACACCAAAAAAATGTGCTCAATATATTATATGTTTTAAGATATTTTTATCAACTTGATATTTGTTTTGTGTATTTTGGTGGAAGGTTTATATATTTGTATATTATCCTGAATGCATGTACTCTTGAAATATATGAGTTTTTACTGTTATTTATTTATATCTGTGTTTGATTTCACCTAACAAGAAAAGACCTTTTATCTCAATAATATAATTCAGTTAAAAAGCTTTTCTAACATTCAATTACCTAACTGTCGTAAAATCAATATAGAAACACAATTTGAAAATACCAAAAATGGTTATTTCCATATTCACAATTATGATTGAGAAACTGGTGGATTTGTTTGATACTTAAGGAAAATCCATGATAGCAATATTGTGTTATTCAATTATGCTATGGTTGATTATAGTATATTCACTGGTTAATAAATTATTACCTTACTCTCCTATGTATCATTTCATTAAACGAAAAATCATCAACCTACGCTCCTATGTATAATATCAACTTTACTTTTGATTAAATGAACTGTTGGTAAAATATTATTGGAGCAACTACACTTTTGACCTGATATGAAATCAAAAGCTCCAATTCTTGAATCACAATTGGGGCAGTTGATTCTTCCTTTGGTCCATTCTTTTGCTTCAATCCTGAGGTTTATCCAGTCTGGTAGATTGTACTCTGCCAAAAAAACTAAATTATCTGTGGTGGTTTCACATGTTTCTTTGGCGCCAGTAAGAGGGGCGTTATGAGCGTTTAGTAATAACTTATCTAGTTGATCTTCGCTGAATAAAGTTTTTCTGCAATTTTTGCATTTTATTTCTTTATACATTCTATTTTACCTCTCTGGAATGGTGGAAAGTTAGGTTCTGTCAGGTGTCAGGTCAAAACTTCAAAACATCAAACAACGAAACCACAGAACACGTGTGTATATATATATATGTGTGCTTTGTGAATGAAACAACCACAAATCATACTATATCCAGTGTTGCCAATCCAATGAGGCCAATTTGCGCGAAAATGATGTAAAAAGTCCGCAATATGAAAAAAAGTGTGAACAAAATTTTCATATATCAACCTAAAAAAGTTTTTTACAGAAATCTTGAGTGAAATGAAAGAAAACTTACTGATGTGTATTCATAATTATTTTATTATGTCTATATGGTGGTAACAAATGAAAAATTGTGTTTAGTTACAATTTAATCTATGAATATAATATGAAAACCTTTTCTTTGTGTATAAAAAAAGGAGCTTTGATATTTTTGAAGGAACACTAGACTTTGGATTGTATCCTCGGGCGATTCATAAGTTATGATGTTTTCCAAAAATTTGTATGCTGAGGTGGACAGTGTTTCTCCGATCTTTTAATCTATACATCTCTGTTTCAGTCCTAAATCCTTGAATTACAAACAGTTCCACAGTCATTCCAAGGAATTAGTTGGTTATTGATCATATGCTTCCCGAGTGATAAAATTTTCGAGACTGAAGGAAAGATTGAAACAGAAGTATTTCTTCAAATGCTCTTGCAATCAACTTTTTTTTCAAATTAAACAAGGACCAAGATTAATAGAACAGGGGCCCTATTCTTGAACCACACGTTCGCCGAACGTAGACGTTGTTGCTAGACATATCAACTGTCGTAGCTTAGCAACAGCGTATACGCAGAACTGCGGGTGATTCAAGAATAGGGCCCCTCAATCTTGTTATTCTTGTTCCTATTGGTTGAAGTAATCCATGGGAGTTAAGACAATGGATGCGTCTAGCAGCTTACAGCGCTTAAAGCTGCTACACAAAATTTGAGTTTTCCGTAGTGACATGTCAAATATTGTAAAGCGGCTTTGAGCTGTTAGACGCAGCCAATGGATGCGTCTTCAACGAAAGTTCGGAATGCGATTTGTTGATCAGATTAGGGGGTACTATAGTCGGGCTGCGTAACACCCACATTTCGTAACACCCACAGTGCCTAACACCCAAATTTCGTTATGCCCACACTCTCCGAACATACCCGAATGATGCACTGTTGCAAAATTTACCGGATATTCTGCAATTTCCTGTTATACTTTGTTCAACCATCCTTTGCCGTTACGTCATATATTGACCAACTTTATCCCTCATTCATGAAATAGATGAGTCGGAATTATGACGTCATCAACGTATGTCTTAATCGTGAATTTTATTTGTCATTTTTGACAGTTCAGTTATATCATAGTTTGATTTCTGTATTTTTGGTCATTTTTGCCTTTTCAGTTTATTTTCCATTGTCAAAATGTCTTTCCGGTATAATGAGAAAGAGCAAAGCTCAAGTTTGAAGTTGATTGACTACTTTTCAAGAGAACGAGATGCTGGAGTGCCGCTTTCACCGTTAAATGCAGTCTACAACGCATGTATCTACCTATGTTATGCAAAATGTAAGTTTTTATTGATTTGATTTCATAAAATTCTATAGCGTGTTGCTGATGCTCTAGAAATGTCTATTAGAACTGTTCAAAACTAGCTACCAGTGGAATGGAAACAGATAAAGACTACAGAATCAAAGTTCATGCCTGAGATGTTTCTGCTCGAGGATCATCGATTTATATCATACATCAACATGCAATGAGAACACGAGTGTATGCGATGTATTCTGCAGGTAGGTACATACTAATAATAATTTTGAGGTTGAGTGTAAAATAACGTTCAACTAATATGAGACAAACGTTAAACAGTAGAATACGTCACCGATTATGACGTAAAGGCAAAGGATGGTTGAACAAAGTATAACCCAATCTAACTTAACCTAACTACCATAACCTAAAAGGAGGATGAATTTGACAACAGCGCATCATTCGGGTATGTTCGGTGAGTGTGGGCATAACGAAATTTGGGTGATATGACATTTGGGTGTTATGCACTGTGGGTGTTACGAAATGTGGGTAGAACGAGATGCTCCCACGTGTGTTACGTTTTTGTTGAGTGGTGTAAATCGGACTTGTAACATTGGGGAGAGGAACATTCGAAGAGTGCGTGCCGTTCACGTGATCATTCTATCTTTTCAGTGGTTACACTATAGATACTATAGTGAGCGAGTGATCTAGGACTAGACTGACTGACTAGAGTCGGTTTCCCAGACCCAGAGGAGGCTGTGGTACCTCTAATATAGGGGAAAATTGAACAACTTCATTGCAACGTTTTTGAAAAAAAACAAATGTTATTATATAAAACATATGAAGATCTTGAACAGCTCCCAATGCAATGTACTAGGTTGAAAAAAGATCCTCTAGTCGAGTCGTAACAAGATGTTCAATAAGGTTCCAAGATGGCAATCAAGGAAGTCAGGGGAACCTCAATAAAAACCACCATGGGTGGAATGATTGATATTTCACAAGAGCAAATACTCTATCTGTTTACAGGGTGTTTCAGCATATTTCGACGGTATACAAGGCCTTTTGAGGTTTCAAAATTTTAATACCTTTTCCATTATATCTCCCAAAGGCGGTTTCGTGTTTATCCAGTATCCTCAATAATCATGGGCCCAATTTCGTTATTTAGGAAACACCCTAACACTTAGGTGGCACGGATCTGTTTGGCTATGCTTACCAGAGTAATAATGACGTTCAGATTTTCAAAACGACCTCGTCAGAAAATTTAGCCCCAGTCGCCGATATTAATAAACTTGTCATTTAGTACGCCACTGACCCTTTAGTCCTTGTTCAAATCCAAGTAGAATATAAATATATTCATAAGAACATAAATGGAAACGAAATACTATCCTAGTGTTTCAATAATTCTGGTAGGTATTTGAGAAGTTCTCCACTTCCCATCATAAATGAATTATATATCTGGCAGTTATTGATTTCAGTGAAGATAAATTCTTGTAGAGATAAATCAAAAGCAGTTTTACTTCTAAAAAAGGCTTTCAATTCAAAACCGAATATGAAATTATAAACCATGGAGAATCTTGTAAAAACGGACCCACATCCTCTCTAGAGTCAACATAATATTACTATCATTTAAGGAAATGTCAATAAATGAGAAGACTTTTTCATTTCTTAGTTTTTATTAATCAGTCAGGACATGGGTTTGATTTTCTGTCAACTGTGTGGTTTGCCAATTTAAACAGTTGATCCAACTCGATATGCAAAATACACAAACATAAAATACTTTGGACCACATTTGGCATTTTTGTCATAGTACGGAAACAACCCACAAATACCGCTTTTGAAAGTTCATCATAATAAACATCATCAGAGGCGGCGATTATCATTTTTATATACATTTCTTGCTCCCTCACTTTTAAGTTTTAATCGCCGCTACTGAACGTTATTATCCGAATACTGAATCAAAAGTTTTTTATGAGTCATACGAAACAAAATCTACCAAATAAATATGCTAGTTTACCAAATATTGGAACAAGCTTCAGGCCTGCATATATATATGAGGCAGAGATTTTCAAACTTTTTTTATTATATTTGACAAAATTTATAAAAGTGGTTAGCAAAGAACTTCTTTCATCTTTTTAATATATGAAAGATATGGATACAAGTTACTTCAGAGAACAAAATAGTCACTGCATGACAACCGAAAAATACTATTACAAGTGATAGAAATAGTATAATTAACTATGTATGTATCTATCATTGAAAATGTGCAAGATGTTTCCGCCTTAGAGAAGTAAAAAAAATTTCTTTGGCTATTAGCTAAATGACATTGGTAATTCAATCGTTAAATGCAATGCTGTTAATATAGTTTAATCTGGAAAGATAAAAAAAAAATAGCTTTCATAAAATGCCCCTTAGGATTGAATATTTGAGAAAATATGTTTCTCAGTTAGCAATAAGGTACCCAAGGCAGACTTTCATTAACTGTTACTAGAGTACCCCAATATCACACTGAAAAACGAGACCACAAATATTCAATAAATAGTTTAAAAAGAAAAAGTTGAAGCCCGAGATAGTATGAATACAGACATTTTACATATGAACTTATTATAAAAGTGCAATATATCTTCAACTTCTTCAAATATATAAATATAAATTTTAAAACATTGGAACTAGTTGCAAAAAATCACAACTGAATGATATATTGGAATTCATTTTTTTGGTTTTTCTCTCCCCTGAAAGTTAAAGAGCTTCAAATTCTTATATTATCTGTTTTTAGGAAAGGAACCCAAAAATGGATTCCATATGCCTGGTTCTTTCTTGCCATAAACCAATCCATAGAACATCACCCTAAGGAATAGAGCCGAGAAAAGAATGTTTGCCTTATAAATTTTGGCATTTCAAATTATGATCGCAGCTCCGTTTTAGTGAAAACTGCAACTAATTTGCACCCCTTTGACAACTTTTCCTAACTAAGGTTAGGGTCGGTGTGGCCAAGCCGTCTAAGGCTGGATTCAGACAGATCCGAAATCTGATCTTACGACGATCCGATAGCTTTCTGATTGGCCAAAATTTGAATTTAGACCAATCAGAAAGCTATCGTATCGTCGGACGATCGGATTTCGAATTTATCTGAATCCAGCTTAAGGCGCGGTCCTTAAATTCAAATCGGCTATTTCACTGCTGGTTCGAACCGCAGTCCGGGCAGAATTTTTTTTTCTGGGTTTCCCTACACTTGAAATATAAATGCGCTACCGTGAAAATCAGTAAGTCGCCCCAGAGCGCTTCAGCACCCAAGATGATTAGCCGACCCTTGCCCGCACAAGGCTCTGCCTTGTGGGAGCACTGAGTGTTCAGCAAAGGAAAATATAAAAATAATTTAAAAGTTTAGCACTTTGACATGTTTGAAAATTTAAACCCGTAAATATTTAGCAAGCGATAATTATCGTTTTCAATGTTGTTTTTCCTTCAACATTTGAGAGTTAGTCATGAATCCGGCTTCGTAATTATACCAAATTTGTCAATGACAATCAAAATTCGATAACTTACGTAATTTCGTACAGCTTCTTCAGAGGCTTATTCATCTCCGATGACTGGAGATGAATAAGCCTCTGAAGAAGCTGGTCACTCGCGCTAGCGAAACGTCAGGAAGAAATTCCGAAGAACGACGGCCTTCAAGCCCGGAGAGAAGTAGTTATACTAACTTTGCAAGTGTCACAAACATTTTTTGATCTTCATCATCTACCAAAAAGCCTCACTCATTTTTGGAATATGGAACAAAATGCATTATCCAACATGGCAACGTTAGCTCACCCTCTCTAAATGCCCCAATTAAAATTCACACTCAGGGGTAACCCCCAATCAATTCTAGAAAGTACAAAGTCATGTCATTTCTTGCAATTCAGAAATGTAGTATTCCCTGGGGTATATGATGTATATTTATGTGCAAATCAATCTGTATTTAATGTGTTTAAACAAGTGTGCATATTTATATCTCAGTGAATATGCATAGATTACAAATTTTTTTCAATCTGTAGTTGTAGTATATTAGGATGATTTGTGGTTATATTGCCATTTATTCACCTCTTGAAATTGTTCAATTTCCTGCATGGTAAATACTGATCTTTGGAATATTATATCAAACTTGCGGAATAAATAAGGACCTGTGGAAATGGTACAACCTACAGAAAGCAATGATGATTTAAATTCAATAGGAGAATGTCAACTACATATGTTCAATGTCAGTCACAAAACTCCATACTTATGAAGTTCAAGAAAAGAATATTTGAAGCTCATCTTTTTGTTTCAGAATAAAAAATCTACCATAACTAATATTTACATAATCAAGATGAAACTACCTCTTGTTGATGATTGGTCAGCAAATGCATTTAATTAACAAAAATAATATGAAATAAATATAAAACTCCACTTTGTAAAAAAGTTAATAATCAATTTGAGAAGGATTCTGACTATTTCACCATAGGTATAAGGTGTGGAAGGTACAATATGAAAAATGAATTGGAATTCTTACTAGCAATCATGAAATCTAGCATTCAAATATTCAACTATATTTGAGCCTGTGCAGGCATTTTGTTCAAGATATGTGATCCAAATCTTTCATATTCTTCCTCAATGACCGATCTATCAAGATCTGCATTTAAAATAATAACTGGGGCCACACATTTATGCAATGTTTTTCGACATAACCAATCTTCGTGTATTTCATGAAGGGCTTGAATATACTCGAATGGAACTGTTCTTTCTTCAGATCTATTGCGCTTCAAAATTCGGTCATAAGCAACCTCCGGTGTGGTTTTCAGATAAACAATTAAATCAACCTTAGTATCATCATATTTTGTAATATACTTGAACCATTCATCTATCACTGCTACCGATGGAGGAGCCATCAATTCGTCCCGTGCCATTTTTTCTACAAAACAATACCTTGCACTATATAATGAGCGCTCCATTAACTTCACAGGCTGATGAATTTTTTTCTGATGCAATCTCAGCATTGTTAATTGAACGTAGGACTGGAATGTGAAACTCCATTTCTTTGGATCTTTGTACATCAGGTCCTGAAGAAATACTGTTACAAATAGATTCAATACCCAGGATCATCAACTTACCAGTAAATTATAGCCATTACAGTTCCTCCATAAGTCAATTGGCTCCGAAAACACAGCAACATTGTCAAATTTGTTGAAGTAATTCAAAAAAGTAGTTTTTCCGCTACCTACATTTCCCTCAACAACTACTGTGAATGGTTGAGACAATTCTGATTTAGATGATGCCAAGGAATTTGCCATTTTAGATACAATATTTTTCACTGTGTTCATAACACCAACACCATTAAAACTAATTCATTACAAATCTAGACAAAAATTAATAAAGTGTTGACTACTTGCTTCAGGAATATCGGTACCCATAAACCTTCAAGCTGAATGCTGAATCAAGCCACATGAAAAAGTGAAAATATAAATTTTTTCCCTCCAATAATATATGACAGAGGATTGACATAATAATGGCTGCGTCTAACAGCTGACAGTGCTTAAAGCCGCTTCACGAACTTTGACATTTCGGGTGCGCTGCGTAAGGCTGAATTCAGACAGATCCGAAATCCTGTAGTACGAAGATCCAATAGCTTTCTGATTGGTCCAAATTAAAATTTAGACCAATCAGAAAGCTATCGGATCATCGTACGATCGGATTTCGGATCTGTCTGAATCCAGCCTAACACCCACATGTCTTAACACCCACAGTCCACAGTGCATAACACCCAAATGTCATAACACCCAAATTTCGTTATGCCCACACTCTCCGAACATACCCGAATGATGCACTGTTGCAAAATTTACCGGATATTCTGCAATTTCCTGTTAAGAAGGATGAATTTGGCAACAGCGCATCATTCGGGTATGTTCGGTGAGTGTGGGCATAACGAAATTTGGGTGTTATGACATTTGGGTGTTATGCACTGTGGGTGTTACGAAATGAGGGTAGAACGAGATGCTCCCGACATTTCATCATGGAAAACTGTCAAATTTTGTGCAGCGGCTTTAAGCGCTATAAGCTGTTAGACGCAGCCAATGAGATTTTGAAAATGACAACACTTCACTTAACCACAGCATACCCTAACAATCAGCATGGACACTCCCTTGGGAAGGAAAAGTATGCGCATATACTTCGCCTCGCTATGTCGGCCATGTTGAAAAGCAGTGGACCTGTCAGATTGTCATTCCTTTATTGCTGCTTCCGTTCGTTCTGCTCTAGCACTCTCAATTCGAGCTTCACTATTGGTTGAATTTGCCACTTGTCATTTTCATTTCCATGGTGAATTTGATGCTGGGGTGTTGAGCGTTTAGGTGGTCCAGAAAAAGGTTCAAAGCGGCCCTTTTATGTTTCCAGACGACGAAGGTGTCATCCACATAACGTAGCCACAAGGTCGGCTTCAAATCAAGGCAATTGACACCTTTGATAAGCGATAAGCTTATTGAGTGCGCGCCACTGATCTATACATGTGCGCGCCTGGGTCGTTTTGTACTAATTGTACCAATCAGAAGTCAGAAAACAGCTGTTCTATGTTATCATAGGATGTCTACTCAGAAACTTTTTATTTTGCATAAATGGCGGGAACTAGCAAGAGAACTTAGAAAATAATAAAATGAAGTCGCAATCGCAAATGTGAAGTTTGAAGTTTCTTTTGAAAGTGGTAAATAGGTGAGATGGTGATGGCAATGCAATCAGTGATTCTCACAACATGAAAAGGGTATGAGAACTACAGATAACCAAACATGCCCTAATACTTCCTTATGCCTGTGGTATGTGGTGTTCAGTATTCAGTAAATTAATCCCAGAATCTGAATATAACAATGGTATCTGGAAATTCATGAATCGTGATGGAATATAACTATAGAAGCAACTCAAAAATAATTATATAGATTTCTTTTTCAACCTTCGATAATATAATAACAGGAATATGGATTTACTTGAAGACCCAGAGATTAAAAAAACTTACGAAAAATGTAAATATATCGTCAAAGTATGGGAACACAAGTTCATTAAAAAACAGAGAAGAGTGCCTTCTAAGGTGAGTACTATTGTGTCTTCAAATTAATTCGGAAATATTGTGTAGCATTAGAATAAACAAATATATGTTTTTTGGAACTGAGTGTATTTTTCAAATGAAATTGTTGTTTTTTCATTCGGATTACATTGATTTTCAAGTTCATCCAAAGTTCCTCTGGTGAAGTTCTAATAATTTTCTGGGCTCATTCTTGAAATTGTCAAAGATTTGGCACCAATCATCATTAATACAAAACAACTATGACCAAAAGCCTTTTTTTTAATTTTTCATTTGATCTACTATGATGGTGATCTCACATTTCGATCATTTATTATTTTCCAGGTCCTCTTCAACTATCTACCAATGATAAAATTGTAGTTATCATTCCTTTGAAAGTTGATATTTGACTTTGCTCCTTTCCAATTTTGTGTGAATATAAAATAATGCATCAAACTTTTAGTGAAGTTTTTGAAAACTATCACCCCTCCACAACAGAACAGAGTTGAATCTTCCGTTTACAGGTAGAATTTTTGGTAGAAATGTGATTAGGCTCATAATAGAGAACAAATTATCTCTCAGAGGAAAAATAAATGTTTTATTTTCTCAGTTATTCAAAATACTGGTTAATTATATTTTATTTTCAGCTTGACATAAGAGATGCCCCCAAAGAAATTAGAAATGCATACAAAAAATATTTCCAGTTGAAGACAGCAGCTTTGGAGCAAAGTTTCATGGATGTTGAAGGATTCGATGAAGAAGAGAATATCACTCAAAACTCCATTGGTTCAAGCTTTGATGAAAATAATGAAATCATGAGATCCACTGAGAATAAGGAGATTATTCAAAACTTGAACACCACTATTGAGGAGCCTGTTCCAAATGTGACGGCTGATGCAACCTGTGATACTAGTACATCTATGAATAATTCAATTCAAGTTCCTGATGAGGTATGGGGAGCCCATTTGAACCACAAGGCTAAAACAGAAAAATTGTCTGCTAAAAAAGATATTCAAAACGCTAATTTAAACATAACCAAAAAGCTCTTCTGTGGATCTAAATTTGTGAAGAGGAACCCCAGGAAATCACTTTCGTTTTCCCACAAAAATAAAACTGAATCAGTATCTGAGAGCCAAGTAATCTGCTCACAGCCTGAACCAGCTATCTCATTTTCCTCATTTACATCTGAAGAAGCAATATTTTCATCACAAAATGAAACATCAAGTAATAGTATGTTCAAATTTATTACTCATTCTGAAAAAGTTTTATCCCAACCAGTGAATATATTAAGTGTCCTGGAAAACAATTCCCGAAAACCTTTAAAGTCTGTAGATAAGGGTTGGTTGGAGAGGGTGATACAAAAAACAGGAACAACCATTGAAAATCCAGACCTAGAGCTACCCCAGTCAGCAGAGCATTCAAATTTCACTGATCATGTAAACACTGAAGTTACTAAATTGGATTATGATAGTGAAGATATAATTGATGAATCAGATGATGAAACTTCATTGAAAGATAACATTTCACTTCATATATCAAAAAAAAAGAAAATTGACTCGAGATGTGCTATTTCTAATGAGAGGTTCATTGAAACCCCAAAAGATCCAGTGGATGAATCAAAAACCATTCCAGAGAAAAAAATAATGGTGAATCTGAGTTCAATTAATTCAGCTGAAGATAAAAATGATATTCTTGATACCGAAGAAAAATCAGAAGTTGATGGAATATTAGGGTCTACAGAACAAATTTCTGCCACAGTCTCAAATTTTGTAGGTGTTATACAGCATAAAGATGATGCTGCCTCTAAAGAATTGCCACCAGAAGAAAAACTGCCTCTTGAAAAGCATTATCAACTTAAAGCAGAAGATCCTGCTAGATCCCTCAAATCCATTCTTCAAATCAATCTCCATAAATTTGATGAAAAACGTTCTCCAAAACAAAATGAAAAAACAGAAACAACTGAAATACAATTCAAATCCAAGGACAGAATTCCATCTCAGAATAAAGCGACCCCAAAGAAAAATAATTCCAGGAAAAAGCAAACCAAAAAACCGGCATCTGTGAAGAAAAAAGATGGACCCTTGGACTCGGAACTTTCACCTAGAAGATCCTCAAGAAAAACTAGGGTTAAAATTAGTTTACAGGAATTTCCAAGTGATGATGATCCTTACCATACAGATGATGATGAAAAAGACCCTGAATATAATTTGGATGAAGACAAGAAGAAAAACAAATTTGATTTTGGAGAGGTTTGTTCTCAAGATGAAGAACCAAAAGAAACAAGAAAGGCTATTGTTAAAGGTAAGAGGGGAAAGAAAGAAAAATTAAAAAACCATGACAATGCAGAAGAGGATGGTGATGAACCGAAATCATATGAATTAGAATTTTCAATCAAACCTCGAATTGTTGCTCCTAGATTTAGCAGCCTAAGAAAAGTCATTTCTGAAACGAAAATAGCACCTAAAGAAATTTCAAAAACAGCTAAGTCTGATAAAAAATTGGACGAATCAACCATAGTTAAAGATAAAACTCAACAAGCAAAGGCCATTTTGGAGAAAAAAATAAGTTCTGGAAATCTGAATGATAATTTTGTCCGCATTAACATCAAGAAGAAGGTGTTTGCTCGTGGAAAGAGTGGCAAGAGCTTTAGCAAGTATAAAAAAGCGCAATGGCAGAAGAACAAAGCCAGAGCTTTATCTGGCCCAGACATGGATATGGGAGGATGTGACGGTGGTATGTTAACTTGTTACAATTGTGGACAAACTGGACATTTCGCCAGAAACTGTAAAGCTACTAAGGGAGACGGGCTCCTACCTCTGTCTGCAGAAAACGAGGAACAATGCCCTTATCCTTCTTTGGAAGAAGCATCACAAATGGCCAGAAATAGTAATCTTAATGTTAGAACACCTAAAGTTCCATTGAAAATAAATCATAATTCTGAAGAACAAGATGATAGGAATGAATCTTCAGCACTAACCAATGGTAAAAAAGTGGTGGACAATGAAAATTTATCAGAAACAGTTGATGAAGAACATGACGACCGTGACATTTTTGATGACGACTTCGATTCAGAACAGTTACTTGCAGAAACATTAAGATTGGAGGAACATGTGAGGAAATTGGACGTGAAAATGTACATGGACAATGTAAAAGTTGTTGAGCCTTACTTTAAATTGAATGATGATGGCAGTGTTATAGGTATGAAAACATGCAACTCTCAAGTTTTTTTTTCTGAAGCTTGCTGCTGTACCATTCTTGAATATAATTTGTTGTATATATTTGTACAAATAGAAAAAATATTTCTTATGCAGTTCAACGCCAGTCATAATCCTAATTAGTCAGTTCATTAACTTCTGCTGATATAAATATCACCGAACTCCTTTTGATCCCTCAGTTCAATCTAAGGAGTAGGCAGATTGAGACCTCAGCGTGAAGTCAGTATTTTTGTAATAATTTTTTCATAATGAAAATATTATATATTCTCCTGTAGTGAAATTTTTAGGAATTTTAATTGATGAACATTTAATTTGGAACAAAAACATACTGAATTATTAAGAAAAGACATTTCTCCAATTTTTGGTATAATTTTTAAAATTCGAAATATGTTACCTTTATTATGCCTGAATTCAATTTATTATTCTTTAGTATATTCCAAAATTCAATTCTTAATTTCGATTTGGGGGGCAGCTTCAAAAACCGTAATGAAACCTTTGAAAACATTACAGAATAAAATTATAAAGTGCATATACAAACTTGATCGAAAAGAACCTACAGCTAATTTATACAAAGATAACTTTTAGACATTCCTTCATTATACACGTTTAAAATTTGCACATTTATTCACCTGGTCAAAAATAAATTCAAGGATTCAAATTTGATGTTCAAAATGAATAGTGATCAACACAATCACTCAACAAGGTTTTCAGAAAATTTGGCATTGATGAAAATTAAAACAAATATAGGACAGCAATCTGTTTACCACAACGGAATAAAACTATACCTAGGTACAATGGTCTACCGAATTCACTGAAGAAATAAGGAAAATTTCGTTTCAAAAATAATTTGAAAAAACATTTGATATCATAAGTATTTTTTTTTTATTTTTATTGTCGTATAAAGATCTGATTCGATTACTCATTTTTTTGTATTCTATTCTTCTTTTATTGTATGGCATCAGTTTAATTTTCCCTACAATAAGCATGTATATGTTTCTTGGGAAATAAATCGTTATTATTATTATATTTCCTAAGATACTCCGCCTGAAGTGTACGCCTGCTTGGAAAAATTTGGACACAGTTCATTTCGACCCGGACAGGAACAAGCCATTATGCGAATTCTTTCGGGAAAATCTACTCTAGTAACACTCAGCACGGGATCAGGAAAAAGTTTGTGCTATCAATTACCGGCTCATCTTTATTCGCAAAGGGAGCCCTGCATCTCCTTGATCATCTCCCCGTTAGTTTCGTTGATGGACGATCAGATAACCGGCATTGCGAAGTTCATGAAAGCAGCTTGTCTGCATTCGAATCAGACGAAGCCGCAGAGGCAGAAGATTCTCGAGGCCATTTCTTTGGGGGAATTGAGCGTACTACTGGTGTCGCCTGAGGCAGTGGTGGCAGGAGAAAGACAAACAGGTAAATCACGAAATAAATGTGGGCACAGGTCGGATTCTGTAGCATTACAGTTTTGAAATTGAAATATAATAGTATATATTATGCAACGATCATGTAATGATTACATGAGAGTTGCATATGCTATTTTTTCTACACCCAATAATTAATGAAGAACTATAAATATATTAATATTATACACAATACATACACAATAATAGTAATTCGCAGAATTTCTTTGAAGTATTCTATAAGATTATAATTGATTGAATTACCCCAGAAAATACAACAATAAGAAATGAAGAGAAGAAAAAAAGATGAAAAAAAAGCGGATGCCTGCGACTAGTTTCTTCACGAACAACGTTACTATGTTTGATCGAAAATGAAGAAATATACCATGCATTTGTCAAATGAAAAATATAATTATTCTATACTGCATTTTTTGCTTTCTCTGATATGTGTGGAGTTAATGGTAATTCTTTTACATCGCTGATATCAGACATTTTGATAATATAATTATCAAAGTTGAGCTATATTCTATGAAATTCAGTAACTATTGACTTTGACAAATGTCAAATGCACACCATGCTCGATTGAAGAATAATTGGTTTCTATTGGTTGAAAATCTATATCATAATGGATCTCATTCTGAGACGGATTATGTATGAAAAAAATTTTCATTGTTACAGAGGTATTTTCATACTGTATAGGAGTTGTAAATACCATTCAAAATATAGCTATGAAACTATTAGCTGTTGAAAATATGCTAATGTTATCTCTGTAGTAACTCCAAAGCGTTCACATTATTTAGGAGAATTTTCAACTGAGGAATTTGTCACTTCATAATTTTCAAGTACAATTATCAAACATCAATTGTGAAAAGTAGTCGTTTTCTGATGGCATTTCCCTCCGACATTAAAGTTGTAATGAATGAAAAAATTTTGGATAGGAAACAGCATACTTTTATTAACTATTACTATTATTAACTATTATCATTAAAAATAATATGCCATACTCATGTAGTTGTTGTTGACCCCAACTATTCCACGACATCGGATGGATTATAGAAAATTGTAGAAACTACAATTGCAGAATACTTTGTCGATGAGCTGATAATGGATTTTCCATACTTGGATCTTGGATTGTGTGATACAAATCAATCAATAATAAAAATTTATCTCACCACTCACCACTAAATCACAACACATATCGTGTGCGAAAAACAGTTTTCTTCGGAATATATAGCGTCAGACGACTTGCATTATCACGCAGCTCAAAAGAATACATTATTTTCTATAACTTACCTGCGTTATGTAAGTCTTCTTTCAATGGTGACATCGTGAATTCCAAAGAAAAAGGTACTTTGAACACAAAATATGGGCTGAATATTTGATTCCGAATTTTCATAGTTTGGGTGGTTTCATTCACTCGATCAAAGTATGGAAAATCACTGCGTTATTCTTCGAAAAAAACGATGACCTTCCGGGTATTTTCTGTGGAAACATTTGGTCCTCATCCACACTCCAAATATACAGCTCATAACTCACAGAAAACTATTTCGTTGATATAAATATGAAAGTTATGCTTCAGACTATTCAAAATTTCCAAAACGCATTACATATCAGATAGACGTCAGTTGAACCTATCATAGAAGTCTGCGTTTCAGTATATTCACTCCTAGCTTTTTTTTTTCAATGTTTACTAATCAATTCAAAAACAGGTATACAATATTAAAAATCAAACTCATTAATAAACTAAATGCATAATCCCATGAAGTAAAACTTGTTGTGGGGGATATTTGCATTACTCATGTAAGAAATGCAAAAAAAATTATTAGGTTCGAAACAGGTTTAAATAGTTTGTTTCCAATATATCACGAAATAGTTTTCTATTAGAAAGAAGTATCCATTCCTTCAGATTTTTTTTGTAAGATATAAATAATCTTGTGTTTTTGATTTCCTGTGGTACGATATCATATAGATATGAACAAGTGAATGCATATAATTTTTTTGGCCAATTGTTTTATGTACTTTTGTTTTCAGAGTTATTTTATCTTTATGTCTGGTTTCATAGGGATGCACATTGTATTTGATCTCAATTCTTTTTTTGAAGAGATCAACCATATTAAAACAAAATAGTTGCCTGATATCCATATATGAACAAAATAACCGTCATCAGCGCCTTCGGCGGTCGTTGACTCTAAGCTTCCAAATTCTGAAGGATGCTGTTACATTACTGAATTCATTTCTGTGTTCTGTGCATGAATAGTTCTCAACAAATTCTCATCTATCGATTCCAGGATTCGGGTCGTTCTTGCGAAAACTCCCTCCCATAGCTTTCGCTTGCATCGACGAGGCTCACTGCGTCTCGCAGTGGTCGCACAACTTTCGGCCGAGCTATCTCATGATATGCAGAGTCCTGAGAGAGAGTCTCGGAGTGAAAACGATCCTCGGTTTGACGGCGACCGCCACGAGAGCCACCCGCGACAGCATCATCGAACATCTCCGGATACCCGACGGCGAGAAAGGCGTCATCACCGACGTCCCTCTGCCGGACAACTTGACGTTGACGGTTTCCAAGGACGCGGCTCGTGACCACGCCCTCTTGGGACTCTTGATGTCGGAGAGATTCGCGTCCTGTCAAAGCGTGATTGTTTACTGCACCAGGAGGACGGAGTGCGAGAGGATAGCGACGTTTTTGCGGACCAGTTTGAAGAGCGAACGACCGGTCGAGGAAGGTAATATTGAATTGAGAAATTACTACTTAAAGACTAGAACTTTCATTATCTAATCGACGATCAACTGACATAATATTCGTACCTCTAAAATACATGTACAGTACGTCTCAATACAAAATGACTACAGATTAAATTAACTATATTACAGGTAGCAAGAAGCGGAAGAGGCTCAGCTTGGCGGCGGAGCCCTATCACGCCGGGCTGTCCGCGAGTCGTAGGAGATCGATTCAGAACGCTTTCATGAATGGCGATCTTAGAATTGTGGTGGCGACCGTGGCGTTTGGAATGGGTATTAATAAGTCTGATATTAGAGCTGTGATACATTATAATATGCCGAGTAGTTTCGAGAGCTACGTCCAAGAAGTGGGTAGAGCTGGAAGGGACGGTTTGCAGGCGCATTGTCACGTGTTTTTGGACTCGAAGGTGAGATATGGATAGAATATTTTTTTGAGATGGTTCATTTCATTGAAAGAACTGCAGTTAGAAAGATTTGAATGTCAAAATCATTAATAATTCCACTTTACGGCATGTAGATATGCAATAGGTTTCCTTTTGTCACCATTTGCTACGTATATTGGGTTAGCAAGTATTGAATCTATGAAATGTGTTCCGTGAATAAAAGTAACAAGAAAAACAATAGGTACTTTACCATACACGAGTCATTTTGGGGCAAGTTACAAATACTGAAAACTCTTCATGTTATGTTCTCCTCCTGTATACCTCCATATTGTCTCATGATGTTTACTCCAAGAGCATATGCTTCTGTTCTATATACAGAGTGTTCCCAAATGATATGCAGAAATCCAAGTAGTATTTTAACTATGGTCGAAAAATGTTCCCTAACAAAAATACAAGATGAATTGATGAAAGTTGGAAGTAGCCGTTATTGTGGTGAGAGATCTTCATGAAAATTGAAAAATAAAGCTTCCTATGTTTTTATACACTTATATTAGTAACGTTAGTACAGTTTTGTCATATATGGACATTATCAAACAAATACTATAAGCTGGATTTTGTTTATAATAATGAATATAGGTGGTATATGAAAAAAAGAAGTTTTTTTCTAAATATTCAAAATACGAGATGTTTAAAGAAACAACGGTAGAAAATATCCAACTCAACAATCGAAGACATGCCATTATTGCATTGGAGAATTCTTTTAGTATTGGACAATGTTGAGCTTCATTTAAGTGTTACTGCTCACTAATTCATAAACCGAAGTAAGATCGAATCCAATGAAGTAAAATTTTTCAATAATTTCTCGGACAATGCAAGGCAATGCAAACGACGCTAGCCTTTCTTATCCCAAATTTAAGGAGTAGTTCAGAATAGTTATTTGTATACTAAGGCCGAAAAATGCTTTTTCGCGTTCTCGAGGTCGCGAAAACATTTCGCGGCCATAGTATACACAATATTTTTCGTGCATCCGTGAAAATTATATAATTCCAGGAAATGTAATATATAGTAACACAACTCATTTGACATTTTAAAATGCACTTTTATTGTCATGTTTCAGAAATGTCAAATGCTGTAGCGACGTTCAGTTTGTCGGCAGTTACTCTGGGCAACGGCCGTAAGAAAAATTGCCGGGCGTCTCCCTGGGTAACGGCTGCAAAATATTATTTTGCGGTCTCTGTCGCGGTTGCAAAATGCTTTTTTTGCGTCCAATTGCACGAAAATAAAGTCTGTTTGAGAAAAATCCATAGGCGTATCATTTTTGGCTCATACCAACTGGAATCAAATATCACTGAAATATCCAGTATAATTTCGGGAATGTTTAATAATTATCATTTTTTTTCTTAAACTTCAAAACTGTATATTTTCGAAACGGAACATATTTGGTCCAATTTTCCATGTAGATTAGATAGATAGCAGGTCAAAGGAACATAAAATATTTGCAATATACAATTGAGTAAATATTTATAAAATCATATTCCACATTTTGAACTGATACAAGTCACACAGAAATGAAGGATATCAATATAAATAAAATGTATACATTGAGAATGACAATCACAAGCCAAACATATGATTCTATGCTCCAAGATACTCATCATTACTATAGAAACAGTTGGCTGTTAGTACTTTTTTGGTACAGATTCTGAAGGAAGCAGTTTGTAAAAGTCTTTGAATGAGGATGGTAACTTGTTATATAAATTAATGTTAAGATAATTGTTTGCAGATTTTTATGATTTTAATCTAGGGGTTTTCATGAGATTAGCTCCTTGTGTGTTGTGAGAATTAGTTGGGAGTAAATGTTTGTTTTTTGTATTTCCATTAAAGATTGGAAAATATAAAAATATGTAACTGTCATAATGCTAAGCTTATTGAAAATTGGTTGACATAGACTTGACATGAAACCAGTGCCCGAAATCATTATTAAAGCTCGCTTCCGAAGGATTAAAATTCCAGCAGCATTTAGGGAATTTTCATAAACCCTTGAATATTCGCATATCGTTGAGGAAAACCCTGTGTATGTTATAAATGTGTGTTTTCAAGAACCGGTATCGACCATTCAGCGACAAGGTAGGTTTGTGAGTAGCGCCTTTATTATTTTTCTTTTCTACAACACACAAACAACAACGACGACAAAACAGATTGCATTATATTCGAAACGCCAAAGTATATAACTTTCGGCAATGAAAAAAATTAATTGCAGCACCTCTACAGAGTTTCTAGGTATCCTAATTGATGATACTTTGAGTTGGACAAGTCAGATAGTTAATGTGTGCAGCAAATTGTCTTCAATTACATATGCAATTAGAGAAATATGTAGATTCCAATGCACTTTCAACTTTATATTATGGAAACTTCTACTCGACCATGAGGTTAGGTATAATTATGCTTGGGGTGCAAGTAACGAATTGAACAAAGCATTTCTGTGTCAGAAGAGAGTGGTTCGAATAATTTTCAACATGGTCTACAGAGATTCCTGAAGATGAAAATTCAAGTCAAATATGCTGCTTACTGCACCAGCAGTTTATATCTTTGAGTCATTGAAATATTTGATAAATCATCCTGGTCTTTTCGAAAAGCATCGAAAAATGCATACCTATGTAACGAGACATAAAGAGGAGTTTGCATATCCTATCCATAAAAAACATGAACGAAGTACTGCTTACAGATTGAAATTCTGTAACAGAGTCCCCCAAGAGATAAGAAACATAAGAGAAACAAACCAGTTTCTGAAGTAATTGAAAGAATTTCTAATCAATTTGGAACCTTACAGTATTGAGGAATATCTTGAAAGTTTGTAAATACTAAAAAGACTTACCTATACTCTGAATCAACAATTGTAGTATTCAGTCAGTGTGATAATTTTTAGAACTTTTATTTTATATATTAACATTTTTTGCCACCATTTTTTGAGCCCAATGATGTTCTACACTTATATGTTTAGTGTGAAATGTTTAAAATTTTTGTATTTGTTCTTGTAAACTGCAATACCTTAACACAGATTCAGTGTCTGCCATTTTTTTTGTGACGTACTATACAAAGTTTTCTGACACTTTATTGTGTTAGATTATCAGTACTGTGAGTAATGAATGAAGTATCTATCTATCTATTTTGCTCACGACCTCGTTTGTTGACTACGAAACTCGACTTCGATATCTCAAAGTCGCTCGCTAAAAACTCGTCGATATCATTCCAGGGTAGCGACGAAAGCGAACTCAAACGCCACATCTACTCCAACTCCATCGACCGCCACGTGATCAGAAAACTCTTGCAGCGCGTCTTCGTCCCCTGCTCGTGCGCCGCCGAGTGCCCCAAGCACGAAGTCGCCTTCTCGATCAAGGCGACGGAAGCGGCCCTCGACGTGCCCGAAGAGAACATTTCGACGCTCCTCTGCTACCTGCAGCTGCACGACAACCAGTACGTCGAGGTAACGAGCCCGGCGTACACGAGGTGCAAGGTGATATCGTACGGCGGTCCGCTGGAGATCAGGAAGGCCGCTAAGGAATGCCCGCCTTTGGCGATGGCGCTCGCGTTGCGTGAACCGGGAGAGGGGGGCGATCCGAACGTGCTCGAGTTCCCCGTCGTCGACGTCGCCGCCGCGATGGGCTGGGAGAGCGGCATCTGCAAGCACAAGCTGAAGAATTTGGAGTGGGCGACAGGTTTGTGTGTTTTTTTTTTTGTTCGGTTCGAAAATCGAATGCTCTCCAGCTTTGGAATCCATTGAGTTCTACTAAAAATAACTTTTTGATTTTAGTTTTGACAGATTGTCATGAAAATTTTAAATTTACATGTAGGCTTGTATACGTTTTATATCTAGTGCTGTTATTTGTAGGAGCTCTCATATGTTTCAGTTGATATAAATGTGTTACTTTAACTATTTATTACTTACACTTATATACATTCTTTATACTCTACTACTACTATATATTTAAATTCTACAACTTGACTTGTCCTATAACTTTTGTGAGTTCCACAGAATAAATAAATTGATTAATTGATTGCACCTTCTAGTAATCCAGTCAATGATCTTTAAAAAAGTGTAAACTGTCCATTTATCCCATACAGCACCGACTTTCATAAAAATTTGGATTAAGGTTTTACCATCTATTTCAAAGTTTACCCTGTGCCGGGGGTTGCTTTCTCCCTGGGGGTGGATGCCACCCCTTCTTGGGGATGAAACATTTTTTATTGAAAATAATTTCGTTAATCGATGAATTCAGTAATTCTAAGCGACTTTTGTTCCATGGAGTTTTTCCTGAAAGGCAATACTTTTCGACTTATTCGCAAGTGAAATTCTTTCTCTCAAATAACTGGAAAAATATGAATTTAATCAAAAAACCTGTAGGGAGCATAATTATAGCTTGTAAAAAAAACAAAGAAAATCGTGTATTTATGATGTATGCAGACCCAATAAAAACAGAATTATTGCTTGTTGAATGTTGATTGGTATTTTCAAACGCCAAAATGGAAAGTTTCTACTTACAATAACCAACAACAAATGCACTTTTCGGGGAAAACTCATAGAACCTTTTTCAAAGTCTTTAAAAATACCTTCATTTCATTTCTTTATTAAAGTTCCCAGCATCAAAACTGAGCGAGGCATGAAGAGGATAATGTCGATTGCTATTTTTCCGTTGGAAAAAATAGTGAAAATCTCATTGTCTCTCTTCCACCCATTAAAAAAATCTTTGCCACTTTACAATTCACTTTATTTTCTTATAATATGTTGTGAGTGTTTGACCAGTTGAAAGTACTAATTTAAAAAAAAATGATCTTAAGAAGACTAAATCATTTTCGTAATTTAGCGAAATATCGCCTTTTCTTCAAAATGACTCAAAAACTATTAATGACACGCAAAATTTTGTTAGGAACAAAACTACAGGTTTTTTATTTCTGAAAATTCTGGCGTTTTTTGTACGTTAAAAATGAAGTAAAATATGGCAAGTTGAAGCGTGTTTTGCGCGTTTTTTATTCCTTTTATCACAAAGCTTTTAAAAATAAGATCTGAAAAAAATTATTCAGATGAGCTTATAGCTATTGAAAAAACATACAAAATGCTTCTTCAAAGAATTTGATTGCCTAAAAACTAAGTGAATTATTTTGAAGAAAAGGCGATTTTTCACTAAATTACGAAAATTATTTCCTCTCTTCAACCTTAGTCTTTTTCAAAAATAAATACTTTCAACTGGTCAAACACTCCGATCGTATTATGAGAACATAAATGAAATGAATTGTAGGGTGGCAACGATTTCTTTCAAATGGGGTGGAAGAGAAGGTGAGATTTCCTTTATTGTTTCCAACGAAAAATAGGAATCGAGAATGTTCTCTTCATACCTCGCTTAATTTTGATGCTAGGAACTTTGATAAATTAATAAAGGTATTTTAAGGGATTTTAAAAATGGTTATATAAGTATTTTCCGAAAAGTGCGTTGGTTTTTGGTTATTACAAGTAGAAACTTTCCATTATGTCAATTTATCGATTTCCGCACTGATTTTTAATGGTAAATTTTTCACCCCCAAGAAGCGGTGGCATCCACCCCCAGGAAAAAAGCAAAACGGCACAGGGTAGACTTTGAAATAAATGAAAAATGGTCATTGACTGGATTATAGGACTTATTTTTGTTAGGGAAAAGGTATGGGCATCCGATTTCATGTATGGAAAAATTCTGCATAATTCTATGAATCACAAAGCAAGTAGGTAAATACTAAAACATGAATTTTCTGATCTTATCGAGTTCTTGTTTATACATTTGCAATTTGGCCGCTTGTTTTTATTCTAAATATCACCATCCAGAGCTAAGTTAATGGAATACTCTTAAGTTATGGTGTTCATTAAGTTTTTGCAATCAACAACTCTTTCATTCAGTGTTTGTTTTGCTAAAGGGAGTGGTCAGATACTTATGTAAGGTGGGAGTCATGCAGACCATTGTGAGACAAAAAATTCTCACTGTCACTTGCATTTTCATTTCAGGAACTGTTTGGCTGATTAAAAAAAAGATGGTCGGAACTCCGGAACATACAAATAACATAACCCGGCGAGTAACAGAAATTCAAATTCATCTTACTGCTCCAAAAACAAGTATTCAATGATTTATGAAAGTAAAATTAGGAAGAAGAGAAGCTATAAAAAGTTCAGAAATATTGTTAAAAGCCCTTGCAATAAAAGCGTACTACAACCTTGGGGAATATTACAATGAAACATTGCTGTGATTAGGATTACTTTTTTATGTTTATATTGAAACCTATAGGTTGAATCTCATTTATTTCCATGACATTTGAACCCATGCTCAAAATGGGTGCATTTTTGTTTTTACACTTTTTTTGTGTACTATACATACAATTTTTTCAACAAACCGTTAAGCCTATATGTTGAATCTTATTTCATATCCTTATATTTTATCTACTTGACATGTGACCTTTTTTTGTTGTGTTGAGTTGTGCTTCTGAGTAATTGTGCTTTTACATTTTTTTTTGTTTATTTCATTATCCTTTCAAGTGCTGAACGAGCTCTGTCAATAAGGAATAATTGTTCTTGCACAATAAAGAATATTTCAAATATCAGCCACCCAGTTCTGATCGCTAAACGTTGGAATTTGAATATTTTTTGGGGTGTGACACCAACAAAAATAATGGAAACATTATGAAACAAAAAAAAAATGGCTTCGAATAATGTTCTTGTACTGTATTGCTGTGAAATAGTAAAAATTGCAAAATTGTTCTTATATTGGAACTACTTGAGAAGTTGAAACTTTTTCCAGAGACCAATTACCCTAACATCAAACTGATATTTTTGGATTCGACTCGCGTTTCGCTAACAAGAATAGCGTTTTCAGGAGAAGAAAATTGGTACTAAATCTAAAGAATAGGGTTAGTTGTTAGTTGTTTATATACCTAAAGTTTTTCGGTCCGATATGGACTTTTTTTTCTACTACTTATTCTAATTAATTTCTCGACAATGAACTAGCTGCATAGTTTTTTGGTCAGTCATCTGTGCAGGTAGTTCATTTAACTACAAAACTACAAACTAAACTATAAACATAAATCGAAATTCAACTTTGTTTATATTCCTTAAACTACTTGTAATAACAATTATAGCTTTAGACTTCCCAACGCAGATTCCACCATTATAGAATGGTGGTGAATTGTTCAATCATTTACCATTAGAAATGATATCTGCAAATCTAAGCAACATCCATATCAAAAGGCGAACAAGCTACTTGTTGATAGACCCTGTTATAGTTTGGAAGATTTTAGCAAATCTTTTTTTTTAAATTTTCCAATTTATTCTTTGTGATTATTACTTTTTACATCGAATTGTTTTATTTATACTTTTTCAGAACTATCTTTTGTATCTGCATTTTTATTTCTTGGACTTAGTCAATAAGATGCAAATATTCAGACAAAGTATATTTTGATCTGATGAATAATGACATTAGATAGCTAAATTCCATGAATTTCCTTTTTTTTTTCTAGTGAATAATCAACAGAAAAGATCGACGATTACCGTGCAGTTCTCAGACTTGGGCTTTCGTCTTTTCGCGCCCGGCAATCTCTCCGAGAACCAGTTGGACGAAGCGCTGGACAGTTTGTACCAAAGAGTCGTCGATCAAGAACGCAAAGCCCTGCTGCAACTCGGAGCCATCCACGAAACGTTGAGCGCGGTCGCGAAGCCCTCGTTCCGGTCCTGCCTGTCAGAAGACGGCGACGCGGAAATCAAACTGAAAGTCCGCGAGTACTTCAACTCGCCGAATCCGTTGGAATCGGTTCGCGAAGCGGCGCCGGCGACGTTCAACGAAGAACAGCTCGTGGCGGATATCCGCTCGCTCATTTCCATGTACAAGGATAATTCTTTCAGCGGGAGAGCCGTCGCCCGCATCTTCCAGGGAATCCAGAGTCCCAATTACCCGGCCGTCGTTTGGTGGAGGTGTAAGTTTTGGAGGAGCCACATTGACGTTGATTTTCATGCGATAGTTAAAATCGCTACGAGGGAAATTATCAAGATGAGGTGATCGATTCGCTTCGTGCATAATTTTATTTTAGTCGAGATTTATTTGTACATATGTGTTTTTAATGAATTTTATCCATTTGCTCAGTTTTTCCAAAAATACCAGTTTCATCATATTTGTGGAAGTGTGACGAGTCACAGTGACATAGATTTTCACGTGATAATTGAGCTACAAGGGAAATTATCAAGATGAAGTTATTGACTTGCTTCGGTTTTAATAAAGAAACTTGCATGATTTTATTTTATTCGAAATTTATTTGTACATAATATGTTTTAAATAAATTTTATCCATTTGCTCAGTTTTTCCACAAATACCAGTTTCATCATATTTGTGGAAGTGTGACGAGTCACATTGACATATATTTTTACATGATTATTGAGGTACAAGGAAAATTATCAAGATATGAAGTGATTGACTTGCTTCGGTTTCAATAAAGAAACTTGCATGATTTTATTCGAAATTTATTTGTACATAATATTTTTTAAATGAATTTTATCCATTTGCCAGTTTTTCCAAAAATACCAGTTTCATCATATTTGTGGGAGTGTGACGGGTCACATTGACATATATTTTCACGTGATAGTTAAGCTACAAGGGAAATTATCAAGATGAGGTGATTGACTCGCTTTGGTTTTAATAAAGAAACGTGCATAATTTTATTTTATTCGAAATTTATTTGTACATAATATGTTTTCAATGAATTTGATCCATTTGCTCAGTTTTTCCACAAATACCAGTTTCATCATATTTGTGGAAGTGTGACGAGTCACATTGACATATATTTTTACATGATTATTGAGGTACAAGGAAAATTATCAAGATATGAAGTGATTGACTTGCTTCGGTTTTAATAAAGAAACGTGAATAATTTCATTCGAAATTTATTTGTACATAATATTTTTTAAATGAATTTTATCCATTTGCCAGTTTTTCCAAAAATTTTATTTTTATTTATTTATTCAATATACAGCTTCCAGACAGAACATGGTTCCGGTATGAGGAAGTCAAAAAAAAAACATCATAAAATTATGAACTATAAATAATAAATTGGAGTATAATATTCATTTGATAATTTGGTGAACATCATTATGCAAGCAAATATTTTTTTAGTTCTTTTGAAAAAATATAAATGGATTTGGATGATTTTATTTTTTCTGGTAGTTCATTGAAAGTTATTAATGCTGATGAAATGGGGTTATTTTTTCCTTTATTGAAATGAATCATATTTAAATGAAAGTTATTTGATATTCTGGTATCGTGGCCATGTAAATCATAATTTTTTGACAGTTTTATATTACATTTCTGAAGATTTTTTGTTAAT